>OX376372.1:74291207-74416389 GCA_947369275.1 Nemotelus nigrinus
TAAATGCATTGTGCCTGCCTGTCCAAATTCTTTTCAGATTGTTGGATTACTTATAACTTTTTGCTGACACTTATTTGATATGAAAATCTTTTGTTACGATATTAAAGTGCTAGTGGAGGTAAATTCGTGCAACTTATATGGTCCATGGTCCAATTCTAGAGGTGCTCAAGTTAAAGAATGTTTTTCTCCTAGAAATTACATCCGTTGGGAAGATATTGATATGTTAACCAGTTGGTCCAATTATACCATACTATGCCTTAGGTTGTAGTTTTTATAACATAATGAAATCATATGCCGGGTATGCAAAGGGCATTCATTGCTAACGCTAAATATTGGCCTTAAGTCGTTTAATTGCTACAAGATTAGTAAACTGAAATACATTGGACAACATTTGACGCAAGCAGATTATCGCTACTTTGATCATAAGTGCTGGCTTATTGATCCCACATCTAGTTTCAATGAAAAACTACCTCAAAAATGTCTTCGAAAAATCAACAACGAATTATATTGTGTATTATACTTATTTATTTTCAAAAACAGAGGCAATTGTTTCCCTCAAATTAACAATCTTTAGCTAAATCAAAGTGAGTCTAAACATTACTATAGCTAATGGTACTCTTGACCATGACCACCTGATTCTCCAATGCTTTCTTCGTGACCTCCATAGCTCTGATGTGACGCCGATTCATGAAGACCAGCAGATGCTTGATGTCCTGCTACAGCCGCATTTTGCTGAGCTTCGTGCGCGGCCGCAGAAGCCTTTCCAGCTGCTTCATGGGTTTCCGCAAAGTCTTGTTGAACAGTTGCTAGTTGATGCTCGATCGATTGAAGGCGAGCCTTTGCTTTGGAAACCATAGAAGTTTGGGAAGCTAGCTCAGCAGCAGCAGCATGCGCAGCCTCTTGAGCATGTTCTCCCAAGCCCTGAGCGCTGTTAAGAGCACTAGTCAAAATCGACACATGTCCGGCGGCCTGCTGCGCTGCTTCCTTAGCTGCACGTACGGCATGCTGGGATAATTCTAATTGCGCAAGCTCTGCTTCGAGTTGATGATGGGCTTCTGCGCTTTGTTCTTCTAGGTTTTGAAGTAAAATTTGCTTGCCTGCTAAAGCAGCTTGAGCAGTAGCGGCAGCTTGTGTGGCTGACTGGGCTAGTGTACTTTTGGCGACATAAGATGCCTGGCGTGCTGCTGCATGTTGACTGGCTACAGCCGAATGGGCTTGAAGAGCTGATCCTTGTGCAATCGATCGGAGTCCACTTCCACTATATCCACTTCCGTGACTACTGTGACCACCACCATGCCCTCCGCCGCCATGGCCTCCACTACTATGACCTCCGCCACCATGACCACCACTGCTGATTTCCAAATGGCCTGAATATGCACTTCCTGAAAAAAACGTATTGCATAAAATAAGTATCGGTTAATACAAATTGCGAATATAAGTCCTCAAGTTCTCAATCTGAAATCACTTGAGCCAATTTTCTATAGAATTTTCAAAATATCTTAGGATTCTTAGGTATTGTGAAATGATAACATGCAGCGTTTAAACAACTTACCAATGAGAGCGACCACTAACAGTGCAGTTGCGGTTTTCATATTGGCTAAATTTATCGATTTGCTGCCGGTCGATTAGTAACTTGATTGAAAAGCAGTAGAAGATAGTGTGGCGCCTTGAAGTTTAATCATACTGCCATTTATACCCAAAATCGCTCCTATCGAATTTTGAATTACATAAAGGATGATGTTCGTGTTAAGACCGAATAATTTGTTACTACACTACTTACGCGAATGCAGAAACAAAATCAATAACTCGACAATCATGTACCTACATACATAGAAACATCATGCTAATGTTGATGAAATCCAATCCATAGCTTTTAACGCACTGCCAATACAAAAATTACAACGGTTTCGAGCAAATAAAAGCATACAATCCGTGGTGGTTAATTTTGAACACAGAAATATTTATCCACATGTACATTGTGCATTCATATGTACGCTCAGAACGGATTGTTGGTAAAAACCAAATATGCACATAAGCTCAGTTTCGAATGATGAAACTAGCGCGAAGAGGGTACATTCACTTTTAATTCAGCTATTTTATTTATTAATGATAGGAATAGCATTTCCGAAGGTTTGAAGCCACGCACGGTTGCGGTTCTGGAAAATATCTTGGGAAGATTTTCGGAACGATCAAAAGCTACTTCCAACTGGTTTTGGGGAAAGTTTTCGGATGAGTCGTAGGGTGGCGAGAAATGAAGAAGCAAGTGGAAGATTGCGACCTTGTTAATAGCTGTGATTTATGCTATCTTGTTATTTGATTCGTAAGCCACGATACGATTAATTATTTTATACTGTGGTTTGTAGGTGGAAATCCCGATTTCGGCATGATCAAGATAATATTGCTTGAAGTTCATGATTCAGAATTGGCACCAGTATAATGTAAATTGGGCATATAGTGTCAAAAAAGCTCAGAATGATCTGCAAACTGGTAAATAATTAACTAGATAAGCTATAATAAATCTCACTAATGATTTGATAGCCGACATATTTTATCATTAAAATAATTTTGGGTTGTTAAAGTCATAGGTCACAGGGAAATCAAGTAAGCTAATAAATTATTATATGAAGTCTGCTATGTATTTCATACCTATGCTTTTCGTCAGTTTCATCATACTTGTTCTTATGATGATGCATTGAACCAGTTATCGCTACACTAAAAAACCAGTTATCACTACACTGTCACTGAATGATTTCATTTGGCTTTTTTTTGAAATATCGAACAGAATCTTAGTTAAACAACTTAAAATATAGATTGGTTTTACAAGTTGGTTAAGATATACATACATACAGTGCCGAACAAAAGTCTACGTACACCATATAAAATAGCCGCCACTGAGTTAAAGTAAAGTAGATATTTCTTGTTGGTATCCGCGTATACCTTATAATAGTGTTTTTGTGTCGAGCGGGCCCAGTGGCGGCTCGTCAGGGTGAGCCCGGCCCACCTGACCCACCCTGACGAGCCGCCACTGGACATAGATGATGGGTAGTTCCATGACTTGCTAGAATTCAAATATCTTCAACCTTTTGGCGGCGGCGGGCATTTTGGTGAACTTCCGGGTACTCCTATATTTCCAAGCACTGTAAATTTTTGTTCTAAAAATGTATTGGAAATGAAAACTTATTATGTTTTACGCTTGACTATGGTAAAGAATTGGAAATTTTGAGCCTTGTGTAGGCAAGGATTTTTTTCAAATTTAAATTTGTCATAACTTCTAAGAAAAACAATGGATCATCGTGAATTTTGCAGAGCGTATTAATGTTGACTAAAAATTGGGACACATGCACTTTCAAGACTGTGCAAGCAACTATGTAGCTACAGCAGGCTCTTGAAAAAAATCCTTCAAATCATCGACCCTCCTCAAAAATTTTTGATTTTTGAAAATGAATTCAAATTATTGATAAATTTTAACTTTTGTCCACCAAGCCAAATAAAAATTTTCAAAATTCCGTGGTAAACAAGAACGGCAACCCATTTTCAGCACTAAAAATGTCTGTTCACGAAAACTGACGATCGGATAATGCAATCAATATGAAACTTACAGGATATGTTGAAATTAGCTAGGAACAGGTCTGATAGAAGTGATTTTGAAATCCAGACAATGCTGTGGCAGTGGCGCCATTTTGAAAAATCGCCGAGAAAAAAAAACTGGTTTTGGCCTATAGCTTCCGATTTAGCCACCAGATTTAAACAAAATTCACAGAGTAGGTGAACCTTTCTCTAAGATAGATTTGATAGAAATTTGGTTGAAAAATTAGTATGGGCAACCAGCTACGGCAATTTTCGTCTCCTAAATATTATAAATTTGCTCAGGAAAATAAAGGTTTTTCCCCTATAACTTCTGATGCAGTTACGAAATTTTATGCTAAAAGTGGATCTTGTTGCGTTTCTAATTTTGTAGGAATTTCGTTGAAAACCTGTGAAAGGGTTTCCAGCTATGATGAATTTCGTAATTTATTGACATTTCTTTATCGAGCGATGGTGTCAGAAAATTTCCAAATGGGAATGATCCTGCAATGACAATTTATAACAAATATTTACGTTTCAAAAATTTAAAAAGTTCGGACGATGGTAGCCTTAAAGTTCTATTCACTCCTATAACTTACAGCGCAGCCATTCAATCGAAACGAAATTCATAGGGTGGGTTTAACATAACGTGAAGCAGCTATGGTGCTATCACATGATTGCCAGCAGCGGACAATTTCGTAAATATTGCACCAACAAATGCTTTTATTTGCTATTCATAAGCAAAGCATTTACAATAAAATAAGCAACCGATGCTTAAATTTTCCGAGTTTTGGAAATTTTTCGGATGGCAACCGCAGACATAGTTTAATCGCTGAAACTTTCGATGATATCCTCGGATGAAAATGAAATTCAAAGGATAGGTTGATTAAGCACGAGATTTATTGCTTCTGTGTTAGACAAATGTTGCCAGCACTGAACACTTTCATCATTTGTGTTATAGAAAATGCTATCAGAAAATGATATTTGTTCCTTTGAGTAAGAAATGGTTGATATGATACTACAAAGAAGTGTATAATGTCTTCACACATTTTTAAATCCCTCAAAGATAGCTTCCTCGAAAATCAGCTTTCTGGCGGTTCTGATGCGCTAGGGTTTTTTTACTAATGTTCGAAGAAGAACATTAGTATTAAAATCACTTTGGCCAAAAATTAATATTTCTATATATATATATATATATATATATATATATATATATATATATATATATATATATATATATATATATATATATATATATATATATATATATATATATATATATATATATATATATATATATATATATAGATATATATATATATATATATATATATATATATATATATATATTTATATATATATATATATATATATATATATATATATATATATATATATATATACATATATAAATATATATATATATACATATATATATATATATATATATATATATATATATATATATATATATATATATATATATATATATATATATATATATATCATCAAAAAATTTCAGTGAAAAAATCTCAAGAATGCGCCATCCGATTGAACTGAAATTTTCAGGATACATTGGTGTATATGCAGAGTAGTGCCAGGTCTCGCAAAAAGTTAATAGTCTTTAACCCTTTGGTGCAAACGGCCATTTTGGTTATATTTTAAACATTTCTATTTTTCTGTCAAAAAATAACTTTTGCAAAAGCAAAGTTTATGTAATTAATTCTGAACGTGTTTTAAATGTGAATATGATCATGTTTTTTGGAAATTTTTAACCGTATGTGTGCGCTAGGCGCCTCAAATGAGATTGTGAAAATTTGAAAATTTTTGAATTGTGATAACTTTTTATTAGATTTACAGATCATGATGAAACTTACTGGACATAAGAATGTTGTTAAGTTGCACACTTGCGTAGTTTTTCATGAACGTGAAAGTGAAAATATTCTAACTATCCAATCTCCTAAAACATGTCCGTTTCCTAGAATGAAAACCAACTTGTATACAAATCTTTTGCTTTGTCTAAACAGTCAAGGGAAAACTTTGGAGTTTTCATGTCGGACAAGAACGGTAACCCTTTCCCAATTTACCTATATTTTTAGCATAAAAAATTTCTGTTCACGGGAACTCACGAGCCAATAATCAGATGCAGTTGAAATTTACAGAATACTTTGGACTTAAGCAGGACCAGGTCTGATAGAAGCGATTTAGAATTGTGGGCAACCCTGTGCCAGGGGTGCCATCTTGAAAAATTACAAAGTAAAATTTGCCCTATGAATTCTGATTCAGTTACCAGATTTTCATGAAATTGACACAGTAGCTGAACCTTACTCTAAGCCGTGTTTGATATAAACTTGGTTGAAAAATTCGATTGTTGCTGCCAGCTATGGTAATTTTTGTGTCTTTGGTTTTGAAAATTTGCTCAGAAAAATAAAGCTTTTTGCCCTAAAACTTCCAGTGCAGTCATGAAATCAATACGAATTTCATACATTTAATGAAACCTATTATAGGCATTATTCAGGTCAAACTTGGTTGAAACGCCACGATAGGGCTGCCAGCTATTGTTGGTTTTATGTTTATTTGCAATATCTTTATTAAGCGATTTGATCGTAAAATTTTTAAATGATCATGATATTGTAGTGACAATATGCAGCAAATATAAAGTTTTCGATTATTTGAAAAATGCCGCGGGTGGTAACCCTAAATTTCTTTATACTCCTATAACTTCGAACGCAGTCATCGGATCGAGACGAAATTCGCAGGGTAGGTTTATTTCAACGTGATGCAGATTTGATACTGGCAAAAGGTTGCCAGCACGAGTCTGTAGTGCTATTTCTGTATCAATAAATGCTTACAGTTAGTATTCATACTGGAAACATTTACAATGAAAATAAATAAATAATGTTTCAATTCCCAAAGTTCTGCAACATTTTTGGATCGCAGCCCCAAACACCAACTTCAGTTACAGTGCTGCAGGCACTGAGCATTTTCTTCATTGATGTTATATGATATGGTGCTTCCAAAATTTTGTGGAATAAAATTTCTCATAAACGTTAAAATTCATGCCAGTGGTAATATCTGAAACCTTCCACCATATCAGTTATAATGCATTCTTTAGACCAAAGTAAAACGTGAAACATTTTGGCTATAATAAGCAGCTCGTCTGGTAGAATATGTACTCAAAATCTGCACGATTCTTCTACTGCTCTTCGAACATTAGTGTTTCTAGCGGTTCAGATGCGCTAGAGTTTTTTTTAAATATATTTTGAACTGTTCATATGCTACTTTTTAGTAGTCAGCCGATTTCTCCGTTTGTCCGTGAACTTTTATGAGACTTATGGCTGCGAATCCATCTCAAACGCCTTACCAGCTTTATATACATACAAACATGACATGGTATGGACCAGCTGCTGAGCAGCTTGAGCTCTGTTTGGCGGTCTAATGTCCCACGAAAAAATTCTCAAACCGTTTAGTCATTTTCGTCTGCGTGGTTGTTGTTGTCGTATCAATTTGGTTCCAAGGCTTTTTATTGGGCCCGTAAAGAACGATTTTACAGTAGGAGTTATCGTTCTTTCAACAACTTTTTTGGGGAAGGGACTAACTTGATAATATTAGGAAAGCAAACCTGAAAGAAAGATTGTTGGTCGCAGCCACCACGAGGATATAAATATCAGACCTGAGTTACCTGGTGTCTTACTTGCTGTTAGCAACACATTTTCAAATGATCTCCAGTAATAACAACTTAATTTACATCGCTGTTGTCTACATTCCCCCTAGATCTGACGAATCCATCTACAGCAATTTTTGTGACACAATATCTTCTTTAGCGACACCACTTAGCGAAAAAGACAAAATAATAGTTTTGGGAGAATTCAATCGTCCGAATCTATGCTTTGTTCCGGATGAAAATGACTCTCACCTTCTCCCCGTAAACCTTGTAGACAGCAACGATTTCAATCTTCCGAGTGCCTTTTATGGTCATGATTTGCAGCAGGTTTACAAAACTCCTAACCAAAATGGTAATTGGTTAGATCTTGTTTTCACAAATGCTTATGGCGAAGTAGTGGTTAGTCCAACTAGTGACGCAGAGCATCTTTTTGCAACAGTTTACACCATACAGCTCTGTCAGTCGAACTTCCCACTCCAGATTCCACCTGCTTAAAAACTTACAATAACTCAATTGTATTTGACTTCCGTAATACTGATTATGAAAGCATTAAACATGTTCTTGATACTACTGATTGGTCGACTACTTTTTCAACACAAGATCTCGAGACAGCCATTTCCTCTTTTTACAATATAATATTTGACGCCGTTGAAAGATATGTTCCAAAGATAAAAAAAAGAATAAATTGTCTGAACCATGGCTTGATAGGGACCTTAGGCATATGCGAAATCGTAGGAACAAACTTTATAAGTTTATCAAAGAAAATATTGATGTTAGTCCTGCTATTTAGGAAGAATATAATGAAGTTGATAAGCAATTTTTAGCAAAGTCTCGTCAGGCTTATGACACTAACATTAGAACAACCGGCGAAAGTATAGTCCACGACCCGAAAAAATTCTTCAATTTTATTCATGTGAAGCGAAAAACTACTGGCTATCCATCGTCCATGTTTCTTAATAATATAACGTCTTCCTCTCCTAAAGAGATATGTGACCTATTCGCTGATAGTTTCCAAGAAATTTTTAATGCACCAGACCCATCAAACGCACACCTTTCTTCCGCTGATTCAGCTTCAACAGCTTTTGTGAACCATTTAGAAATTTCCCGTGATGAAATACGTAAAGCTATTTTGGATCTCGACTGCAACAAAGGTCCTAGGCCTGATCTTCTTCCTCCGACCTTCTTGCGCAAGTGTGTAGAGCAGCTTATAGCTCCCTTGCATATTTTCTTTAATAGATTACTTTCGTCGGGAATTTTCCCATTCTGTTGGAAGCTTTCGTATGTCACACCCATATTCAAAAATGGTGATCAACGCTGTATCCGAAATTATAGGGGCATTGCCATTGTGTCTTCGATTCCGAAACTTTTTGAAAAGGTGGTACAGGATGGTACAGGTGGTACAGGTGGAACACAATGTGTAAAATTGTAAGAATTTTTATCGAAAAACGTTAGTGCTACCTCTGGTGTACCCCAAGGTAGCCATCTTGGCCCACTTCTTTTAAATATATTTATTTCCGATTATCAGACGTCCTAGTAGGCATACCTCATTTACTCTATGCAGACGATCTCAAACTTTATCAGACTATTGAATCGAAATCGGATGCCCCCTTTCTCCAATCCAAGCTTTATTCACTTGATTAGTGGTGCAATGTAAACAAGCTCTCTCTCAGTATCAATAAATGCTAAGTTATTAGTTTTTCCAGGAAATATACGGTCACACACAATACGTACTTCCTCGACAATAATATGCTAACCCGAGTTGATAACATTGCTGACCTCGGTGTTATCTTAAATGAAAAACTCCGCTTCACCTTACACTTTGATTAAATATTTTCTGGTGCGAACAAACAGCTAAGTTTCATCAAAACACGTGCCAAAGAATTCCGTAGTCTATGGGTCACAAGATCCTTATACACTTCACTTGTACGTCTTGTTCTCGAATACGCTTGCATTAGCTGGAATCCCGCTTTTGAAACCCACAGTGACAGATTCGAGTCAATACAAAAACAATTTTTACTTCTCGCCTTGAGAGAACTGTACAACCCTTATGATTTTAATAGCCTACCCCCTTATGAGTTTCGACTGGGTCATTTAAACCTATTGACACTAGCCTCCAGAAGAATGATGATATCGGCCTGCTTCACATTCGACGTCATTAGAGGCGCTATTAATGTAGAATTCTTGAATAGTAAAATTTCGGTAAATATCCCGGTGAGGAATAACAAGTCCAATCGTTTCCTTAAAGAATATTCACATTCGACGACATATGCAATAAATAGATGCCAATAAATAGATGCTGCAGAATATTCAACAGCATAAGTTATTTATATTCCCCTACGATTTCCAAATCATCCTTCAAATCCTCTCTTTTGCATGCCATCCATACCCCTAAACCTTAAGCCATAGCTTATATGTCAATGTTTTCATTTATTGATTGTTATTTATTAATCTATTTGTTACATTTTTCATTTGTTTGTTACTTATTTAACTTGTTTGTTTTTACTTTTTACTTGACTTTACTTTTCCATTTTATTTTTCATTTGTTATTTTATATCTGATTTTATACTTTGTTTGGTGAATAAATAAATAATAATATTCATATGCTGCATGTCATTTCCCTAATTTGACAAATGGTTTTGGCTGCAAGAGCAAATATCACCGCAATGCTGGCACTTGTGAAAAAAAAAGTTTGTCTTATCTTACAGCTAAACATTTCAAAAATATAGCCCCGAAATTTGAAGTCAATCAAAGCAAAAGTCTTGAAGCTATTGAATATTTAGTCCCATCTCCTCTATCATTGTTGCTTCGACAGTTCGGAGTTTAGTACTCATTTTCTCAAAATAGCTTTTTAAAAGTCCGTGTTCACTGCCATTTAAAAACCAGAATACCGATTCCTTTCAAACTTGGCACACACTTTCTACATGTAAAGCCAGTGTGTGATTGATCGCACCAACCAACTACATCTTACCGACTGACAGTTCGATAAAATGTAAACAAAAATTTGAAATCATTTACATCATAACGTTAAACAACCACCAGCAAGATCAACGTTACATGTGATTGCAAACGAACATTAGTATTAAAATCGATTTGGCTGAACATTCATAATTCCAAATATTTATATCTTTATATATATATATATACATATATATATATATATATATATATATATATATATATATATATATATATATATATATATATATATACATATGTATATATATATATATATATATATATATATATATATATATATATATATATATATATATATATATATATATATATATATATATATATATATATATATGTTTATATGTAATAAAAAAAATTCAGTGACTATTTGAAAAATCACTAAAAACAAAAACTGCTTTTTGCCCTATAAATTCTAATTTAGCCAACCAAATTATAATGAAATTCACACAGTAGCTGAACCTTTCCCTAAGCCACGTTTGGTAGAAATTTGGTTGAAAAATTACGCTGAAGCTGCCAGCTATGATAATTTTGATGTCTTCAATTGTATTTTCAATAATATAACGGTGCAGTCGTGAAATCGAAAAGAAATACATTTGGCAATATTTAGTAGGAATCTGGTTTACGACTTTAATACCCTTCCTCCTAAGGAATTTCGACCGGGTCATCTAAACTTATTGACACTTGCATCCAGAAGAAAGATGATTTTGGCCTGCTTCACATTCGACGTCATTAGAAGCGTTATCAGAATCGAATTCCTGAATAGTAAAATGGTTTTAAATATCCCTGTAAGGAACACCAGTTCCCCTCGTTTACTTGAGGATTATCCACATTCCACTATTTGCGCAGCAAATGATCCGATAAATATATGCTGCAGGATATTTAAAAGCGTAAGTAATTTATATTCCCCAACGATTTCCAAATTTTCCTTCAAATCCTCCTTTTTCCAAGCCATCCGTAACCCCTTATCTTAAGTTATATGTAATTTTTTTATTTATTTGTTATTTATGAATTGTTATTGATTTATTTGTTAATTATTTAATTTATTTAATTTTTCGTTTTATTTGTATATATATATATATTAGTTTTCAATTTTGTTTTGTACTGCTTATGTAACTTGTACTTTGTAAAATTTTCAAATGGTAATGATCTTGAAGTGAAAATAAGCAACATACACGTATAATAAGATCTAGAATATTTGAAAACTTTTGCCAGTGATAGCTCTAAATCTCTTTGTATCCCTTTAACTTCCAATGCAGTCATCGGATCAATACGAAATTCGCAGAGTCGGTTGACTTCAACGTGAGACCAATGTGACAATTTTTTTTGGTTTCGGTGCTAGCGAAGGGTTGCCAAAACGAGGCGTTCTGGTTATTTTCATACCAATAAATGCCTGCAAGTATTAAGTATTCACATTGCGAGCTTTTGCAATGAAAATAAGTTAACAATGTTTAGCTTTTCTAAGGTCTGGACATACATATTTCGGATGGTAATCTCAAACACCTTTCTATCGCTGTAACTTTCGATGAAGTCATCGAAATGAAACTGGTTTAGGGTCTATTATTACTTAGGGTCTATTGGTCTTAACTAAGAGAAGTAGCTAGTGGTAGTGCTATGAATCAAATCTGCACATATTCTCTACCGTTCTTCGAACGTTATTGTTTCTAGCGGTTCTGATGCGTGAACTTGTAAAAATATGACTCAAATATGTAGTATCTTCAAGTGAATGCAGCAGCAAATTTAACCTGCATCAGCTTTTGTGAACTTACCCAACCTGATCTGGATGGAGATGCAGAAAATCATGGCTATTGTGAATAACGCTGGGTCTTTGTTGAAGTACGGAGGATTTAATTTGGATCCATGGACTACTTCTCCCTTCTGAGGGACGTGGTGGCCGTGATA
The DNA here is from genome assembly GCA_947369275.1 of Nemotelus nigrinus. NCBI lineage: Eukaryota > Metazoa > Arthropoda > Insecta > Diptera > Stratiomyidae > Nemotelus > Nemotelus nigrinus. Next base: position 74,303,311 of record OX376372.1, read on the forward strand.
GTTTACGGTTAAGCTTTTGAGGCAAGATTCGCTGAGCTCACCTCTTATTTGGGAGTTGAAGATAATGGGATGAAAAATGTGTTATTGAATTTTTGTGTAATATCCAGTTAACATGTTAAGATAAGAACTGTCTTATGTTTTCTGTTTTATAAACACCTTGCTACCATTAGTTGATACGTTCATATAACTTGGCTTAATCAAGATGGAAATGCGATAAGTTCAAGTTATATCTTTGAGCTAAGTTCACAAATATAATTGTAGATATATTAAAGCTAAGTTCTCATTAGTTATTGCTGGTGGATTGCATAGGAGTGTGCGTTAAAAAATATTTTTTTGTGAGATAAATTATATGGAATAGAGCTAGTATAGTTGAATATTCAGTCACCATTGTTTTCTACGATTTTTTAAGTCGATTTACATGTCTTCTGATTAGTTTGTAATATGCAGCTTTTTATCCACGTATTGCGCTTATAAATGTGATACGTTGAAACGTTCAAGATAAAAGCCATCATGTTTGAAATACGTAGACTGATCCTCTAGGTTGGTATCATCTTTTAAAAATCTACCAAACTACTACTACTAACAGAAACACGGTTCGAAAAATCGACCTAGACGTTCTGCTTATGATTCCAGCAAAAACACTTCTTTGAAAGTTGGACTCAAAAGTATCTTTTCTAACTATTGAACATTTTTCTTTACTCTAAGCATTTCAAAGTCATAAAGCCAACCACGGGTCTTTTGTGGTGCAGTAAACCTAAGTCATCTATGAAAATTCCATAAAATCGTATACTATTACCCAATGTTATCTATCTTTACACGTGTTCCTTTTTTAAAAAGTATTTAGTCTTTTCTTTCTACGTCCTTTGGTTGGTATATACGAAAATGATATTTTTCAAAAATGGTAGGTTTATTTGAATTTGAATTGAATGTCGATGGGAGTCTAAAAGCTTCAACGCGTTTTGATATCCAATGTTAGATCTGAATTAGTTTCGAGTTTGAAATTATTTGGTTTCTTTCAGATATGAAAACATTAAAATTAATGTGTAAAATCTCATAAGAAGTTATCACTGGTTTCTCAAAATAATTGAAAATTTTCTATGATCTACTGTATTCAGTTCGGTGAACAATTAATATGATATATAAATTAATAACAATAACAATAATATAAATACGACTGCTAGAATTAGTGCCTTAAATGTTCTGCGTGGTCTCCACTATGACTCTCATCGACTGAATTAACGAGGTGATCATGATCGTCTAAATGATCGGCACCAACAGCTGCAGCACCAGCAGCTGCAGCAGCTTCATGCAATTCAATTGACGCATGTGCTCCAGCAATAGCAGCATTATTTTGGGCTTCATGTGCCGATGCTAACGCTTTTTCAGCTGCTTCTTTAGTTGCTTGATACTCGCTACGAGCATGGCCCAATTCATGCTCAATAGCCTCGAGCCTGGTTTTAGCTTTCGCGACCATGGCTGTTTGAGAAGCTAACTCTGACACTGCATGACTTTGTGTCTCCTGCGCTATGTAAGCACCTTCCTGGGCGCTATTCAAAGCCTTGGTAAGAAGCGTTACATGATGGGCAGCTTTTTGCGCTGCTGAATTTGCTGTCGCTGCAGCCTGCTTCGCTTGGCGCAACTGGATAAGCTCTCCTTTAAAAACAGCTTGAGCTTCTTCGTTGACTTCCTCGAACGTATGCAATAATGCCTGTTTACCTGCCAATGCAGCGTGGGCGGTTGCGGAAGCTTGAGAGGCGGCTTGGGCCAATGTTGATTTAGCTAAAAAGGATGCTTGTTGCCCTGCAATGTGCTGATGATGGACTGCTGAATGGGCTTGGCGTGCGGATCCTTGGGCAATGTGCGTTAATCCGGTATCGTATCCACTTAAAGCTGATGCGTTTTCTTCGACCGATATGTGTTCCGATGCCATTGTACCTAAAATAAAAGAGTTATAGAAGAATTATTGCATAGGCAAGAAAGTTTATATGAATAATCATAGTTCAGAAAGTTGTTATTTACATGGTTCGTAACTATTGAACTATAGAAAATAAGAAAACGGGAAAGAAAAATAAGCAAAACGGTGCTTTGATTTTCTGAGAAGCTAAAACTTAAATAGGTGGACACAAGTCATTGTAGGTTCAACCCGGACCAGGTAAAAATTAAGCAATTTGAATGTATCCTTTTCATTCCGCTCCACAAAAAGTTATGGTTTAGAAAAAATGATTATGTTTCGGTAAAGGACGAAGCTAGAAGACTCAAATTCTGATTTTATTTTCATCCATAAAATAGGGAAATGAGCGTGTAACAAACAATGTTGGCTCTCATTTTTAGAGGATCGATTTGCTTCAGACCTTGATTTTAATATCCGTCTATAAGATAGAAAACCAAATAGGAGTCCATAGAAAGACTGATTTCCTAAGATAACTAGAGTGGAGAAGAGTAACGAAGGTCATGCATTAGTTTGATATGACTGCATCGGAAAGCAGATTTCATGTCACATAATGATTCATTCGTCGTTTTTGACAGTATAATTAATACGAGTTGAAACAAATGGAAACAATTGCTGAATAAGCAATCTTTATTTCATTAGAAATTTTCTGTTTCTAAATAATTGAATAAATGTGAATCAGCTATGAAGAATTTACTCGCTGTTATCAACGAGACCGAATCGTACAAAAATCGTTTTGAAGCACACATCGTCTTCATTCGTGAACAATATCCATGAACAATAAAGTCAACATCACCTCCGAGTTTTATTCCAATTGATTGCTTCATAGTTAGTTTTGTTGCGACCATCAATCAAGCACAATGACGGAAGAAAAAGACGGTCTTGTATTCCGTGCGAAAAAACTAATCGGCGAAAATAAGTTTTAAAAGTAAATTATCAGGCGCTGATTTGACCAAACTGGAAAAAAGTTTATCAAAAAATCCTGATGTAGCTTTTCACACCGACCTACCAGTAGATGCGGAACGTTCATTTTCCATTTATAAGTACTTTTTATCCAGTAGACGTCAACCTCTCACTCAATCACACACCGCAATGCTCAATGTCATTCAATACAATAATTTCGTTGAAAATAAAGATGATTCAGGATGATAATTGATATAGAATGAAGTTTTTTTTCTCAGTTTTTTATGTTTGTTGCTCTATTTTATGAACATGTGAATAAAATTGGTTTAATATTATTTATAACAATTTTTTGCCGTTTTTTCTAACATGTTCAAAATATTTTCAGCCCATTTAATTTATAATTTTCAGGTTTGGCCAAAGAAGCAGTTCAAAATAAGATCGAATCAAGCTGCGAGTCCATCTGAATTGAGATTACAAATACTTCTATGACATATAAAAGAGAAGACAAAATGTGACAGGAATTCCAGTGAATCCGCCCCTCGCAATCAATTCACCATCCTTGCATGGATTGTCACTACCCAGCGTGCCAAATTCGGAATTCGGAATCGATTACAGCTATACCGAAAGTGAGGAAGAGATAGAAATATAAAAAGCTCTTGAAATAAGTAAAGCTATTGACTGGGGTAAGATTGTTCATTATTTTATGAGAAACATATGAATATTTGTTAAGCATCTCTTGTGAAGTCTGCAAGAAACAAATTTGAAATCATTCGGAATTCGTTGCGAATATTTATCGTTGTCATTCGTCATTTAGTCGTTGTCATTGTCATTCGTGCATGGACTCGTGCCTGCAAAGTTTCTAAACTGTGTTATTTGTGGTTTTTTGAAAGTGTTTTCAAAATGTTTACAAAATATAGCCTTAACCTGAAGGAATTTTTATAATGCCTGGTGAAGCTGATCACATTTTAATTAACTTTACCTATTAAATAGAAAGCTCGTGTTGTGTAGTGAACATAGCATTTGGCTTCCAGCGTTTAGGGTACATGGTTTTTAATTTATTTTTCAAAATTAACCAGAGATTTTTTTTGCTACTTTCGTTGGACCAGACGTTCATTCTTTTGCAAAAAAGTGTTTCCAAGCAATCATGATGGATGAAGTTGCTGTTCAATTTACATGGATGGGTTTTGGGACCAACATTAAAATTAAAATTTTTACAATAATGTCTATTTTTAAAGGTTCGAAATGTTATTCAAGTTTTGTGTTCTCTAGTAACTTCTCCCTTTTGTATTCAGAAGCTGCAGCTCGAATATTTTCGTCAATTAGACCAGACAAGCTGGAATGCTTTTTGAAAAAGATTTTCTATAACACCAAAGGCCAGCTTAACAAGAGTCTGAAAAAATGCAATTTAATAGCAGTAAATAATAGCAATAAATAATATATGTATATAATAAACAATAAATATGCAATATAAATAAAAATAATAAGTGTTTTAATGAGTATATGTTATATGTATATATTAAAAAAGTATTAAAAGTATTCTCAAAGAACAAGAAATAGAAGAAAACCTAGAAAAGAATTCGCAAATAATTTTTGAAGAATTCAAAAAGAATCCGTTCAGAATTCGTAAATAATTCTTAAAGAATTCGCAAAGAATTCGTTCAGAATTCGCAAAGAATTCTTAAAGAATTTGCAAAGAATCACAAAGAATTCACAAGGAACTCCCAACAAATTCGCAATGAATCCTGAAAAAAAATTGATCAATGTACAAAAGCTTTTCAAGAGCTAAAGAGGGGAAAGTTTGAGCACTTTCGGCGTTTTTGTAACGTTTTCCATATACCGGTCTTAAAGAATTCGTAACGAATAAGTTTGAGAATCCAAAACCTTTTTCTGAATTCGGTTTATTTTCTGAAAGAATTCTCAACGAAATGCCGAATTTCGCTCACTGGGTAATGATGCGGAAGCATTTGGAAAAATGGAAAAATATAATATTTTTAACTGGAAAATCTTTCCTTATTGGGAATGTATTTGATTCTGTTATCAGTAGAGTTTTCACATACTAGGTATAACTAGAACGAGTACAGAAAATTATCTGTTTCAAAAACCTGTTAAAAAAATACTAGCTAGTATTTTTTGAAGTATGTACCTATAAACATACAATTTGCAGTGATGTAATGAAACGGTGGGGTATGCTCTACCCCACCGTCCAGACACAAAGCTCTGATGGTGCTAGATGACCTTCAAATGGTACTGAATCTTTAGTCCGTGCAGCTTGTCCGTAACTTTCTAGTGGTCGGTCACTTATTATAATCTAGGAGCCATATAAGGGAAAACAATCAAATTCAATCAATTTAATTTGATTTTATTAATCACAAAACACCTCCTGTATTCGTTGGCATTAATAAAGGCAAAAAATTTACTAAGATATGACCAACTAATTCTGTTGCCAACTATATGACTTTTCGTCGATCGATCTCTGATACCAATCTTTTCTCGGATAATCTAAAGCAGTCGGTAATGGCATCAATGCCAAAAATTAAAAACTACATAAATTTTCAATCAAATACCCAAAGCAAATCAGTCTAAGTACGAGTACTCAAATACACCTTTTTTTCAGGAGCAACATCATATCAAATACGCTTGTATTAAACACTCGCACGTACACACAAAAAAAAATTCGCTCTGCTATATGTGTAGCAAAAATAATAATATCCGTAATAGCCATAATTAACTGTAGTGGGCACAAAATTTCCCCTACAAATATATTTTTGTTCTATTTATGTGTGATACATAATATATACTAGCAACAGGTATAACTATTGATTTAAAAGGTATTATGAGTATATGGAAATCCAGAGTTACACTCATTTTAAGTAAAATTTGGCTTTCACGTAAAAAATATAACTCGGGTACACAAAATATGCACACAGCAATCATAATTATGCACGCTAAAGGTATAAGTTCTATATGGGTTTCTCTGTTTTCTGGTAGCGAAAGATATGAAATCCATACAGTTGGTATATTATATACGCGACAGGTATAAAATGACCACTGAACAATGTAATATGCTTTTCGTAGATATATGGTTTACTATCGTTTCTAATTATGGGGCATCTTTTGTTTATAGTTTGAGATTGAGCTTTCAAAAGGGTCGGTAGCTTAGCTCGCTAACACGTCAGTCCGAAGCAGCGATCTACTGCCCGCGGGTTCGAATCCCGCCGTGCCCATGGCTGTATTTGTTCGTCTTATGTTGTCTTAACAGTCAGCGACTGGCATAATACCAGCGCTCCATTGATTAAGTGCCACATTAAAGCTTTAGTAGCGACTAAGAATAACATTAGCGCTTTAGAAAATGAGAAATAAATGTGGCACTTAGAAGAATAATGGAATAGTTGTGATCGGCTTCTCCCATATGTGTCTCCTTACCGCCATGGCTAAGCGCTCGCTTCAAAGAGCAATCCCCTGAGCTTTTTTCTGCTTACATACGATAAATATTTATATTATATCTGCCGTGAATATATTATGTCTTTCAAAATACACCCATATACTCATGTGAGATATATTATATTTCCGTCGTTTTATATCTGTCAGCGATATATTTTTTTTTTTGAGTGTACGAATTACTAGCTAATATGCAAATATTTGGTACGAAAATATTAGCTTGTGGGAAATAAGTAGCAGAAAGCTTCTCAAAAACTCTTGAGGCTAAGCTAACCCCCATCCTACAAAATAACACAGTGAGGCCGGATGGAGATGAAGACAGCGATCAAAGCCGCTGCAGAACAAGTGGTTGGGTATGAAGCTCGGCGCAAAAGAAACAACTGGTTCGACAACGAATGCCAGGATGCGTTGAACAAGAAAAATCTGGCATATAAACAGTTCCTTGAAAGGAACACCAGGACGAAGAGAGAAAAATATGAAAACCTCCGACGAGTAGCAAATAAGATCATTAGATGTAAGAAACGAAAATATTATGACGAGCAATTAAAGAGCATTGACGAAAATCTGGCGAGCAATAAAACTAGGCAAGCTTACAAGGTAGTGAAATGTTTAAAATGCGGATACCAGGCCAAGACGACACTCTGTAAAGACGAAATCGGCAATATCATCGCCGAAGATAGTCAGGTTAAGGAGAGGTGGGCCTGCAATTTCAAAGAACTCCTTAATCTTGCACATGGCTCAATAATATCAGAGCCGATAGACGTTTCTGATGAAGTCCCGATCGCACCTCCAACGCTGGAAGAAGCCAATTCTGCCATAAAAAGCCAGAAAAACAATAAAGCGCCGGGCATTGACGAGATTCCGGTTGAGCTAATCAAATACGGTGGAAGCTGCCCTATAAAAGCCATCCACAAATTGATCCAGCACATCTGGGGTCAAGAAAAAATACCGCAGGAGTGGTGCGAATCCATCATATGCCCTATCCACAAAAAAGGAGACAAACTTCGGTGCGAAAACTACAGAGGCATACCGCTACTTTGCACGTCCTATAAGATACTGACGAAAATATCAAAAAATAAAATAAATGTATACGCTGAAAAGGTCTTTGGGGAGTACCAAGGTCTGGTCGATCAACTACGGATCAGCTCTTTACAGTCAAACAAGTGCTCAAAAAATGCTGGAAATTTAACATCGACGTCCACCAGATTTTCGTGGACTTTAAACAAGCATATGACAGTATTGACCGAAACATACTGTACAAAATAATGCTATACTTCGGCATCCCGGCAAAACTAGTCTGGCTGACCAAAATGACGATGACGTCGACAGCACCACAAGTCAGAATCAACAACAGTCTGACTGACGCCAGCAAGGAGATGGGTTGGCCCCTCTATTGTTCAACCGAGCACTTGAGTACGTGATAAGGAAGATTCCTGTCGACACAGGGAGTACGCTTCTGTATAAGTCGAACCAATTTGTGGCCGTTGTGGATGACATTAACATCTTGTCACGTTCCTTTACATTCGCCAAAGAACTCCTGTTGAAACTTGATCAGGAAGCCAAAGAAGTAGGCCTGAAGATCAATCAGACGAAAACAAAAATCATGACGCAAACAACAAAGGAGACCTTCTTTAGACGAAATATAATTCTGGTCGAATATCATTTAGAGAATGTGGACGAATTTATATACTTAGGCTCGAAATTGACAACGAAAGGCAGTGAAACTGATGAAATTAAACGGAGAATACTGCTCGCTAACAAAACTTTATGAATAGTTCTGGCCCTACTGAAGCCCAGCTGCATACACAGGAAGACGAAGCTCCAAGTTTACAAATCAATAATCAGACCTGTGTTGTGCTACGGATGTGAAACTTGGACCCTTACCCAAGCATCCGCAAATATGTTGAACGCCTTTGAAAGACGGGTCCTCAGGCGTATAATTGGAGCTAAACAAGAGTGCGGCCAATGGCAGATAAGGTACAACCACGAGTTGTACGAGGTTTTTGACGAACCAGAGGTTGCTATAAAAATCAAACTGCGGAAGCTGCAATAGGCTGGTCACGTGCAACGAATGGACGAGCATCGAGTACCTAAGAAGGTATTCGACGGAAGGGCCGAGGGTCGAGGACCAATGGGAAAACCCAGGAAACGCTGGTCTGACTCTGTCGACGAAGACTGCGCAAAGCTGCTCGGTTTTCGAAATTGGAGGACGCGGTCATTGGACCGAGACAACTGGAGGCGTCACCTGCGAGAAGCCAAGGCCCAAGAGGGGCTGTAGTGCTACGACGACGACGAAATAATCGTGAGTATGAAAGTATGAAATACGAGTATTAAAGCACTTGCAAGTATGAAGTACGAGTACATATTATCTTATTAATATAAGGATACTATTACGTTGCTGTTTGATTGAAATGAATCAAATAGAGGAAAATTGTTGGGTAAATTCTTGATTACATGTACATATAGTTCACAAAAATACTCGTACCTAGTATTTTTAAATTTTGTACTAGGTTCTGGCTGGTCCAAAAAATACCTGTCCTATATACCTGTTCCAGCATATATGCTTCATCTCAAGTTATCACACAAGAACTGCTTTAGATCTCTAGTTTTGTTGCTAAAGGCATTTGCATTCTATAAGGCAATGGATAATTTGTTTGGTGAGATTATTAAAGGTTTCTAGTGTCAAAATGTTGGTATAGGTTTTCGAGTTAAGCCGGGATGCAGTAGCCGCTTTACCATAAGAGGAAACAAACAGCTTCGCCGGCAATGCCCGATCCTAAAAAGTCCTCGGTGTACCCATTGAATACGGAATATCCAAAAACAATATAGGAAGGGTGGATGCGAGTTTCTGAAGTGCCGAAATAAGACCTTTCAGATTAAGCGAAAGGATTTGAGTTCTACGAATGAGAGGAAAAGGTTAGGAAATTACCTCATCAGCCCCTCCTTGCAGAGGAATATATCTTTGATAAACAGTGCATCTTTAAGGAGGCGGAGGCTTGACTCAAATGATAAGTTGATATTGAAATGTAACACTGTGTCACTGTAACTGAAAAACTGAGAACCAACACAATGGATTCAAAAGTTTGTGCAGATATATCGATGATAATGGATTGAATACCTGCTGAAAATACGCAAGATTTTTAAATTGGCGCTGGCTGCAGTCAAGCAAAAACCTTTTTCAGTTAAACATAACAATTCTTTCAAAGTATCTTCAAGTAGTCTAAGCCTCAGCCATACAAATTGATGATCTTGCCAGTTCTGGCCGAAATATAACGGCTTGGGAAAATAAGTTGTAGAGTTCTTTCTACTCGTATTCCAGAAGAGGTTCCTCTAATAGATATATATTTTCCGACATGAGGACCGACGATTCTGCTGCCTACAAAACAATGCTATCGTGAGCGATATAGTGACCGTAAGATTGCTGATAGAACCAACCTCAAAAGCAATTTGAGTATGAGTGAAAAAAATCCGGTTAAAAAGAATGATGAATGAAGATCGATGTCAAATGTGAGAACGGCAAGAAATGCTAAATATAGTTAGAAGGACGATGTTTGTACAAAAGCCGAGCAACTGCATGGTAAGACCGCACTTTTGGTTGCTGCACCAATGATGATGGTGACGATCCACTCCTCAGCAGAGACAGTTCAGGTATATTTGCAAAAGAATTAAATTACACTTTAAGGCACTCCAAGCACGGGACATTGAGCTATCGTCGAGGATGCGATATTTCTACGCTTGTTCGTCACCACCTAGGTAAATTAATTGAGGACCGCTAACGGAGCGTCAGCCAATCGTCAAGAATGAGAAGCGTAATCGTTTCGTTCTGAGTGCATTTCAAGCGTTGTGCATTGCAGACCTCAAGCCGAACGACTGGTCATTTTATTGATGAAAAACTTAATCTTTCAACCCGATCCACTAAAATTTGAGACGATTCGTATGCAGACCGAAACGAGAGCGACCACAATCGTTCTTTTGCACGTTTGACGATTGTCAAAAGCATCTCTCACGCATCGTATGGGCAACGACCCGTGTGCTGATCGCCTAAAGAATACCAATGTGTTCAAGGATCAAATATCTTAATATTTTCTAGAAATATTATACATAGACTATGGCTTCAGCCATTGAATTTAAGCCTTTCATTTACTTTTTTATCTGTTTACAATTATTTCAAAATCGCTATATTTTCTGAGCAGTGGTGCCAATTTAGCTACATTGTTGCTAGATTTAGCTACAAAAAGAACCTGTTTAACTACAAAATTTTTCATTTAGCTATTGGCTACAAATTTAGCTACTAATTTATAGATTATAAATAATTTGAATTTTTGCTTTAACTGCATTATATTTCACTAGTTTATTCATATTTAAAATACTCAGTGCTTGAAAGTAATTTCCTCAAATTCTAAAGTAGTCGCTAATGCTTTGGGTAGTACAATAGTACTATTACTGTGTACTATGTCTTTCTGGATATACAACAATAATAATCTGCTACAAACAGTTTTATTTCTTTTGTTCGGTGGCAAGAAAAATCGAAAGTTTTAGCTCATTAAAAATAAACTAAAATAGGTAAGACAAACGAAATATGTTTACTATAGAATACACATTATCTACCTAAATTTGAAGACAAGAACCGAACAATTCTGGCGTAGACATAAAGTAGCAATAAAACGTAGACAAGTTATTCGCACAAAACCCTAGAAGACATTAGGAATCGTGCTCAGTAATAAAACCCAACGTTAGAATTGTGCTAGATATGTTTTTTTTTAATTTTGTAGAGTATTGTATAAAAACTATATTTACTCCGTTGAGAGCAGCACCTCAAAAACAACACCGGCAACAAATCAAAGCTACAACGTGTATTTGCGTTGTGAACCGTTGCAAATTAAGATCAATTGACCATTTGAGTAAGATGTGTACGAAACTGCCAGTTGAGTCCAAAAGTTGGAGCAAGTGTAGGATTCATCGATCAGAAGCAGCGCCATCGTGAAACACGTTATGTTTCTATACTTCAAATCGGATTTAAAGACTGATATTGCTCTGTTTCTAGTATTTTAGTTGACGGGTCTACGGACATTTTAGTGATATTTAGTAAAAATTTTTTACAATTTACTTGAAAAAACTAGAAAGTGGAGTTGTTGAAAGTATGAATACTGCTATAAACATGTGCTTAAAAAACTACAACCTAAATATTACAAATATGACAGACAACGCAAGTGCTATGGTCGGAGTCAATAACGGTGTATTTCAAAAATTAAGTCGCCAAAATCCTTTTTTAATATTAATACGATGAGCTTGTCATTCCGTTCAGCTTTCAGTTTTTGCAGCTGCAGGATCATTTCTTGCCCAAACGTTAGAGTTTTTACATGCAGAAATTTATAATTGGTTCTCTAAATTCTTTTGAAGATGATACGGAATGCATAAACAAGGTGGTTGACAATAAAAAGATCAGTATCAAGGATCATTAGCATAGTTAGGGCTAAAAGCCCACTGCAGTATAGTTCAAACATCAGAAGAATGTTATTTAGCAAAAATGATTTACAGGGAGAATAACAATTACAAAACCTTTTATATCTCCTATTTCTTCACCCCATTTTAAAGAATGCCTCGATCATGAACAAAAAAATAGAAAGTGATTCTGTTGAACCCACTAAGCTCTTTAACGATTTTTATACTATTTTATGTTGCTAAATTAATTAACTACTCATTATCCGATGTACATCCAATATTTTTCCATATGAATAATAAACATTAGCTTAATGAGTTTTTTTATTTATGGAGTTAGCTACACTTTTTAGCTACAATGGGAACTTTTTAGCTATTTTTAGCTTTGTTTTTCCTAAATTCTAGCTACAACGGCTGGAAAAAAGTTGGCAACACTGTTTCTGAGCTTTTATCGACGGAGAAATGAGATCGGATTGCATGTTGAATGGAATATTTAGACTGAAGTTTACACTTCATATGTTTATTTCTTGAACGTCTTGAAATTTAAACTCTTTTGCGATTTGAACGTTGGCCACACTGCAACTTTAATTTGTTGATGCTAGTTTATTGATGAAGCTTAACATTAATTTTAACACTACTAATCACTGTCGAAATTGTTAAGGGAGACGTGAAAGACCTTTGCCGCTCCCCATTTAAGATCAAATGCAAAATATACATACCTAAACAGAGCACAGCCGCCATCCAGAACACTGTAGAAACTGTTCCATTCGTCATCTTCGACATCGTCACTACTCACTTCTTCTTGTTCCTCTTTTGCACTTTTTGGTAATCGTGTATACGTTGATTGCCGAAATTGAATTGATTGCGGCTCGCAATATGTATTTCATTTATATATTCGAAATCATCGGAATCTAGCTGACAGACAGATGAAATACAGGTAGGCGCAAAACCTTATTATTCCGCTACCGCGTCGTTTTCTCAAATTCGATGCTTAATTGTATCTTCACATGTGCAGGTAAAAACAGAAATGTTGAACAGAGATGCTGATGTAATGATTGGTGAAAACTTTTCATCGATGAAAACCATACAGGGAAAATGCAATTTTTCAGCTGTAACTAAAACCGTTGTACATACTTATACCGAGAAGCTTCGAACAGTTGGCAGTTCCTGAGCAGATGTAATGCGGAAAGTTTAGGTGGATGAGGTGTTATTAATTGTTATTAAAGATCACAAAGTTTTCGTGGAGCTACGAGTATATGATTGCTGGAGCTTAACATGTAAATTATGGTAGATAAATTTTCTTCAAATTCATAGCGAATGAAAAGTACTGCTGTGCAGATTATCTGATTGAAATACGAATGAATCGATTCATGTAATACTTAATGGTATTTTGCGTCAATTATTTGTACAGAAGATTATCAGATGTATGGTTTGCGTGTTATTATGTTTAAAATGGGTAAGTTTTTGGATGAAGTCCATATGTGTGGTCATGAGAAGAGATAATGCGGAGAAATGATGTAATAATTTTTACAATATGCTATGGTAGTAGTCAAGGTAAATTCGTTAATATCTGAAAAAAAAAACAATTATAAACTGAGAGCAAAACATTACCTGGTTCATATTGGGTTCACGAAAGAAGAAAGGCGAATGATTTTTTTCATTTCAATAGATTTCTATCGGTTTGGCATTCGTATCGTTCTGTTTTTTAAAATAAAAATCAAGTTCAAGTTATCTTTGAGTGCCTAGAACATGATTTTCATCGTTGACTTGTTTTTTGTCAATCTTCGGCTAAGAATGTAAACAAGTAAAAATAATTATTATTCCCCTGAGAGATTTGCTCTTTGTCCATAGGACACCACCTCAGTTGACCGGCGTAACAATTCAATATTTGGCAGCTGGAACATCTTCAATTATATCCCAACATGAACCAAAATACTTTGGCTAGTCTAAGGCGGCTTATTATCAACGGGAAAAGGGTGAGCAATGAAAAACTACACGCTGAAAAATCATTGTTCTACCCTTAATATATTTTGCAGCTAATATATTTATATTAAAAACATTTCTTAACATTATTATATTGACCTAGCAATAACATTATATTGCCAGTACGTAGCATTCTTAAAATTTTATATATTGACATGCATGTGGTGAATTTGTCAGTTACAATATTATATTAGTAGGCCAATATTAAATAGTAAAATGGCAATAAGTTATATTAGCATCTTACAATACTATTGGAATACCAATAATTAATAATAACACGCCGTCGATACGATTTTTCCATAGTCCCAAGAGGTCCCCCATCTAAGTACTAACAGCGCCCAGCACTGCTTAACTTCGATAATCGGACAAGATTAGGTTATTCCAGTGTGCTATTGCCGTATTTAATACTAACATCATAACTAACAATACAAGCAATGTATTTTGTTGTATGACCAACAATTTCACCACCCTTGCTTAATACATTTATATTGGCATAGTAATATATTTATGTTAAGATGCTAGAACATTTATATTTACAGATGTTGGAATTGTTTTTGCGGGATGATTAAAATGGAAAAATTTTTATTTATCTTGAACATTTTTATTTGACAAAGTGGTTTCGAAAGTATGCACTGATTCTCATCAGACACCAGCACACAGTGCATACTTGACTGGTGTGACCACTTGCAGTTGTCAACAGTGAACAGAACTTTCGAGTGCTGAAAATAGAGGTAATTTGGTAATGGGTTGCCGTTCTTATGCAAATCGAAAATTTGAACATTTTATCTTGAGATGAAGGACAAAGGATAAGATTTATCAAAGATTTGAAATTTTTGTCAAAAATCAAAAAATTTTCAGGAAGGTCAATGATTTGAAGGATTGTTTTTCAGGAGCCTGCCACAGCTATAGGGTTACCCGCTCTATGCTGAAAATCTATATGTGCCAAATTTGTAATTTTTTGTCATTTTCACGATGATCCATTGTTTTTCTTACAAGTAATGACAACTCAAAATTTGAAAAAAAATCCTTGCCTACTTTTAGGCACCCTGCACCCACAAATGGCTCAAAATTTCCAATTGTTTATCATAGACAAGCTAAGAACATAATTAGATTTCATTCCCAATACTTTTCTTTAACAAAAATTTACACTGCTTGGAAATATAGGAGTTCCTCAAAATTCACTAAAACGCTCGCCGCCGCCAAAAGGTTTAGGATATCTGATTTGATTATTCGATTATTTGATTTGAGAAAGTCATGGACCTACCTACTATATACATCTACGTTCTCCGAAAATTTCAGCTCAATCGGATCGGCCACTCCAGAGATTATCTCCCTTAATCATTTTGCTGAGATATATATATATATATATATATATATATATATATATATATATATATATATATATATATATATATATATATATATATATATATATATATATATATATATATATATATATATATATATATATATATATATATATATAAGAAATATGAATTTTCAGCGAAACGAGTTTAATATTATTGTTCTTCGAACATTAGTAAAAAACCTTAGCGCATCAGAATCGCTAGAAACACTAATGTTCCAAGAACAGTAGAGGATTTGAGCAGATTTTGGGTGTATGTTCTACCACTAGCTTCTTAAGGACACCCTAAGTAATAATAGACCCTAAGCCAATTTATTTTCGATGAATTCATCGAAAGTTACAGTGATAGAAAGGTGTTTGGTGTTGCCATCCAAAAAAAGTCCACATCCTAGAAAATTTAAACATTGGTAGGGTTTACAGCGATTGGACCAAATGTGACCTGACTTATAGTGCGGACTTAGTAAATGTAGTCCTAAGGTGTTTACATCGACCTGACCTAAAATTTGGTCAGGTCGAATTTAGTCCTCGTTTGTACGTGACAGCTATCATTTAGTTTCATTTTAGTTCATAAACTGTAATTATCTTTCGATTTGTCTCTCAAACATAATTATTTAAATGATTTTGAGTCAAACGAGAGGGCTGCAAGCTTAAATTCAAGGCACATATATTATTAATAGTCGCGCAAAAATCAATGGTTAGGTCGGGTGTGTTTACAGCGATATAGTCCACGACCTATTTTAGATTAGGTCACTTGAGGGGGCTCGGTAGCTCTGCTCGCTAAGGCGTCAGGCCGAAAAGCGGCGTGCTACGGAGCCTGTGGGTTCGGATCTCGCCAGTGCCATGGCTCTAAGTGTGAATGCGTGTGATTGTCTATGAGGGTGGCAAATGGTCTCAAACTGGTAGCCTAATTCTGGCCGCGTTCCCGGCAGCCCTATTCACTAACCTAACCTAACCTAGGTCACTTGAAATCGTGTACTGACCGGGTCGGGTACTGAGTGTTTACAGCAGGTGGACAGGGCCGGATCTTTCTCTGGAGCGAATGGAGCAGCCGCGCCGGGCGCACGTAAAAAGGGGCGCAAAGTTCATAATAACAAAAAAACTCATAAAAAAATATTTATCATAATATCTTTAGTTCACAATAAAAAAAAATCTTATTGCACAAATATTCAAAGTTTATTCTATTCAATTGGCAATTTACATTCGAATTTATTCTATTTTTTCTTCACTGCAAACTTTGTTCTCACAGATCGTTACATGTCTTTTAAGTTTCAAAATAGCCCTAGTCGCATATAAAATTCACTTGCCTTGCAAGAGCAAAATTTACAAACGCGATCGCTGTTGGGGGCGCATAACGCACTTCACAACATTAATGTTTATAAATGAATTTAGGTTACTTCATTCTACTCATTACTTTACTTCCTTGTATGCTGCATTCCCCTCCATTTGTGTTGTTTCCACACCTTCAAACAGTCAAACACAAAAATCCACAGGAGCAATTGCCCTGGTGCAAAAATCGATATTGCTCCATTTATGACTTCATTTCGTATGAAGAAAGCAAAACCATCACTTCTCGCTTTATGTGTTTTCGTGTATGATTTTGGTGCGGGATGAATTCTTGCGCCAGCGGTATCAAAGTTTTTCAAGCATTCTGTTTCCAAGTTTTCCCCTAAGTCCGTATTCCCTCATTTTCTGTTGATTTCACATTCAAATGTATACAGAGCTGCTGCTGAATGTGCAGGTTGATAAAGAAGGTTGATATCGGCAATAGGAAGGTTGATATCGGCAATATCGGCGCGGAAATAATATCTGCGCCAGTGAAAAAATACATACCGAAGTAAGATTTTTCCTCGATTTCTTTGGGTGCACTTGTCCGTTAGCATGAACAAACTCATGCAAGTAGATAGACCATGTTTATAAGCTGATATACTGCCCTGATTCGCAAAACCGTTCTATCTACATTTTAGTACTTTCGAGATATTCAATGATTTGTGCTTTGATTTGGACTGGAGACATATGGAGAGTGAGTTGTTCAATATTAATTTTAACATACTTTGACAAAATATAGGTTTTTCATATTTTGAAGAATGATGTATAGAGTATGCAGTGTTTGAATCCGTTGTTAACTCAAAAATGACAAAAATGTAGATAGAACGTTTGTCCGAATCAGGGCAGTATATGCTAGTGGTACGAGCCATAATCGGTCTTCCGGTTTATATTTTCTTTTTATTAAGGGAAAATTTTTCTAATGATATACTTTCAGTTTGAGGAGCAAAATAAATTGTAGAACTTTCAGTTTTAAAATTTAACTTATATTTCAAAGTTGTTTGACTTGAATTTGATTGTTTTTACGCCTAAATTATTTTGTAAAAATATTTTACGCGCTGGTTTGTCAATTTTGACTTTATCATTCGTTAAACTTTTAAACAAGTAGTCTGGTCGTGCATAACAGAAAAATAGAGTGTGTTTAAAAAACGAAAGCACTAAATAAATTCCAGACAACCGCTTCATCAAAAACAGAATTCGTATATTTATTTCAAAATAGTGTTTCAAACGTGCCGAATACTGTGCTAGATAAACATTTCTCTCCCTTACGGAATCGGAATCGGAATTGGAATTGGAATCGGAAAAAATAGAATTCTAAGAACCGGGATGATAGACTTCCAAATAATTCTAGTCCGTGCTTTTCTGTTTTGATGTCAAAAGAGGTGTGTAGTTTTTCAATTGAATCAGAGCTTGGGGGTCCTTATTCATTATGGCCCACACTGATCCAGAAAATAATTATGATTATTGTAGAGAAAGGCTCTGCCCAAATTAAAACATTCGATTTTCCTGTCACTAAAAATAGGAAATTCAGTCCACAGCACAACCAAAGATTGTTTGAATAATGACAAGACAGCATATTAATGCAAATATTTTTGCTCCCTTATATCATATTTTCAATTCATAAAAGCAGTCTTTCATTTTCCAGTAGAGGTTATAGGGACTGGAGTCATTTTGTTGTTGTATTCAATATGCTTAACAAAATTTGATCTGCTCGGGTGTTCAAAAAAACCCACCTATAATTTATGTTTTGAACATGTAGTTTTTAGCTTATATTTGTTTAATTTGATTTTTTTATAAATGTTAGAATTTTGTGCTTGGTTATCGAGAACTAGGCTTATATGAGAAACCAATAAACGCATCTGAGGCTCTACCTCGTAGCGGTAGGTCATTTGGACAAGAACTGTTAACGAAAACTATAGTTCTGCACATAATTAGGCTCAAACAATTGGTTACTATCCGGTCAACAGCATTACAGAGCCAAAAATTGGAGAAGAGAATTTTTTTTACTTATCAAAAACTTGAGACAAGAACGTTCTGAGAAAAAAGTGTTATGCTGCATGCTGTCTAGTTTTTTCAAGAAAATTACATGTTGAGCAATGCTCAGGTAAATACTCCCAAGTGCTAGAAAAAACTTACTAATAATTCGCAGTCGTGAAAAAGGGGGTCAAAAAATTTAAATCATAATACAGAGGGCGCCAAATATCGTTTTGCGCCGGGCGAAAATATGGCCAGAACCGGCCCTGCAGGTGGATTAAAGAATGTAGGTGGAAATTGGTTAAATTAGGGCTACCATCCGTAAAAGTTTTCAAATTTACTAGATCGTAATAATTGTTGCATATGGTGTTCACACTTTACTCTAAATCAGGCGATTTCGATCAGCTGATCGCTTTAGAGATAATATGGTGTTCGATCAACTGATCGCTTTAGAGCTAAATCGACCTAAATCTACCTGATTCCCCAAAAATTTTTCTCGGCGTCTGACAGTCGAAAGCTGGCTGATTTAGAGGTAATCAAATACAAATCAGGTACTATTGTGCATTTTTCCCGGCTGAATTGTTCTCAGAGCGTGCTGAATTCCATCCGTGAGAGGCATAGTAGATTTGAGTGAAATATCATGCGAATTTCGTTCTTAAATAGCAAAAATTGAGCAAAAAAGGAAAATGTGAGTTGCACAAAGTGAAAAAAAATGTTTTTCCATGTTCCTGCATCTTTCAGCAATTTTCACAAAAAAAAAAAATTGTACACATAGATTCGAATGACATTTCTCTCTCTCTAAATCTCCTCATTCTAAATCACTTCGGCTAGTGTGAACGCTTAATTGATTAACTTGACAGCTCCTAAATCTACCTGATTTAGAAGTGTAGTGTGAACACTATATTATTTTCACTTAAACATCACTATGATTTGAAAATTTTATAATAAAATCGCTTATTAAACATATGTAAAAAAATGCAAAAGCAATCATAGCTGGCAACCCTATCATTTTTTCCAACTAGATTTCTGCTGAGTATTGTATATAATAAGTTCAATTCGCCATACGAATTTCCATAACATTCCATGACTGCATTAGAAGCTATAGGGTAAAGCGCTTTATTTAATGAGCAAATTTTCAAAATTAAGGACACTAAAATTACTATAGCTGGCAGCTCAAACCGAATTTTTTATTCAAATTTTTGTCAAAGGTGGCTCAAAATAATGTCCAGCCACTGTGTGAATTTCGTCAAAATCTGGTGACTGAATCAGAATTTCGGTAAAGCATAAGATTTATATATGAGTTGCTTTTTTTTCAAAAAGACCACAATTTTTCAGGAGTATTGATGATTTGAAGGCTTTCACTTTCAGCGTTACCCATAGCTATAGGGTTGCCAACACGCTCATTAAAAGCAACCCAAATTAAAAATTTAATAATACCAATATGTCTTGAAAAACTCATAATGATATAATAGCTCTGTCAAAAGTTATCGCAATTTAAACATTTTCAAATTTTCCCGATCTCTTTTCAGGCATTAGTAAAAACATTAGTAAAAGTATGTGATAGCACTAAGGCTGCTAGTGAAGTGATATAAAAAATATTAGCTACTAAAATGTCCAAATTTAACGGAGCTGAATTTCTGCATATGTTCAGCAGAATATACAGTAGCAGGGCTAAATGATGATCAGGATATTTTCGGAATCAATAGCAAACAGACACTTGACTGGAAGAGAAGGATAAATAATAAAATTGAAACGCTGAAACAAAAGCTTTCAGTGGCATATGGAGCAAAGATTAAATTTCTATGCACAAATAAGTAAGACAATGTAAAGAAGAGTAATCCCACGAGAATCTTTGTCGGATTTAACTTAATAATGCTACGTTCCTGGTCTGATCCTGATTTGGATCAAGGACTTCACACACTAGAAGCCAGTGCTCTACTCACTACACTACACGAGGGAAGGATTGGTCTTAAATAGAACCAGGTCTGATCGAAGTGATTTTGAAATGTGGGTGACCGTGTGGCTGTGATGCCATTTTGAAAAATCACTAAAAAAGCGGCTTTTTGCCATATAAACTCCAATCGGGTTATCTGACTTTAATGAAATGAAATGCCATGTTTGATAGACGATTGCTTGAAAAATTAGGATAGAGCTGCCAGCTATGGTAAATCTTTTCTCTTGAATCTTGAAAATTCACCTAGCAAAATAAAAGCTTTCTGCCCCAAAACTTCCGATGCAGAGATAAAACCAAATCATATAGTAAATGGACCTTATGGTAAGTCCAGTTTGGTAGGAATTCGGTAGAAAAATGATGATACCAATTGTAATAAGCTTGTAAATTACTATATGGATTTCGAAAATATAAAGAGCTTTGCGGGTGGTGACTTTAAATATCTTTTTACCCCCATAACTTACAAAGCTGCCACCAACGCAGTATAAAATTCACAGATTGAGTTGGTCCCAACGTTGAGTAGATTTGGTATACATTTTTCTTTGCTGCTAGTAAAAAGTGCCATATAATACTTATATGACAAATATCTGCAAGGAAAATAAGTAAGCAATGCTAAAATTTTGCAAGTTTTGGAAAGTATGGTAGTTCCAAACATATTTCTATCCCGGTAACTTTAGATAAAGCCATCGGATAAAAACAACATTCACAGGTTAACTTGCTTTTGACGTGAAGCAGTTACAGCAGGAGAATTTTAGTTGCGATGCTAAAAGTGCTGCAAGCACTGCTCACTTTCATCATTTATATTTTAGGAGATACTGTATTCAATCTTTTATAATATTAGCATCGGATAATGAATATAAGTATTAAACGTTTGGAATTTTTGAAATCCATGCGAGTGTTTGCCCTGAAAACCTTTCTACCCTACCCGTTTCAGAGCAGTATTCAAATCAATATAGTACATGACCTTTGAAACATGGTTGTAATAAGGAGCACGTTTGATAGAATATGTTCTAAAAATCTGCACAATTTGCCTTCTTTTCTTTGAAAATCAGCATTTCTAACGGTTTTTGTTATCTTTTGTACGGCTCTTGCTCCTCTGTTGATATTGAACTGAGTAGCTGCAAAAGCAAAAATGTGGAATTGTTGACAAGAGTGGGAAGTGAATCACTATTGAATCTACTCTTTATAGATGACATGAAGCTGTTTGCTTCGAGAAATGTAAACTATGGTTAATGAGCTCAGCAAAGACGTAAAAATGCAATTAAGAACTATAAAGATTTGGAGTTGAACTAACTGAAGTTTCTTATAGGAAGGTAAGTCAATAAAGTAACTTTGAAATTTTTTTTAGTGCTGTTAGCAGACAATTAAGGCACCCAATCAACAAATACAGGGTGGCTGATGAAAGACGCTACCAAAAGTAAAAATTAATACATTTTTATTATACAATTGTTTTTTATTTTGCAGATTTCCCTTTTGATTGGAATAATGAAACAAGAGCTTTGATTGTGGACCGCTACCATGCATAAGAGTCTTTGATTTCTGACCAAAGACAATTCAGGCACAAGATTGGCAGCACCCCTTCGGGCAAACGGACTACAATGATGCTCTTAAATAATCTTTCCGAGGGTGGGACAATCACAAGAAGACCTTATCATCGACAACCCTCAGTTCAGAAGTTCTGCAAAACGACCTCGACTTATTTCCTTATAAAATGACCTTACAAGCACACTGTAGACAGAAGACTTAAATATTTGCTTTGAATTTTGCCAGAAGATCATGAAAATGACGAGAGAGAACGAACGCATTTTGAACTGCATTTCTTGGTCTGACGAGGCCCGTTTTGATCTAAAGAACGATCTTGACAAAGAAAATTGTCAAATAAGGAATCTTTCTAACAAAAAGGTATTCCATGAGGTAGAATTGCATCCACTTCGAGAGAAAATGGTCTCACTGTTACGGCCAATAGAAACCATTACTTAAAAATATTGAAAGAGTTTTTCTTTCCAGAGCTAAGCCGATAGAGAATCCCTTTCAATTTTCTGTGGTTTCAATAAGATGCTGCAACTTTTTACATAAGCGGCGCTGTTCTGACTGATTTTCAGCGGGAAATCCACAGTAAAGCTTTTTCAAAAAACTCCCCATTCCAGTGGCCCCCAAAATCTCGCAATCTTGCTGTGCGAAGAATTTTGGCATTGAAACCAATTTGGCTAAAAAGTTATATTTATATGTATGTATATATGTATATATATATATATATATATATATATATATATATATATATATATATATATGTATATATATGTATATATATAGATATATATATATATATATATATATATATATATATATATATATATATATATATATATATATATATATACAAATATATATATATATATATATATATATATATATATATATATATATATATATATATATATATATATATATATATATACGGTGTGCAATATATTTGAATACAAAAAGATATTGAGATACAAGAGCACTTATTTATTTACAAATATTATCTCTTTTCGAAAGAGTTACAGGGGGCACGAACGTTTTCCATGAGCACTTCCATCCAAATTTTGGAGATAACTTGCTTGAAATACGTTTGATTTGTCGGTTCTTTAGCTTTGCTACCCTATAGAAATCCAAAGGAATTTAGTCTGGGCTACTTGGAGCCCTTTTATCCTGCTGTAAAAAGTCGGTTAAGCTATCAGCACACTAACTTTGAACTACAGTCACGGTGCTCAAATGCACTGCGTCTTCTCGAAAGCTGTAATAATCATCTCCAAACAACTTTTTGCTGCTTGCAGGGACAACTGCTTCAAGAACTTGCTTCTAGTAATATTCAGCGTTGACGTTTTTCACTAAAAACAAGGGGAAGTTTGCCTCTCTTACAAATCCATGACTGAGTATGTTGTTTGATATCTGGGCAAATTAGTGAAATGTCCTCCATTCTGACTGTCTACAAACGATCATTTGTGGATTGTGTGGCTGCTCAAAAATGAATAGTTTTTCATCGGAAAACACGAACTCATCACCACCATGCCAAGCAAGTATGGTTTCAACTCTTGCAGTTCTTTTAACCTTGACTGAGGTTGAACCTCCATGAATTTTCTGTTTTTTTTTGTAAGGATTTGCTCCTGCATTTTTAGGCCCGTTTTACACGAGCGGTTTCATCGTGACTGTGACTCGGCGACTTAGCCGCCAAAGACTACGCGAGTAAGTTAAAATCATGGGATTAAATGAGGCTGTTTACATGAGCCGTTTTCAGCCGCCAGCGACTGCGATAGTCGACATCAGTCGCCATTCACCAAGCGTAGTCGCAGCGTTTTGCACATACTGGCATGTGAACCATGCATAGGTTCTCTCGACTTTCTATTTCCCATGGCATGCCATTCGACTGGCCATGGAAATGGCTAGTCAAGACGGCCTATGATATCTTGGCAGCTGGCAGACAGTCTGGTCATATTTGGGCAGCTCTTAATTTACAAAATAGCGCTCCGTTTCTTATAAGCGAATGTAAGAATTCTGAATTTACAGGGATTTAAGATCTCGCTGAGCAATCAAAATAGTTTGAATAATATGGAAAATTGAATTGTATTGCCGAAATTTGAATAAAAATAAATACTTTTTATTTTTTAAAGAGAAATAATTTTACTTTTTAAGGATGTATTTTGTCAAATGACTACTCCATCTTCTTCGTACAACAGCAAATCATATAATAGTTTCACTTTCATGTGAAATTTTACCCGCTTATCCATAAATGCAAATGAATGCATGCCATGGAATTGCCCACGCATCAAATGGCTTGTCATAATTTGGCATTCGTTGCCATCGGATATGGCAGGGAAAATGGCTAGCCGAGACCGAGAATCACGTAAAGTAATCAAAGTTATTTAAAATCTTATAAACGAACGCAAACGAAACGAAATTTCGGTAAGCGACTCTGTCGCAGCCGCTGTGCAACCGCTTGTGTAAAAATACAATCGCTTAGTCACCAGTGGCTAGGTCGCCGAGTCGCAGTCTCAGTGAAATTTATTATAGTGAGTATTTATTATGCTGAGGACTTTGAGAGTCACAATCTCGCAGCTATTTTTCTCGACGAACGACCTTTTTTTTAGGAATCTGCTTTCTTATGATCTTAATGCATTGTTACTAAGTACAGTGTGTGGACGTCCAATTATCTTATGATCCTTAACAGAGGATGTTTCCTTATAACCTTTGATTGCTTTATGTATGAGGTCTCGCTTGATCTCTTCCTTTCGCAACTTTCCGGCAAATTTCACAAGGTTTCATTCGTATAATAAATTTTTGAACAATTAGTTCACGTATGGATTCCATCGCATTTCACTTTCGATATAAAGCTGATATAAATGGTATTTTTTGTTATAGCATGTGGACTGATAACGCGACTTTTTTTTTGCGAAACTATGAGAAGGAAAAAAATTCGTTTCAAATTTAAACAATAAATAATTTTTGTATTCGAATTTATAGGACATCGTATATATATATATATATATATATATATATATATATATATATATATATATATATATATATATATATATATATATATATATATATATATATATATATATATATATATATATATATATATATATATATAAATATATATAAATATATATATATATATATATTTATATATATTTATATATATATATATGTATATATATATATATATATATATATATATATATATATATATATATATATATATATATATATATATATATATATATACGATGTCCTATAAATTCGAATACAAAAATTATTTATTGTTTAAATTTGAAACGATTTTTTTTCCTTCTCATAGTTTCGCAAAAAAAAGTCGCGTTATCAGTCCACATGCTATAACAAAAAATACCATTTATATCAGCTTTATATCGAAAGTGAAATGCGATGGAATCCATACGTGAACTAATTGTTCAAAAATTTATTATACTAATGAAACCTTGTGAAATTTGCCGGAAAGTTGCGAAAGGAAGAGATATATATATATATATATATATATATATATATATATATATATATATATATATATATTTATATATATATATAAATATATATATATATATATATATATATATATATATATATATATATATATATATATATTAAAAAAAAATCAGTGATTTTTTCTCCGATACAACTGAAACACACAGAATGTATTAGGTCAGCGATGCCATCCTGAAAAATCACTTAAATAACAGCTTTTCGCCCCATAAATTCTGATTGGCACATTAGCTGAGCCTTAAGTATGGTTATTAAAGAGGGCTGCCTGGAACGCGGCCAGCATTAGGCCACCAGTTTGGGCCCATTTGCCACCTTCCGATGGCTTTTCAGAGCTGCCAAATGGCCGCTTCGCCAAACTGGATCAGCTGACTCAGCGTGACTGTACTCAACGTGGCGGTATTACACCTTTGCTAACCCTTTAAAGTGGTAAGAACCAAAAATCTTGAGGTGTTTATTATATAGGGCGTCTTGCGTAAATTGCTGGATGTCAGTCCCATTCCGTTCGCATGAGATGCGATAAGGTAGTGCCCTGTGAGCAAGCCGACCGTGGCTTTCAAGCAGTTTCTCTTGAGCTTGAGCAGTTTCCTGCTTTTGCTTAGATCAGGTGATGGCCATAATGTCCTGGCCACCATGCAGTCCATCCTGTTTTCCCATTTGGACTTTAGTTTGGCCCATATGACGGCATCAAGTTTGCTTGTAGCGTCAGCGATTGACCGTGATACAGTGATGCAGGGGCTATTATTAGCTCCGGAAGCTTTCCTCGCCAATTCATCGGCTTTTTCGTTGCCTATGACCCCACTATGTCCTGGCACCCGCATAATCCGGATAGGAATATGCCTTGCCTTTTCATTGAGAGCCACTTTGCAAGCGTTAAAAGTTTTTGAAAAGCATCTGTAAGACGCAAGAGCGAGAATGGCTGCCCTACTGTACTCTAAGATAAATTTGGTATAAACTCAGTTGAAAAATTAAGTTAGAGCTGTCAGCTATGGTAATGTGGTCAGCAAAATAAACTGTTTCGCACCCTAACTCCCACAGTATTCATGAAATCAAAACGAAATATATGTGATAAATACACCTTATTCAGTAGGAATCTGGTTGATGAAATATGATAGGGCTGACAGCTATAATTATTCTTTTATGATTTGCCATATCTTTAGTATGCGATTTTATTATGAAAGTTTCAAATGGTAATGATCTCGCAGTGACTAAAACAACAAATGTTTAGATATAAAAAATATGACAACTTTTGAGAGTGGTCATCCTATTTTTTTTTGTACCCCTAGAACTTCCAATGCAGTCATCGGATCGAAACGAAATTCGCAGGGTAGGTTGATTTCAACGTGAAGCAGGTTTGATATATTTTTGTCTGTTTTGCGTTTTTGTCATTGTCATATCAATAAATACTAACGTTAACTATTCATGTGGCGAAAATCTACAGTGAAAATAAGTAACAAGTGTTTTAATTTTCCAAGTTCTGAAAATTTTTCGGGTGGCAGCCCCAAACGTTTTTTTATCCCTGTAACTTTTGACAAAACCATCGGATGAAAACGATGATTCTGCCAGAAAATGACCAAACTTTAAGTAGGTTATTAGTTTAGTAAATTCGCCCAGATTCTTACAAAAACCGTGCAATAGAAAATTAATTATAATAATATATATATTACCGAAATTCAGATTACATGTTACATGACGGTTTTATCTCAAAGTAGCACCTTATCTTATAACATAATTCAACACGACTTGCAACAAGCCATCACACAGTGAGCGCTGCTCTTGGCATGGGCAGAGTAGCTTAATTAATCATATCCTACATTAACAGATTAACTATTAGCTATTCGAAGTAAACGGACTTACTAATCATAAACTGATTTACTTTTCGATACATTAATATTTGTGATATATACGATTATTTTTTGAAGCATTTGCCATATGATCGTTTTAGCTATTTTTTCAAAGGTAAGATAGTTGGTTAATGTCTTATTAATCTATGGATAGTTTTTCAATCTACACAGTCACTACTTAACCCTAGAATGGTACCCATGAGTAATTTTTACTTACATGCGGTCTATATTTCGTCGCGCATCAGCCAGTTGGACATTCTGACTGCCATGAGGCTAGAAACTATATATGATACAATAAAAATAATGATAATATAAAAAATGTACATAATACTATTGTTGCCTTCTTTTTAGTAAAAACATGTACCTAAAATCATCCAAAAATTTACCGTCCCATTCCATGGTTAATCTACTGAAAAGCTGTAGAGCTACATAAAATGCATGATAAACTATAGCTGAGTTGAATAATTTTGGAAAGTAAAGTACTCCTCGAATTTGCTTCCGTTTTAGTGTCCAGTTTCAATTTCTAATACAAATATGTCGAACATTTAACTTTACACTGTAGTTTGCGAATGTTGAAATCAGATTGAGTTGAATACCACGCAGGTGAATCTATGATGTCTTGCATCCACCGTTGTGGGTTTAATCGATTGCTCTGACTTTTGTTGTCTGAAGTGGTTAGTTGGGTTGTGAATCACTTGTGTCCACAGACAAACTAGGCAGTAGCATAATTTTGTTTGGATGTAGTCATTCATCTATGGCTTACTGTTGTATGACTAGATGACAATAACTTAGTCTGTCTAGCATTTGTTTCCAATGTGGGAGCGATTATACGATTACCTACCATGAAAGTGAACCCGTCCATGGTTAGATCAAACTCCAAGTCAGGCTAGGAGATTTACTGTTCAAGCATCGATTTCTAGCTGCCAACATGATGACTGCAACCTTGGCATGGATTTCCTCCAACCACATGGGTTTACTCGGAGTTTGGGCAAACGAATCTTTTGGGATGGCAAAATGCTGAGATTCTGGTGGAAAACTCCAGTGACCAGACCATTAAGTTACCGATACTTGTAGGTGCTCAAACTGACGTGCCAAAGTTTTCAGAAAGCGTTATATGAGGCAGACTTGATGGTGATCCTGCGGACCACCAATTTTAGGTGATCGAATCAACGAAAGCACCAGCGGTGTGCAATCTGGTCTTATTCACACTTTTGCTAGGGTCTTGTTTACTTTCCGGTGGCCTCCATACGTTCCTTGGAGCATCTCCTGCGGTACTTCTTTTGCTCGGCTTTTAAGAAAAACAATTAGCATCCTGCATACTGTACCGTCCACCGTTGCCATTTCCGCTTCAGCACGCCATCCTCAATCTGCAGAGAGCTCCATTAGACCCAATAGCTTTTCACGACAGTGCCACGCTCCGACATATCATTCCATTTCGGACGTTCCGTGGTCACCTTCCTTGCCAGCAATGACACAATTTTGTCGTTGGCTAGTTGAGCGTTTCCGATATACTCCGATGACCATCTTTTGTTGCTTTCAACCGGACAGTAATTACACTTCCATGCATTTTATTCGAGACGGTGGCAATGTCTGCAATTGTTTGGACAAGGACGACAAGGCAGCGCATCAGCAATCCCACGTATTCCTCCTCCACGATTTACTATCTCATAGTTGTAGGACTGTTGCCTTTCAACCCATCTAGCGACTTGCCTTTCGGGATTCCAGAAGTATAGCAGGCACCTCAGCGAAGCGTAATCAGTTTGGAGAACGCATTTTGCCTATATAAGTACTTATAGAATAGCTTTGTTTCCTCCAGTATAGCCAGTAGCCCTCTCCTGGTTACATAGTGGTTCTTTTTGCTCTTTAGGAGAAATCGACTGAAGTACGATATTACTTTTTCTTCGCCATTTATTTAATACTAACGTTAACTATTCATGTGGCGAAAATCTACAGTGAAAATAAGTAACAAGTGTTTTAATTTTCCAAGTTCTGAAAATTTTTCGGGTGGCAGCCCCAAACGTTTTTTTATCCCTGTAACTTTTGACAAAACCATCGGATGAAAACGATGATTCTGCCAGAAAATGACCAAACTTTAAGTAGGTTATTAGTTTAGTAAATTCGCCCAGATTCTTACAAAAACCGTGCAATAGAAAATTAATTATAATAATATATATATTACCGAAATTCAGATTACATGTTACATGACGGTTTTATCTCAAAGTAGCACCTTATCTTATAACATAATTCAACACGACTTGCAACAAGCCATCACACAGTGAGCGCTGCTCTTGGCATGGGCAGAGTAGCTTAATTAATCATATCCTACATTAACAGATTAACTATTAGCTATTCGAAGTAAACGGACTTACTAATCATAAACTGATTTACTTTTCGATACATTAATATTTGTGATATATACGATTATTTTTTGAAGCATTTGCCATATGATCGTTTTAGCTATTTTTTCAAAGGTAAGATAGTTGGTTAATGTCTTATTAATCTATGGATAGTTTTTCAATCTACACAGTCACTACTTAACCCTAGAATGGTACCCATGAGTAATTTTTACTTACATGCGGTCTATATTTCGTCGCGCATCAGCCAGTTGGACATTCTGACTGCCATGAGGCTAGAAACTATATATGATACAATAAAAATAATGATAATATAAAAAATGTACATAATACTATTGTTGCCTTCTTTTTAGTAAAAACATGTACCTAAAATCATCCAAAAATTTACCGTCCCATTCCATGGTTAATCTACTGAAAAGCTGTAGAGCTACATAAAATGCATGATAAACTATAGCTGAGTTGAATAATTTTGGAAAGTAAAGTACTCCTCGAATTTGCTTCCGTTTTAGTGTCCAGTTTCAATTTCTAATACAAATATGTCGAACATTTAACTTTACACTGTAGTTTGCGAATGTTGAAATCAGATTGAGTTGAATACCACGCAGGTGAATCTATGATGTCTTGCATCCACCGTTGTGGGTTTAATCGATTGCTCTGACTTTTGTTGTCTGAAGTGGTTAGTTGGGTTGTGAATCACTTGTGTCCACAGACAAACTAGGCAGTAGCATAATTTTGTTTGGATGTAGTCATTCATCTATGGCTTACTGTTGTATGACTAGATGACAATAACTTAGTCTGTCTAGCATTTGTTTCCAATGTGGGAGCGATTATACGATTACCTACCATGAAAGTGAACCCGTCCATGGTTAGATCAAACTCCAAGTCAGGCTAGGAGATTTACTGTTCAAGCATCGATTTCTAGCTGCCAACATGATGACTGCAACCTTGGCATGGATTTCCTCCAACCACATGGGTTTACTCGGAGTTTGGGCAAACGAATCTTTTGGGATGGCAAAATGCTGAGATTCTGGTGGAAAACTCCAGTGACCAGACCATTAAGTTACCGATACTTGTAGGTGCTCAAACTGACGTGCCAAAGTTTTCAGAAAGCGTTATATGAGGCAGACTTGATGGTGATCCTGCGGACCACCAATTTTAGGTGATCGAATCAACGAAAGCACCAGCGGTGTGCAATCTGGTCTTATTCACACTTTTGCTAGGGTCTTGTTTACTTTCCGGTGGCCTCCATACGTTCCTTGGAGCATCTCCTGCGGTACTTCTTTTGCTCGGCTTTTAAGAAAAACAATTAGCATCCTGCATACTGTACCGTCCACCGTTGCCATTTCCGCTTCAGCACGCCATCCTCAATCTGCAGAGAGCTCCATTAGACCCAATAGCTTTTCACGACAGTGCCACGCTCCGACATATCATTCCATTTCGGACGTTCCGTGGTCACCTTCCTTGCCAGCAATGACACAATTTTGTCGTTGGCTAGTTGAGCGTTTCCGATATACTCCGATGACCATCTTTTGTTGCTTTCAACCGGACAGTAATTACACTTCCATGCATTTTATTCGAGACGGTGGCAATGTCTGCAATTGTTTGGACAAGGACGACAAGGCAGCGCATCAGCAATCCCACGTATTCCTCCTCCACGATTTACTATCTCATAGTTGTAGGACTGTTGCCTTTCAACCCATCTAGCGACTTGCCTTTCGGGATTCCAGAAGTATAGCAGGCACCTCAGCGAAGCGTAATCAGTTTGGAGAACGCATTTTGCCTATATAAGTACTTATAGAATAGCTTTGTTTCCTCCAGTATAGCCAGTAGCCCTCTCCTGGTTACATAGTGGTTCTTTTTGCTCTTTAGGAGAAATCGACTGAAGTACGATATTACTTTTTCTTCGCCATTTATTTGCTGAGAGAACCCTGCATCAATCCCCCTTTTACTCCCATCGCTGTTGACAGCAAACATCGCCACTGGTTTGGGATATGCCAGCACAAGACCTTTGCTCAGCTTCATCTTAAATGTCTTAAAGGCTTCCTGAAACTCCTCGTTCCAAGTAAAGGTGCGGTTTTTCACGATTACTCCTCACAAAGATTACGATTAGCCCCACAACGAACAGGTGCAGATAGATTTAAGACCTATGATAAAATTTAGGTCTATTGAAGCGAAGTTACTAATAATTAGGTATAAGAGAGTATATAAGATAGCATAAAAAAATTGGGAACAAGATAATCTCAGCTTTTGCAAAAGCTGTGTAATATAATATCAGCGGTTACGTTAAAAAATGTAAAAGTAAATAAACATTAAGAATAAAACCGATAAGAGGTAGCTGGTCAAAATAGTATATCTGCTAGATTTGAAGTTTTTATGATTTATTAAAAAATAAAATGAAACCATGTTCAACTCAAATCAAAACGAACTGCTTCACAGTGCTCACGAATTCTCTTGTGCTTGTCTGTTTCAAGAAACTAATCTTTTCTTTTACCGAATGGAGAGGCAAAAAGCTTTTGCGCTACTGCTATAAACTCTATCGCAATCTTACCGTCTATACCATAACCAACATCAGAACGAAAGTCTGCAAAAAAAACTTGTAAGAACGGTTTGTTTATTACAAATCTATCTTCCAAAATCCTTAGCAAATGTGCTGTCTCTCCCAACAGCCTAATGAGAAATGTGCTAAACTTTCTAACACATCACAGTCCTTAAATTCACAAACATGCTAGTACAAACCACATCCTATATTTGAATGTGTCCTACACACGACTTACACCGTAGGTAAGACGCTATTAATTAATGCTCGTAGACTAACTCACATTACACTTCATTACTGATTTTACTGATATAACTACTCAAAGCTAATCAAGCTGGTTATGTTGTAATGTATTTAAAAAAAAAATCACTATGCGTCTAAGAATTCTAAACAGTATATTTAAACAAAAATTTCAACATAACAAATATTATAAATGTATTAAACAAGTTTTCACGCTCTTGACAAGACGGTGTTCTTATCACAGCGTTTCTGCTAATAATGTCCTGAAGAAATTTCTTCTGAGTGTCCGGAGTGGCCACCACCGCCACCGAGTGATATTTGTTCGTGTCCACCTCCAATACTTTGATGAGCTGCGGATGAGTGTAACTCAGCGCTAGCATGAGCACCGGCAACCGCTGCATTATTCTGAGCCTCCTGGGCAGCAGATGATGCCTTATGGGCTGCTTCCTGTGTTATTTGGAAATCAGCACGAACGCTGCCCAGTTGATGTTCGATTGATTGCAGACGAGCCTTTGCCTTGGCCACCATGGAAGTTTGTGAAGAAAGTTCAGCGGAGGCATGATTAGCTGCTTCCTCGACGTGCTGTGCAAGCGATTGTGCACTGTTGAGGGCACTTGTTAGAATGGCGACGTGCGATGCTGCTTGCTTTGCAGCAACAGACGCGGAATGGGCAGCTTCTTGAGCTAGTTTCAGCTGAGCGATTTCAGCTTCCAGGGCAGCATGAGCTTCGGCACTTTGCTCCTCCAAATTCTGTAAAAGGGCACTTTTTCCAGCTAAAGCTGCTTGAGCTGTTCCAGCTGCTTGAACAGCTTGCTGAGCGAGGGTGCTCTTCGCCACGTAGGAAGCTTGGCGAGCTGCAGCGTGTTGACTCGCGACTGCTGAATGAGCCTGTTTAGCCGAGCCTTGAGCAATCGAACGCAATCCACTGCTGGAATATCCACTTCCACCGTATCCGCCCTTCGAGCTCGAAATGTATCCACATTGAGCGATTCCTATAATAAATTCACTATTATAACACAAACGAAGGTAATTTTAAATTTTAACAGCTTTACCAAGCACTGATAGTAGTAAAACAATGGACACCTTCATTTTTAGGGTATTGAAATTGGTTTTTGGTACGGATTACGTATGGATTGTATGAAGCTCGGTATTAAGAGTGCGAATCGTTGCGGATTGTGGAACGGATAACTTCGTTTTGATGCTTGCTACTCTTTACAGGCCCCAATATATAGGAAAACGTTCAAGCATTGATCGCGTATTGCACATCACGGATAATATGTTTGTCATTACGTCACATGTTGCTGCAGTTCTACTTACTCATCTACATAAAAATGAAATTTCGTTAACAGCCCATCCGATTGTTACATTGTGCTCGCCTCTCGTACCTTAAAGCGTTTCAAGTGCACTTAATTGCTGCACCGATTCTTTTGTGGCCACTTGATGCCAAATGTTTTCCGCAGCGTTACAAACGCTACATTATCGTCGACGTTGGTGGCAACAAATAAGTATCGGGATTTTTGTATGCTTGGCTAAGTGTGTAGTTGCATCAATCATTATCTATGTATAATACTATTATGAAATAATGATGAACTTGAATATGTTCCACAGCAGAGTATTGGCATTTATGTAGAAACAATTTTTGAGCTGTATCAAAAGAAAGGAGCTTCGATCTTCGAAATAAAGCTAATGCTGTAGAGACGATGTCGTCTCTAAGCGAGGTGTAACCGAGGTGTAATCAAGGTGCAATTATCGCTAGTTGAAAGTATATAGACAATACTTGCGTTTTGGGTACATTCATATCATGCTTCAAATGAACTTTGATTTGATTAAAACAAACAAAGGCGTGCGAATAGCTTTTCAATTAATTTCTCCTACAAATTTTGAATCTTTTATATGTTGTGGATAAAAAGAGGAAATAGGTTAAATATTATTCATCGTAATACTAATGAAAAGGTAATTTATTAGCAGAGAAAGCTTCTCAGTTCTGTGATAATATATTTTTAAATACCGGTCATTCAACTTCAAAGTGTTGAACAAAAACCATGTTTGATTCTATATTACTGCGATGGTTTCAGTTTTGATCAGGTTTGTATTACTTGTGGCTGAGGGCATTGATTTTATTATTTAATACGTTTTTTCACATGCATATGAGTATGTATATATTGTACTTTACTTATTTTGAGACCAGCCACTAAAATGCAATTCATTTTTCAGTCATTAATATTTGCTTGAATTCAAATTGAATGCTTTCACATCTTCATATTTTTGGCTCATGCTTTTTTATTAAGAGTAAAGATAAAGAATGCATTCCATTAAATTACCGAATTTAAGTGAACTTACAATACATATAATTGATTTTTATCAAATTATTGAATTTGTGGTTAGGTTCTTATGTGCTTGCATTCATTGTTCCATCATCAACACCCCTATCTTTCCTTTTTAACTTATTTTTAAAGAAATAATTTGAAGTCGTTATTATTTTCAAGTTTTGTTTCCGAAAGTCACTCACATCCGATTCACTCGATGTACGAAAGGTGTGCGATAAAGATTTATGATCTTATGGTCATAAATTTTTATCGCGTACAACACCCATGGCTTCTCGTGACCTAAAGTATGAATAATCGGCATAGGTCTCAAAGTTGGGCTGCGTTCTGAGTCACCTGATACTTAAGATGGGATAACGCTCTCACTAACAAAACCAGAAGAATGAAACTTCAAAGTAGGTTTTTGGTGCGACTGGATTAACGTGGATTAACCGAATTAAATTCTGCTAGTTCTACTAAAGTGAAGAATATCGTATCGGAACTAGTGATGGGCGTTTCTGTTGTTTTCAAAAAACGAAAAAGAACTGTTTTTTTTTCAAAAACAACTGTTTTTTAAAACTGTTTGAAAAAAACAGTTTGAATTAACGAGAGAAACAAATTTTATGCTGTACGACAATTAGAGTTGGGTCGTACTAGGATTTTCACATACTAGGTATATATAGTACGATTACGAAAAAATACGTGTTTCAAATACCTATTTGAAGTATGTACATGTTTACATATAATGCATAGGATATGTAATGAAATGGACTAATATGCCCTCCTCCACCCTCCAGACACAACGTTCCCAAGCTAGAATGGTGATGGTGCAAGATTACCTTCAAAGAATACCGAGTCGTTACGTTAGTCTGTGCAGCTTGTCCGTAACTTTCCAATGGTCGGTCATTTATTTGGCAAGTTTTTCTCCAATCTAGGGGCCATCTAAAGAAAAACGATCAAATTCAATCAATTTAATTTGTTTTTCATATTATTATATGCAAAAAACACCTCCTGTATTCGTTCAAATGAAAAAAGTAAAAAAAATTACTAAGATAGGACCAACTAATCATGTTGCCATCTATATGACGTTTCATCGAGCGATCTTTGATACTAAACTTTTCCTGACTAATCTAAAACTGTCGGATTTCTACTTCGCCTCACTGAAGCATGAAGTTTTTATTAAGCAATAAAAAAAAATGTTTCGTTTATTAAACATGCACCCACTAGGGGGCCAACCGCTTCTGTAAGGCTGGGCATTAGTCCAGGGGCACCTTACCTCCCATGTTCTTGTAAATTTTACAACCTGGAGACACCCTCTTGGCGACCTGTGGTCAGGAGGAGGGCCTCAGCACACCCGGAGACGCCAACTAATGAACCAAAAAGGATCTAAACCTATTCCTCCTTGGGACTTTTAGTGCTACTTTTAGTTTTTCCGGCGAATTTCATTTTGCCGTATCTTTGAAACTACGCCACTTTTTCGCACACTTGTATGGAAATTTCTCAGAAAGGTTTCCGAATTCATGCTAGATAAAGAAACAATTTTTTTTTGGAAAATATGAACGTTATTGCTCAATTTCCCCTTCAAAGATTTTTTGTCCTTAAAATATCACTAATATGCTCCCCGACCACTTCCAATCATCGAAAGCGCGGTAAAAGCAGTTTTTGCAAAACTGTGGCTAAAAAACCCCTTACTCCCTTACAAAACCGAAATTTTTATATCACAGTAATACGTTTTGGCCCGTTATGTACCAAACCACTCTAACCCAAAATTGGGCGATTTTGTCCAATTTCAGCTCCTTTTGTCCTAAAAACTTTTTGAATATTTGAATAAAATACTTGCAAGTACGAAAATACTCGCAAGTACGAAAATACTGTTTTCCTGAACTAAACAGTTTTCCACTGCCAAAAAAATAACGAAAAACGATGAAAAACGATTCGTTTAAAATAAAAACGAAAAACAATTCAGATTCAAAAAACAGTTCGTTTTTAAAAAACGAAAAACGACTTGTTTTAAAAAACTGTTCGTTTTTAAAAAACGGTTCATTTTCAAAAAACTTTTCGTATTTGAAAAAGGAAAAAGATTTTTTTTAAAAAAACAGTTCGTTTTAAAAAAAAACCATTCGTTTTAAAAAAAACCAGTTTGTGTAAAAAAAAACGATTCGGTTGAGAAAAACGAAAAACGATTCGTTTTAGAAAAACGATTGGTTTTATAAAAACTATTCGCTTTAGAAAAACTGTTGGTTTGAGAAGAATGGTCCGTTTTAGAAAAACGATTGGCTTTCGAAAAGCTATTCGTTGTAGAATAGTTGGAATAGTTGGTTTTAGAAAAAATATTCGTTGTAGAAATACGGTTTGTTTTAGAAATGCTGTTCGTTCTAGAAAAAAATTTCGTTTTAGAAAAAATGTTTGTCGCTATTTTGAAAAACTGTTCGTTCGTTTTTTGCAGCCAAACGTTTTTTTTAAACCTTTAATGCTAAAGTCGATCCGATCCAGTAAAATTTCGTGATCGGATTATCTTATCTCAAATCAATCCTGTGCGCGTATACAACATGGTTTGACTAATCCTAATCCACTTTGAAACCACGTTATAGACGCGGCTATTGGCTACAGCAAGCAACCCGACCACGAAAATTTGTTCAAAACAACTTTTAAAGAACGTGCTTGCTTGTATCAGTAAATTGCTGCGAAATTCTATAAGAAAATTTCTTCAAATATCGCATTGACATATTTTTTTCTAAAAGAACTCCGACGGAAACGAACTAGTATTCTGAAAGCAAGTGCCTATAATATCTTTTATAGCAACCATCCGTACTACTACGTACTCAACACAAGTATCAAATGTAACGAGAAAATGAAATCAATAACCATCAGCTTTTCACCGATGAATGAAAGGCTATGGGTTTTTTTCCGTGTACACTCTGCATGAGAACTGTAACTTCAGCTTCATCAACATACATTCTCTCATTCAGCAGTCTACTGCCGACTTCTGGCTGCCTTCTATAAGAAAATTGTTGGCACGAGTGTACCAATAACTAACTATTGATTCCAGAACCAGTTTCCACGGAAAAGTTTCGCCGGATACAACATTTTTCAGCCAAAGTGACGATCTAATGATAGATTGTCGCCAAATTGCTGAATGATAGAACATATCGGGGGAACAAGTTTGATTGAATTTGACTATTATTTATTTCAGGGTCGAAAAATCCTGGGTCCACCAAATACAATCCGAAATAAAATCATACCCCGACGTCAAAAAATTGAAGCAAATTTTTCGTAAAAATAGGAGTGATTTTGAATTTTGAACTCTAGACCTCCTATATTGTGTTCATAGTAAAATTAAGGTCTTATTCAAAATTAAAAAATTGCCGTTGTTGCCGATGTATTTGTCTAGACTATATGACGGCTATAGCACCCACCAGGAAGGGTTGAACTTCATGTTTCACCTCGTCGGCAAATCAAAAATATTGCTTCACCTTAGGGAATAGATGATAGTCACTCGGTGCCAAGTCCAGGCTGAATGGTGGATAGGACATAACATTCCAACCAAAATTTGCAGGAGATGAATGGTTTGACGAGAAACCTGTGGGTGGGCGTTTAAGAGGAGAATACTTACGTCCTTGCTCAACATTTATTTTCATTCCTTTTCTGAATGGTCCTTCTGAATTTTTTCGATGTTTCAAAGACCTTGGCAGTGTTTATTGTTGCAGGTAGGCAAACGTTAACAAGTATGTTGCAGTACTTGTAAGCGTTTATTTTCAACCAACAAAATTCCTGTCTGCGCAAAACACAGTTGCCACGACTTTATCGGCAGACTGTTTTTGATTGAATTTTTATGGCTTGTGTGAAGCGGATTCTGTAATTTTTTCGTAGTCGGTTTGTGTCAAGTGTAACGGAGAATGTCCAGGTTTTGTCACCTGGGGCAATCGAGTCCAAAATGTTATCCCTTTTCTTTTGCACAGCGGTGAAGAACGGCAATAATTAACTCTTTGGCGTTTGGGGTCTTTTGTCAGCATACGCAGTACCTATCTTGCACACGTTTTCTGATATTGCAACTTTTTCGTTAAATTCCTGTGGATATTGCTTCGGAACAAAATGGAACAAACCGCCCAGAGTGATCCTCTGATCTTTACGCTTAAATTCTTTAGCCTTTGCGACTGCTTCATCGGAAGCCAATGTCTTACTGCTCCCTTCTTGAATTTCAATACGATCAGCAAAATGGTCTCTGCTTTACTTGCAAACATTTTTGACATCCATGCAGGGCTTTCTACATACCTCAGTCAATCGGTGATTAATTTCCACAGATTTAACGCCTTTCGTGTTCCGAAATCAAACAACTAAGGAAACTTCTTTGTTCACGGTTGTGCTCAACTGGAGCTCCACTTTGAATAGCTGCCCAGCTAAGACTCAGCATCTGATCTGACCTAACCACGCGCCTGCTTATTTGGAAGTGGAGAAAGCAAACAGTTATTACTTGTTTCCTTCATAAAGTGATTATTATATGTAAATTTAATGGTAGTGTCTCTTGGCACTGTAGCGACAAAACTACCGGTGCTGGCAACTTTTTCAAAAATGACAAATATTTTTGGAGTATGAATTAGTTTGTTCGTCTGTTTCTGTATGGTTTAAATACATTTATTTCAGAACAAAATAAATGAACATGTCAATCAAAGTATTTTCCATCACCGGCTAATACTTTTTCCCACCTATCAAGCAATTTTCGAGTTAAATCTCTAAAAAACCCTAGCGCATCAGAACCGCTAGAAATACTAATGTTCGAAGAACAGTAGAGGATTTGTGCAGATTTTGAGTGTATTGTTATATATTGTCTTATATATTGTTGTTATTGTCTAATATATTAAATATTATACGTATTGTCATATATATTGTTATATATTGTATATTCGCGATGTGAATACTTAATGCAAGCATTTATTAGTACGAAAATAACAAAAACACCTCGTGCTAGCAGTCCTTTGCTAACACCAAAGCCAAAAATAAGTCACATCTGCCTCACGTTGAAGTCAAGCAGCTCTGCAAATTTCGTATTGATCCGATCACTGCATTGGAATTTATAGGGATACAAAGAAATTTAGGGTTACCATTCGCAAGAGCTTTCAAATTTTCTAGATCTTAGTATTTGGAGTGTATTTTCACTACAAGACCACTATGATTTGAAAATTTTATGATAAAATCGCATACTAAAGCTATGTTAAAAAATACAAAAACAATCATAGCTGGCAACCCTATCATTGTTTTTCAAACTAAATTTCTACTGAATATTGCCTACAATAATTTAAATTTGCCAAATGAATTTCGTTATGATATCATGACTATACTGGAAGCTATAGGGCAAAGAGCTTTATTTTCCTCAACGAATTTTCAAAACTTAACGAACAAAAATTATCATAGCTGGCAGCTCCAGCTGAATTTTTCGACCGAATTTCTACCAAGCGTGGTTTGAAGTAAGGTTGAATTTCGTTCAAATCGAACGATTGAATCAGAATTTATAGGGCTAAAAGCAGTTACCTTTATTAGTGATTTTTCAAGATGGTACCACTGGCACAGAATGGCCCGCATTTCAAAATCACTTCTATCAGATTGGGTTCTATTTAAGACCAATACATTCTGTAAATTTCAATTAATTCTGCTCATCGGATCGTGAGTTTCCGTGAACAGAAGTTTTTGATGCTAAAAATATAGGTAAATTGGGCAAGAGCTACCAGGCGTGCCCGTTATAACATATGAATTTTTTTCTTTGGCTATATAAACAAAGCATAAAATTTACATATGAGTTTCTTTTTTTTTTTTTTAAAACAGCGGCATTTTTTCAGGAGAGTCAATGATTTGGAGGTTTTCACTTTCAGTGCCTGTCCTAGCTACAGAGTTGCCAGCACGCTCATTAAAAACAAAAAAAACTTACAACTAAATAATACCAATATGTTCTGAAAATGTCAAAATGATTGAATAGCTCCATCAAAAGTTATCACAATTTAAATATTTTCAAATTTTTCCATTCTCTTTTTAGGCACCTAGCGCACACATGGGGTTAAGAAATTCCAAGGCATTATCCGATTCGCATTTAAAACACGTTTGAAATTTATTTTGTCAACTTTACTTTTGTAAAAATTATTTGTGTACGGAATAATAGGTATATTAAAAATATCACTAAAATGGCCGCCGGTGCCAAAGAGTAAACAATAATTGACATTTAGACCTATTCTGCATATACACCATTGTATTCTGAAAGTTTCAGCTCAATCGGATGACGCGTTCCCGAGAAATAGTCTCTGAAATTTTTTGAAGATATATATATGTATATATATATATATATATATATATATATATATATATATATATATATATATATATATATATATATATATATATACATATATATAAGTTAA
This sequence comes from Nemotelus nigrinus, assembly GCA_947369275.1. NCBI lineage: Eukaryota > Metazoa > Arthropoda > Insecta > Diptera > Stratiomyidae > Nemotelus > Nemotelus nigrinus. The sequence continues at coordinate 74,344,357 of OX376372.1, forward strand.
CACCATTCTCAAACGTGCCAGAACACCATTACTTTTGTCGCCTGTGCAGAATTGCATTTTATATAATTGAATTGTGTATTAAAACAAATGTATTAAAATGTCATTGAACTACTTTGAGTTAGAATATAATTGTGTATTAAAGTAAACTTTGCAAAATGTGTAATGAAAAAATTAATTGAAATATTTTGGGTTAGATTAAAATTCAGTCTTCAACAGAACAGACGTTTATTTTTCTTCAACGTACTCACGTTGATAACAGGCGCCCGAGCAGTATTAAAAAGTTAGTCAGTGGAACATATTAAGCCCAAAAGTTCCTTAAATCCTTCGCAGAGGCTGGCAAGGATCTGATCAGTTGAAAAAAAGTTATCCGAATATTTGTAAACGGTTCTGGTGACGCGGATTAGAAAACAGAGTAATAAGAATTATTCAAACTCAATTACTTAGTGCCTTCCGCGTCCGCAATTGAAGCACCACAGTGAAGTTGTACCACGAGTAGGTGATTGTGAAGAATTACCGGAACAGTGACTAAAAGGGACACATTACAACATCATTTAATTGGATTTATCTGGAACCTGGGAACCCAAGACATACGCACCCACGCAATAGTCTTTATCCTCATGTGAGTACACAAAATATCCTTATCTACCATTATTTTGACAAAGTGAGCAAATTATATTGATAAGAGAAGCGAGTGTATTATTAACTACAAAGTGAAAAGCTATAGTTGGTTATTAAAATGGAAATGATGCAAGAGACTATTCATCAGTTAACCGGGGCAGTGAATGCTCAGATTGCATTAACGAAGAGCATCGTATTCAGACTCCAGAAGTTGGAGGAAGCCCAGAACGGGCCTGCACAAACTTCAGCCGCCGAGTCTCCTCTCCGTGGTCCCACCACAGAGGAAGAGCTCAAGGAAATTTGTAAATTGCCAGATTGTGTCAAGCATTTACCGATATTCGAGGGGAATCCTACCGAATATATTTCCTGGGTGCACAATGTGGAAACCATATTAAATGATTTCGCAATTGTTCGCGGCAAACCAATATTCAGGGCAATTTCACAATGCATCCGCCAGAAAATTAAAGGGCCGGCAGATTCGGCCCTCATTTCATATGACATATTCGATGACAACTGGTCATCAATAAAAAAGTGTTTATCTTTACATTACGCTGACAAGAGGGATATTCGCACCTTAGAATATCAGCTAAACCTCTTGAGGCAGGGGAATATGTCCCTGGATGAATTTTACGCCAACGTTAACCACCAGTTTTCCTTAATCGTAAATAAGATTAAAACGGAGGACCATTCGTCGGAAACGGTGAACGTGCTCATAGAAACTTATAGGAACCGAGCACTAGATGTATTTGTACGCGGGGTTAACGGAGATTTTTCCAGGATGCTAGTTATACAAAGGCCCAAGTCGCTACCTCTGGCATATACGTCATACCTCGAAGTCCAAAACTTGAACTTCCGTGCAACATCCGTCCACAAGACCGATACAATAACACGATTCATTCAGTAACAAACAGGAAACCTAGCGACGTATTTTTCGGAAGAGAACAGCGAATAAATTATCAAAATATAGTAGATTTTAAAAACAAAGTCAATGACGATTTGATAGATCAAATTCGAAGGAAGCAGAAGCGGAAGCTGAGCAACGAAAATCCCAAAAGACAAGAGCCAAAAACTTATGATTCTGGACAAACCATATACGTAGCAGTGAAACAAATTCAGGGCAAACACAAACCTATTTTCAAGAAAGAGATCGTAGCCAAAGACAATAAAGTAACCGTAACGACCGCCAGCGGCAGGCGAATTCATAAGTCCCATATAAAAAACTCTGGACAATAAGGCATCTTTCCTCTCGTTTCAGTACAACGTGAACAAACAAAACCACGTCAACAAACGTTTATGAGTACCTAGGACCAATAGTAACTATCAAGTTAGGAAGCGGACGAATAATAAACGACAGCATGAAACTCATATACGCCATCGACTTGAACAACTATTACGAGCAATACAAGATCAACAGAAATCTGATGGACTCAACGAATGCGATGCTGCGGCAATACAACAACATTATTGGACACCTAGACGACCGTATCACCGATAAATATGAACTATAAATAAATGATGTTCAATCGACTGAGTATCATGCGGAATGAAGTAAATGAAATAGTGCAGGCCGAACAGTTAGCTAAAAATAGAATTGTCAACTCCAATTTATTAAACAAGGAAGAAATTAACCAACTTATAGCACAAATTGAAACACTTCCTTACGAAAACGAGGTTGAGGCTATAGAATATGCCGAACCAACAATGGTAGTAAAAGGATCACTTCTGTTGTACATTATTTCACTGCCCAAGACCGGTAGAAAAGAATACAATCACGTCACCGTTAGACCAACAACTAAGAACGATAAGCGAGTTTATATGCAGTCTGAAGAACTACTAACCAGCGAGATGGAAAATTACATCATAAAGAAAGTATGCAACAATATCAAGAATGTCATGGTTTGCAAAGAAAGCCAAGTAACCAGATTACACAATGACTACTGCGTCAGTCGCCTACTAAAAGGAGCAACAACGAAATGCACATATCTGGAGGGTAGTTTTGTAATCCAATTCAACAACGAGACAATCCGGATCAAAAACAAGACTTTCACGAACAAAAAAGCCCAAGTACTTCAGGTTTTGCCACCAGCATTCCAGGCCAGACCAGATAAGGACTGACGGCTTAACTTAGAGTACCTAAATAACACCAGCAAGCTGAAGAACCTACCCACCAATCATGAGAAATCCTTGATAACATATATAACTCTCTTTACAGTACTAATTTTAACATATGGTATACTTGTAGTCTCCAAATGCAGAAGAAGCAGCAGAAACAAGCTTGAGATCACCCATCCGAAAACACCTAACATACTAGATGTCCAACCTATTAGGCTTAACATCCAGGACATTCAATCCATCAACTTTAACGTATAATCTGCGGGACGCAGACACTTCAGGAGGGAGGAGTTAACACCATTCTCAAACGTGCCAGAACACCATTCCTTTTGTCGCCTGTGCAGAATTGCATTTTATATAATTGAATTGTGTATTAAAACAAATGTATTAAAATATCATTGAACTACTTTGAGTAAGAATATAATTGTGTATTAAAGTAAACTTTGCAAAATGTGTAATGAAAAAATTAATTGAAATATTTTGGGTCAGATTAAAATTCAGTCTTCAACAGAACAGACGTTTATTTTTCTTCAACGTAATCACGTTGATAGCTTATATATATATATATATATATATATATATATATATATATATATATATATATATATATATATATATATATATATATATATATATATATATATATATATATATATATATGTGTGTGTGTATGGATATATGAATTTTTGGCCAAATCGATTTTAATACTAATGTTCTTGAAACTGTCTCGGCCAGCGAAATAGTGCTGCATCCATCGAAACAGCCAGTAATAAAAAAAAAACAATGTTCGGGTAATACAGCGAGTATGGTAAGACATCCCACTTGAGCCTCTCCAAATATTTTTTTTACGCTTTTTGCAAATGAGGCCGCATATTATCTTGGAAAAGAATAATTTTTTAAAGTCTTAACTCGTATTCCGGTCGTAGTTCAAACGAATAAATTGTAGCCTTTACCGATTATCTGTATTGGAATTGCCAGGTCTCAACAGCTCGTAAAATACAATACTCTTTCGGCCCCACCAGATATAGAGCATGACCTTCGAAACCAGCATATTCAGCTTTAGTCTTGATGTTGAGATCGATAACAATGATTGACCGAACACAGCGTAGTCATTTTTCTTCTTGAAGCTGTCGTAGAATATTAATTTTTCATCCCCACGATTCAATGTAAAAACACCTTTTCTTTGTTGCTTTTGGATCATATGCTTGCAAGTGAAGACCGCTTTGCTATCTCTCTCAGTTTCAGTTCATCAGGCATTAAGTTTTCTTGCTTTTGAATCCTTCCCATGGATTTGAGTCAGAAGAAAACTGTTTACTGAATCAGTTCCAATGATATTGCAAGCTTCTCTTGCATTTGACTGGGATCTTCATCGAGTATTGCCTGTATGTCTTAGGGCACGGACAAGTCGGAACGACGAGAGCGTCGAGTCAAGCAGTGCGCTGAAACGGTTCATATATTTCCATGCCAAAGCAGCGAACAAATATGTGAACCGTTTCGGCGCGCTGCTCGCCGTGGAGTGCTGTCGCGCGTTTCCGGACCTCTGTAGAAAAAAAGACGGGGTATTGACTAAAGTAGTTGCTGTAGGCGAGACTCCGATTCATCATTATGAGCTTGAGTTATAACAAGACTCTATGACACCATCACCCAAGAAGTTCAAGGTGCCACAGTCTGCTGAAAATGTCACGGCGACCGCTTATTTAGTCTCAAAAGGAATGCTGACGATCGAATTTAAAAAGAAAGGCGTCGCCATAGCCAAATAATACTTCGCTTCGATTCTAGAGTGGTTTAAAGAAGCCATCAAAGAAACAAGAAGAGGCAAATTAAGCAAAGGTGTCCTCAGCGATTATGATAAAGTTAAAAAGACACTTCGTGGGAAGAACTTTTCAAACGATGAAAAAGTAAAGGACGTAGTTTTGGGTAAGTTTTCGATAGCATTTTTATTTAAATATATACATAGGCTAGTTGAAAGATACAATAAATTTATTAGAGGAGCGGCCAAATATATTGAAAAAGAAAAATATTTTTTTTTTATTTGCACTTCTTAGCCTCTATTCCGCGAGCTTAATAAGCCACCCTTAAATTAAATATTGTGGCTCTTAACTGTCCTGTAACAACAGCCCCATTTACTGGAGAGCAATTAGTACTCGTAGATGTAAACAAGAGCTCAATCTTGCAAATCAAGGTCGTATTTGATTTTGACAACATTGCGTTTGGCGCTCGAGGTCGCAAACTTGGGTTATTCGTTGCGGCAACATCATAATCAAGTCCGCAACAAATTAGAACTACTGGATTTCTTCTCGTGTCATTGTCTAGTCATGCAATGACAATAAGTGAGGACTGACTAATTGTTCACGCAAAGTTATACGATTAGCTCTGGTTATTATAGAGCACTGGTCTTAAACTCAGTCATCTCATAAAATACCAAAAAGCGAAACACAATCACAACTCTGTGCGTAAGGCGGAACTTGAACCCACATGGAGCATTAAGCTGAAATAAGCATTCTGAGGGATAAAGAGCGCGAAAATTGTGAAGAAACACAATACTTTTTGGGAAACACTTAAACTCATATTTTTCAATCCTTCAATTAAACTACAGATCTTTATTTCACATGATCAACAGGAAGCTGTTACTAGCATGTTCTTTTGGTATATATTTACTTGTTTGTTGAGTCACTTTCGCTACAACACAGTGCATTAATGTAGGTCAGACTTTTGTTGCAAACTATTGCAAGAAATGGGCTTTGCCTATCGTTTGGGTTCAACAGCTCTGTCTGCAAGTTTCAGCCAAAAGGAAAAATCAATTGTTTAAAATTGAGGCGAAATTGAAATCCAAATTAAAAAATTTGATACGCAATTTGAACATCGATAATTTAGTAGCTTTCAGCCAAGCGTGGTGAATCGAAGTTTGAATATATAATGGAGTTTTAGATAGTTTGGTTGCAATTGCAAACTGAAGATACAAAGAGTGAGTACATGAGTAGAAAACGTTTGGTGTTGGTGGAAATTCATATCACACAGAATGATGTAAATCTTTCGTATGAGTTAGCAATGAAAGTGGCCGGGCGTGAAACATCATCACCAATGGAAGGGTTAATGGTCAAAGTGGCCAATAGTTTTATTATACACTATTCCAAAATTCAGAGAAGACTGATATACTGAGCTTCTATTTGTTAGCTCACTTGTCTTTGAATGATTGCATTCCGATTCGTGATGGTTTATGCACGTTCTTTAATAGTAATATAACAGTCATGTCTTTTCGCACTGCATGGAACTGAATGTATGTATATTAATAATCAGATGCAAGTATATTATATAATCAGATGAATATACATCATATTCTATTTTATGTACTCGTATCAAGAGAATAATACATAATCTTTGGAGCATTGATTATGTGTTTGTGGTACACTGTGAGCTAAACTTTAACTGAGTCGCCTACTGTGGGTCATCTGAGAGGTTTCGATTGTTCACTGCAGTGCTTTAAAGCTTGGCAGAAATAGTTTTGTCGATGAGGTTTAATAAACTTCACTAGAAATATAAAAGAACATATCACTCATATAAAGATTTGGTGAAATCTCAGCCTTGTCAATAATGTAAAAAATTTTTCAAAAACGTAAAAAAAACAGTCACATGGTAATACTCGAGCGTGTCAGACATTCATAGTGTATATGTGCTTAGTCTTTCTGATAACCGATAGATATTAATCTGACGATTAACTAGAGGGGGGTGGCCGTAAAAAGGGGTAAAAAACAAAAAAAAAAGAAGTTATTCGAGCGTGTCAGATATTCAGAGGGAATGTTAAGTGAACCCAAAAAACTGTCCTGTTTAAATGACTGACGATTTGGACGTGACCGAAAGTCATGACTGATTTTTTAAAATGTAAAAAAAATGTGACCTTGAAATACTCGAGCGCGTCAGATTTTTATATAGAGGGTTCAACTTGATGTTTTAGTTGTCCTAAATGATAATCTGACAATTATATGGAGGGATATTGTTAATCTGACAATTTAACAACAACATTTTTTTTTCGTTTCTTCTTTTTATTGCTGGATGAAATAAAACCAATATGTACATATATATATATATATATATATATATATATATATATATATATATATATATATATATATGTATATATACATATATCTATATATATATATATATATATATATATATATATATATATATATATATATATATATATATATATATATATATGTATATATATATATATATATATATATATATATATATATATATATATATATATATATATATATATATATATATATATATATATATATATATATATATATATATATATATATATAGATGGGACTGCTCCTGCGATCACTGCTACTAATCGCACTGTTCTTTGAAAAGAGCAGTGAGCAGTGCGATTGCTCTCTACTCATGCTGTTCAATTGCTCACTGCTCTTTTGCAGAGCGAAGAGCAGTGAGCAATTTGGTTGTGTTTTGCTCATGTTGTTCGACTGCTCATTGCTCTTTTGCTGAGCAGAAAGTTTTGAGGCGAACAGTGAGCAATTTGATTGTTTTCTGCTCATGCTGTTCAACTGCTCATTGCTCTTTTGCAATACAGAAAATTTTAAATGCTCATCTATTCAGATTCTTTTCGTTCTACTCTTGCGAGTATTTTCGGACTTGCAAGTATTTTATTCGATTATTCAAAAAGTTTTTAGGGCAAAAGTAGCTGAAATCGGATAAAATCGGCCAATTTTGGGTTAGAGTGGTTTCGGACATAACGGGCCAAGACCTATTGCTGTGATACAAAAATTTTGGTTTTTTAGGGGAGTAAGGGGTTTTTTGGCCATAGTTTGGCAAAAACTGCTTTTATGGTGCTTTCGATGGTTGAAAGTGGTCGGGGAGTATATTAGTGGTATATTAAGGGCGACCAAATTTTCGATAGGAGAAATTGGGCAAAAACTTCCATATTTTCCAAAAAAAAATTTTGTCTAGCATGAATTTGGGAACCTTTCTGAGTTGTTTCGGACGAAATTTCCATACAAATCTGGGAAAAAGCGACCTAGTTTCTAAAATACGTCAAAATCAAATCTGCCCGAAAAACTGGAAGTAGCACTAAAAATCTTGAGATCCTTTTTGCTTTGCCAGTTGGCTTCTGCGGTGGTGCTCGTGACTGCACTCCAACCCTACCGGGGTTGTGACTCATGTCCAGCCTTACCGAAGAGATTGGCCTCCTAGTGGGTGCATGTTTAATGCACGTAAAAATTTTGTTATCATTTCTCAATAAAATTGTCGACAAACTTCATGCTTCGGTGAGGCGGAGTGGAAAACCGATTGTTTTAGATTACTGCATAATTCTGTACATGCATAATAACATTTCACTACGTTGCTTGCATCCAATGTATGACATTTTGAAAACCACAAAACTACAATACGATTTACCAAGCACTTGGCAATACATTCTTCTGCTAGAAAGTGCCGAATTAATGAAGGCAACGTATTTCCAAACATACTACATCTGTTTTAAACATGAACATCCATCGCCACGGAAAAATACAGTCAAATTGTAAGCATACAATGCGATTGCAATCTGAGGCTAGAAATTGCTGTATCAAGCACAAATCGAAGGCGATGAGAAGGTACCGAGCAAACACTGGCAATGAGTAATCAAAAGTAGCGAGCGGTTTTTCGTACGCATGACTCTGCAATTTGAATAGTAGCTACTCTAAACTGCTCTCTGCGATCACTGCTCAGTAAAAAGAGCAGTTAAGCACATCTCTCTTTCTCTCTCTCTCTCTCTCTCTCTCTATATATATATATATATATATATATATATATATATATATATATATATATATATATATATATATATATATATATATATATATATTTATATATATATATATATATATATATATATATATGTATATATATATCAGTGGCGTATCCAGGGGGTGGGCCCGCGGGCCCGGGCCCCCCCCGAAACCTCGCCAAAGTTTTTTTCTTCTGAAAAACAGATTAAGTATTAACTGAACTGTAACACTGGATACTGAGTTATATTTCGTCTATGAGCACTTTACTTATATGAAATTATTTATTATTTACTTTGCTTATCCGTTTCATTTTGAGGAATCGCTTCGGTTGAACCGCCGAGTGTGTCACTCGCCTAGGATATAGCGATGAGTGGCATTATTAGGTATTTTGTATATTATATATGCGCACGCTACGCGGCCGTACTCTGACACTGAGCATGCATACATGCATCTCTATATTTCTTAGCGCGTTCGAGCCATAGAGCTTTTTCTTAAATGCTCGCAATCTTTGCCCTTACCATCTCAGTTCATCAAAACATCAACGACAGCGAACAGCAAGCACGCTGAATTTTGTAAACTGTTTTAAAGTTCAAGCCCTCTATTGTGTTGTACTGAAGTTTGAAACTCGAGCAACGTATAATAATGAGTGCAAAAAGGAAGACAGAAACACCTCCCATCACCTCTTTTTTCACCAAAGTTCCGAAAAAATGCGATATAGATGCGATCGCGAACCAGGCAGGCATACAAGAGGTACGTAAAAAGCTTTCGTTTACTTAATTTTTTGCTTCATCATGCAGATTTTCATGGCAGTATGTTCAAAATGTTTCAAAACGTTCAGAACCCATTTTGAAAAAATGTCTGTATGTACTTGTTTGTATGTGTAGCTTACTAGCTCTGAAAACTCAAACCTTTCTCACACAAATAAACAGATCAACTCCGAATTTTTACTCTAAATTTTAATTACATTTATACAGCCATTAAGGTTTTACGTGCTTTTAAATTTCGTCAAAAATATCGGCTTGCACTCTAGAATTTACAATTCTTGTGATATTGGGCTAAATAGTTATATACGAATAGGCTAATAGCATTATGAACTTAGTAGGAATCGATCCAAACTTTAAAATTTTATAGTATTTTGAAAGCTTGCGATTCAACCATATGTGTATTTTTATTCTCAGCCGATTACGAATGTTTCGAAACTCAATTTGGGAGAAAGAGAGCTCGTGTCGACAGAGTCTAAAGTGAACACGGTTTTGTCACAACCTGGTTCTGATGTGCAAAATAAGCAACTGCCCGATACATCGCAAACATCACAGTCTGCTACGGTGAATAAATATGATGTCGGGAATTACGTTGAGACTAATCGGCATCTAAAGGATGAGGAAAAAGCACAATTACTAAGGAAAACGTGGAAACCAGATGGATCGCACAAATTCGAGCCGCAATGTATAGCGGGGAAGAAACGAACGTTTCAACTGAAGTGGCTAGAGAGGTTTCCGTGGTTATCTTATTCTGACGTTTTGAAGGGAGCATTATGCAAATTTTGCGTGCTTTTTGGACCTAACTCTGATCGTGATATCGGCGTCGGCAAAGGTTCCCATCAAGTGGGATCATTAGTACAATCACCATTTATTAATTGGAAGAGGGCTATTGAAGCATTTGAAAATCACTCACGTCTCAATTTTCACAAAGCTGCGGCAATCGATGCCGCTAACTTTCTCGCTGTATATGATGGGAAGCAAGACGAAGTTGCTCTTCAATTGAATCAACAAGCGAAAAGAAAATTTTTTGAGAATAGGAAAAAATTGTTTGCCATTGTCGAAACTATTCTTCTCTGTGGACGACAAGAGATAGCACTTAGAGGTCACGTTGATTATGGACGCTTATCACTGAACGAGCCCGAACACAACGATGGGAATTTTAGGACCCTTCTACGTTACCGTGCTACAAGTGGCGATAAGGTTCTACTAGACCATATCGAGAAATCGGGTAGCAACGCAATGTATACGAGTCCAATTATTCAAAATGAGATCGTTGGACTCATTGCAAAAACCATCCAGCAAGCAATAATAGTTCGAACATCGAAAGCAAAATTTTTTACTGTTCTTGCCGACGAGACAACTGACATTCAACGAATAGAACAGTTCTCGCTTTGTGTCAGATACGTCGATTATGACAGCATGGCTCTGCGTGAAGATTTTCTGGAGTTTGTTCCAGTTTACGATATGTCTGGAGTTGGGTTGGCGAAAACCATTAAAGAACGACTTACAGTCCTTGGCTTCGATTTAAACGCGATGAGAGGTCAAGGTTATGATGGGGCATCTGCTATGAGAGGAGAATTTCGTGGTGTTCAAGCTATAATTCAAAATGAATATCCGAAGGCAGTATATACACACTGCTCAGCACATTGCCTAAACCTCTGCCTCAATGATGCTTCCAAAGTGGTACCCATCCGTCATTGCTTCCTCGTAATTTCCGAAGTCTGCACGTTCTTCAGAGACTCTGCACGACGTAGTGCGGTACTCAAAGATAAATTAGAAAAGTCGTCTGTCGCTTCTTCCGGGCTTATGAGGTATTGCGAGACTCGGTGGGTAGAGCGGCATGACGCTGTTGCTCTCTTCGTGGATGCTTTGCCCTTTGTGATCGAATCCCTGGAAGACTTGGTGGAGGCAAAAAAAGACGATGCTGCAAAGGCACAGTGCCTTCATAATACCCTATGCCGATTTGATTGCGTAGTTGCTCTTATTGTGTGCGAAAAAATGTTAGGCTTAACACACACACTCTCAGAATACTTGCAAAGCAAATCACTTGATCTAAGTAGAGCTATGGCGCAAGTCGAGCTCGTGGGCAAAAAAGTAACGGATATCAGGGCCAGTGCGGACCAGGAGTTCGCTAAACTTTACAAAAGAGCCTCAGACATTTGTGAGCCTTTAGGAGTAACGCCGTCGATTCAACGACGAAGTGGTACATCCAGATACCGATCTAATCATCCCGCAGATACGCCTGAAGAATATTACAGACGAATCCTGTTCATACCGTACCTCGATGAACTCGGATCTTCTCTGAAAGAAAGATTTTTATCTCACAAGAAAAAAATTATTGGGCTCCAGTGTCTCGTACCAGCAAACGTGAATACTCGTAAGTTTACATTCGAAGATTTAAAGCCAGCAATAGAATTCTACAAAGATGATCTGAAACATTCAAATGAAGCTATTCTTCGAGGCGAATGGGATATGTGGTCGATGAGATGGACTCATGATCAGCAAGAGATACCGAAGTGTGCAATTAGCGCACTGAAACTGTGCGATAATGAAGTCTTTCCAAACGTACATATCCTGCTTACACTCTTAGCGACCCTTCCTGTCTCGACTGCATCTGTGGAGCGAAGTTTTTCAACCTTAAAGCGCGTGAAGACTTATCTTCGTAACCGAACAAGTGAGGAGCGTCTTACAGGCTTGGCTCTCATGACTATACATCGGAATATACCAGTTAGTCCTGAATCCATTATTGACATGTTTGCTAAGAAGTCACGTAGAATAGTTTTGTTGTAGAGCTTGTTGCGTGAAACTCGTTGATGTGCTATAAGTGTGATACTACAGTAATATATAAAAGAAAAAATAAATATACTAGCAAAAATTGCCTATGTGTTTTAAAAGAAAACAACTTAGTCCAAATAATCTATAATCGTTTCTCTTTTCTAACAAAGGTTATTCGTATTCACAATATCATGTCCCAGATAATCATCAGCTTTCCTTATATAATTTTTAGACAACTGATCTCTCCCTCGCCTTGCGCCTGTGACAAAAATCGTTTGAAGCTACCGGGCCCCCCCCGAACGAAAATCCTAGATACGCCACTGATATATATCTATATATATATTTATATATATATATATATATATATATATATATATATATATATATATATATATATATATATATATATATATATATATTTTTATATAAATATATATATATATATATATATATATATATATATATATATATATATCTATATAAATATTTATATAAATATATATATACATATATATATATATATATATATATATATATATATATATATATATATATATATATATATATATCCATATATATATATATTTATAAATATATATATATATATATATATATATATATATATATATATATATATATCTAGAAAATTCAATCATTTATTGATATAAAAGTAGAAAAAAATATATATAAAACAAGTATTTTAATCTTCATCCTCACTGGATTCGTCTTCGAAGTTGGTTTCCAATTGTTCAACTTCCTCGTCATATGAAAGTTATTGCATTAAAGTCACTTAATTATTTTAAAACACAACAAACAAACCAAAACGTCATACATCAACAAAAACGAACGAGTCATTGTGATCAACTAAGATGTCTTCATGGCAGCAGTCGGTAATGTGAGGACGGTGCGAGAGATTAAGAGATAGAGAAAGAGTGAGAAGGAAGAGAGGCGTGGAGTGGGGAATACACAGTTCTCAGCATATATACGCTTCATCATTTATTGCTGGTTTTAGCTACATCGCCTTATGAAAACCGTCAGATTAGATGTTTTTCGTAATTCTGATAGGATTTCCTTCAAAATAAAAAAAAATTCAATCGCGCTCGAGTTTTTCGAGGTGAGGTTTTTTTTTACAATTTTGTGATTCGCCCATTTCCTTATGTCACGCTCAAATTGTCAGATTATTGAAATATACTCTTTTCTGGATGTACTTAACTTACCTTATCTTAATCTGACGCGCTCGAGTTTTTCTGAGGATCAATTTTTTTTTTACTAATTTGTCGAGCTGCTCTCAAAGCACCCCACTATATTAAGGGAAGGGTAGGGTACATTATAGTAGGGTACATTACAGGGGTGCAGGGCTTCTCCCCATATGATTTTCTGACGCGCTCGAGTAACGAGCGAAATCCCCGCTTGGGCTCCCCTACTATTAGTATTTAGTGTGAAGACCGTTGCCCTTTATAACAGCATTCAGACGATTACGCATCGAATGAACCAACTTTTTTGTGTAATCAGTGGAAGTGATTTCCCATTCCACCTGTAAAACTTCTTTAAGTTGTGTCCTGTTTGTTATAGTATGCTGTCGAATCCTTTTTTCCAGATCATCCCAGAGGTGCTCGATGGGGTTGAGGTCCGAGGATTGCGGTGGCGTATTGGGCATATGCGGAACATATGACATATGGCACACACAATAAGCCGTGTGCTTGGGATCGTTATCCTGTTGAGAGTAACAGCTGCTACCCGGACCCAAGTTATTGCTGCTGATTTTCAAGACATCTTTCAGGATATTTAAATAAACGTTTTTGTAAATGATAACGTCAATAGATACAAGTTTCCCAGCCCCCGATGATGCCATACACCCCCTCACTAAAACTCCACCGCTCCCATGTTTTACAGTCTGCCTTAGGTTTTTTATTTGCAGTTATGTGATTGATTTTTCCATACTAAGCACCTGCCATCGGAATTAAACAAGTTGAATTTACTTTCATATGAAAAAAGTACTGTATCCCAGAATGTTAAATATTTCATGTCATGTTCTTTTGCAAAAGTTAAACGCTTCTTTTGGTTTATTTTTGAGATTAACGGTTTTTTTCGTGACACTCTCGCATTATAACCAGCACTTTTCAGTACATTGCGCACTGTCCGGGCACTCACTGTCTTATAATAAGTTTTGCTGATGTTAGTTACTATGTCAAAAGAAGTTGTTGTTGGATTTCTTGAAGTATCACTAACAATTTTCCTACATTTGCGTTGAGTTAATACTGGAAGACGGCCAAAGCGATGTTTACTTTTGAAATCATCTGTTGATCCATGTCGTTTGCAAATACTCCGCACTGTGGACTCACAACAAACCTTTTTCCTTCCCTTCTCAAATTTATAATAAGTCTCCTTTCCTCTGGAGTAGTTTCTGACCCTTTATGGCCCATTTTTGAAATAAAAAGTTTTATCACTACTAAACCTTTACAAACTCCACGCGAATACTTCACTGCGCTATCTTTATTGGCATTTTTAATATCCGCCAGCTTCATGTTGACATTTTAAGAATTTGATTCCCCGAAAAATATAATTCCAACTCGTCATGCTATGATTTCGTTGCATACATAAAGCCAACCGCGAATACTTTTTCCCCAGGTATAATTAGGAGTCAACAGATTCTTCCTTTTTCTGTAGCTCATACGAAAAATATTCTCACAAATTGTTTTTACATTTCAAAAGACATAGTAAAAACGAATAATTTAAGTATATCATGCAACTTATTTCGCTAACATATTGCCAAAAAAATTGAATTAATAATATTTTATTCGCCATCCGCGAATACTTTTTTCCGCCACTGTAGGTAGCCATAGTGTGTGAGCAATACAAAAGTCAAAGTAAACATATCTGGGTTCTAGATAAAACCAGCCAGGTGGAAATTTCACGTTCCACAAGACGTTAACTTCTAAAGAATATTATAATGAGTGGACTATTAAAATATATGGATTCAGCTGTATTGAATTATGTTATTTTAGTTACAGTGTCCAATGAATTTTGGTACAATCAATAATCTTATATGGCTATTAAAACTGTTGCAATTGTTTTACAATTTCATCATTGAGGATACGAACAATTTTGCTTCTCAAATATATGTAAATATGATTTCTTGGAAAATTAATTCTAAACTACTTTCCATTGAAAGAAGCTTATTTTTTCCTAGAAAAAAAGAAACGGTCTTCGGTCATCGACGTATGAAATCGAAAATTCTGCTTGGTAGTTAGCAATTTCTTGATTGCGATTTTTTTTATCATCCGCTCAAATACTGCAAGACAACAATTAGAAATCAAACATACATCAATACAACACAGGCTAATTCCAAATACGATGCTCGCCATGATGTAAGATCTCCCATTATACATAATATTGTATTACGGCGCACAGTTTACAGCTTCCATAAAAGTATTGAAAACCCGATGTCTAGTGAAGATTATTAGAGTAGACGCTCTTTATCAAGCTCCGGACAATGAATGCATGTTCAGATGAAAGTCATAGCATTGCAGGTAAAGGCTGGTTGACCCATTTTAATCGTCCACTCTGCACAGTAGCTGGTATTGAGCATGCCAAGACAATAGCACGGCTATCTTGTGCTCAACTGCTGGTCCAGATGTTATGTTGCGGAAAGAAATTGGTCAGTCTAGCTATAATTTGACGAGTGGCGTAATCTAGGGTTACACCCACTTATTAAGAGGCAAGGCAAAAGATGAAATTATCTATTTATATGCACCAGAAATGTAGATACGGAAGAACCAAAATCGAACACTCAGCATAAGTTTAAAGTTGAATTGTCCAGAAGGGCCTATGTTGCAATCATTTACTGCATACTCAACTATTTGTAGTACTATTAGGAAAATTGAAAACCAATCCACGGTAGTATGAAAATGATTCTGAAGGTTTCATAATGTATGTAAATTCATTACTGACTGATTGCAAGCAAACACTTAATTGGTGAAAACTCGAATTGATGGAATTTTTTTAAAGCGTCAGAAGTTTCACGTTTCATCTAATGGATAATAATACCAAATTTGTCATGGAGATTACGACGATGGCAAGAAAAATCTCCTTCCTGATCGATTAATTCGACTACACATAGATATTATGTGGCTGTATGTAACATGGATTCGAGATGCTGTAATTAAAAATATAAAGCTGTAGAAGATCTTGTATTCGATGTAAATTTGTAGGCTATTTACAGAAAATTATATAAATTGCTGATTTCTTCTCTACAAGATGAGAGTAAGCAAACAATAATGGGTATAAAAACTATTTTTGACTACGTTAACACTTAGCTCAAAGAGGTGTAGTTCAACAGCAAACAAAAACGCCATCAGAATCCCCATACATTAGGTAAATCAACTTTCCAGTTCAAATGGAAATACTATGTCAAACGAAGTGTCAAATCGCGATATATAGAGGAAAAACCGATTGACCATTTATTTTTGGAACGAAGCAGCAATGCATTTTGTTTTAATTCATGCAGGATTCTGGGATTTATTGCAAAATAGAAGAGTATCGATAAGCAAAGAACGACGTTGTCGAGAAATGTATAAATCTCGCTTCCATCTTTGGTTCGCTCCAGTGTATTCTGAAGCTTTTAGGATTTTATTTTACGTAATCTTAGAAACATTAAGCTTAACTCAATAAGCTATTTTGGTGTGCTTCAAAGCTGCGGAAATAATTCAGGAGCAAGGAAATTGGGTACCATATGATATAAATTAAGAGTTGTATAATGACGTTTCAGCGTTTCTGCTTCAATGGTATAAACAAAGCCTTTTTCGCATAGTTTGGTTACTAATAATGGAAAATCAATTAATTATGATAGCTCGAATTGCATAAAATCTTATGTAATCACTGGTCAACCAGCACAATCAGTACACAAAATCAACCATTCATGGTTCAAAGCTGATGCTTTGTACTTGATTGGGATCACACAAGTGTCTAATATTTTGAGCTGTTAAAATCAGATCAAACGATTACTGGAAAGCTAAACCAATAAAAATGCTCAAAACAAGCGTTGAATCAAAAACGGAGTGAACGGGAGATCAAACACGAGACTTTAATTATTCATCACCAAAACGCTCGTCCACATGCTCCGAACCTGGTTAAAACATACACTCTAAATACTGGCTAACAAATGCTAGCCCACGTGTATCTAGATCTTACCCTCCCTGATAATTTCTTGCTACGGTCAATGCGGAATAATTTTTCTGGAAAAGGCTTCATTTACGCTTAGGAGATCGAAAAATGGCTTGGTTTGTTTATAGCGTCGAAAGATGAGAAATGTTTTTGGGATGAAATCAATAAATTGCCGATGAGATGAGAAAAAATGAAGACTAGCCAAAGAAATATTTTGAATGAAATGCATTGTACAAGTTTTTCATAATGAAACGTGAATTTCACAGAAAAAAATCTTTTCAAACTTACTTATACTCCCAATTTGTTGGATGTACAGGTAATCCGACGAATCGCCATCACTAATTGGTACTTACCTTGACAGTGCCTCATCTCACCCTTGAAACCCAACAAAGCACCGGGCATCGATGGGATCCCCGCGAAGCTCCTGAAGACAGGTGGGATTTCCATTTTAAGGGCTATCCATGGATTGGTGACAGACATATGGCAACAAGAAACGATGCCAGATAAGTGGCGAAAAAGTGTTATATGTATTCACAAGCAAGGAGATAAACTGCTATGCGAAAACTACAGGGGTATATCACTACTTTGTACGTCGTACAAACTCCTGACAAAAATTTTAGAGTTAAGGATTTCCCGAAATCCTTAACTCTAAATTCACTTTGTCAAAATAGAATTTACAATGTAGATTAAAATTTTTAATGTAAATAAAAAGTTGTTCAATTTTAATCATCCCGCAAAAACAATTCCAATTTGATTCTGCTTTCGGAGGCTGATTCCGCAAACCGATCGAGTTTTCCGTTTCAATATGCTCCGCTTTGATAAGCTTTAGAGAGATGATATACGTTTTCTATGCTGATTTATAGACAAGAAGGGAACCATGATCACATTCAATAACCTTTACAGGTTATATGAATTCAACTCACAATAAATCAATCACCCAGTCTTCTAACAATATCTTGATCAAGCAGCAAAAATATTCAAAAGAAGACTCTTATTTGTATTAAACGATTTCAGATGCCAAGGAAAGACGTCATATCGCATATAACTAATGTTCCTCAAATCAAAGTATTTGTGTTACAAAATGTTCATCGTTCATTCATTTTCTATCCTGTTTTTGTGTTTCTGGTGGTATTATGTTAACTGATTTTTATTAATGTTCGCAGAACATTAGTATTAAAATCGATTCGGTCAAAAATTCATATTTCCTTATATATATATATATATATATATATATATATATATATATATATATATATATATATATATATATATATATATATATATATATATATATATATATATATATATATATATATATATATATATATATACATATATATATATATATATATATATATATATATATATATATATATATATATATATATATATATATATATATACATATATATATATATATATATATATATATATATATATATATATATATATATATATATATCATCAATAAAATTCAGTGACTATTTCTCGGGAACGCACCATCCGATTGAGCTGAAACTTTCAGGGTACATTGGTGTATATGGTAATAGGTCCAAGTCTCACTAAATGTCAATTATTTTTAATCCTTTGGCGCAGGCGGCCATTTAAGTGATATTTTTAATATACCTATTATTCCGTACACAAATAATGTTTGCAAAAATAAAGTTCACGAAATAAATTTCGAACGTGTTTTAAATGCGAATCGGATAATATTATGGATTTTTTTAGCCCCATGTGGGTGGCTAGGTGCCTAAAAAGAGAACGGGAAAATTGGAAAATGTTAAAATTGCGATAACTTTTGACAGAGCTATTCAATCATTACGAAATTTTCAGGACATATTGGTATTATTTTGTTGTAAATTTGTATGTTTGTATATTTGTATGTAAATTTGTTATAGAGACCTCTGTTGACAACCCTGTAGCTAGGGCAGGTACTGAAAGTAAAAACCTCCAAATCATCGACTCTCCTGAAAAAATGCCGCTTCTTCAAATCAAAGCCACTCATATGTAAATCTATTGTTTTATTTACATAGGCAATGTAAAAAATTTGATATGTTACAACGGGCACGCCTGGTAACCCTTGCCCTATTTACGTATATTTTTAGCATCAAAAATTTCTGTTCACGGATACTCACGATCCGATAAGCAGAATTAATTGAAATATACAGAATGTATTGGTCTTAAATAGGACCAGGTCTGATAGAAGTGATTTTGAAATGCGGGCGATTCTGTGCCAGTGCTGCCATCTTGAAAAATCACTAAAAAAGATAACTGCTTTTAGCCCTATAAATTCTGATTTAGTCGTTCGAGTTAAACGAAATTCACACAGTAGCTGAACCTTACTTGGTAGGAATTTGGTCGAAAAATTCGGTTGGAGCTGCCAGCTATGATAATTTTTGTGCCTTAAATTTTTAAAATTCGTTGAGGAAAACAAAGCTCTTTGCCCTATAGCTTCCAGTACAGTCATGGTATCATAACGAAATTCGTATGGCAACTTAAAATTATTAAATGAAACTTACTTCAAGCTCTGTTTTATAGAAATTTGGTTGAAAAATTCGATTGGTGCTGCCAGCTATGGTAATTTTTGTGTTTTTGGTTTTGAAAATTTGCTCAGGAAAGAAAACTTTTTGCCCTATAACTTTCAGTGCAGTGATGAAATCAATACGAATTTCATACAATTAATGAAACTTATTATAAATATTATTCAGGCCAAATTTGGTTGAAAAGCCACGATAGGGTTGCCAGCTATTGTTGGTTTTGTGTTTAATTGCAATATCTTTATTAAGAGGTTTTATCGTAGAATTTTCAAATGGTAATGATATTCTAGTGACAATAAACAGCAAATATTAAGTTTTCGATTATTTGAAAAAACTCGCTGCAGGTAACCCTAAATTTCTTTATACTCCTATAACTGCGAATGTAATTAAACAACGTGAAGCAGATGTGATATATTCTTGGCTTTGATACTGGCAGAAGGCTGCCAGCACGAGTCGGTTGTGCTACTTTTGTATCAATAAATGCTTACAGTTAGTATTCATACCGGAAACATTTACAATGAAAATAAGTAACCAATATTTCAATTCCCAAAGTTCTGCAAATTTTTCGGATCGCAGCCCCAAACATCAACTTCAGTTACACTGCTGAAGGCACTGAGCATTTTCTTCATTGATATTATATGAGATGCTGCTTTCAAAATTATGCGAAATAAGCAACTGATCACGAATATAATGAACCCGTGTTTTGATCTGATAAATGTTGAAATTCATGCCAGTGGTAATATCTGAAACCTTCCACCATATGAGTTATAATGCATTCTTGAGGCCAAAGTAAAACGTGGCGTTTGAAACAGTTTGGCCGTAATAAGCAGCTCATTTGGTGGAATATGCACTCAAAACCTGCACGATTCTTCTGCTGTTCTTCGAACATTAGTGTATCTAGCGGTTCAGGTGCGCTAGAGTTTTTATTTTCTACTCTCCTTTTACTTGATAATTCATTTGAATAGAATGAAATTTAATATTTTCATGGTTTTCCACTTCTATGAATTTTCTCTTGCAGCATACTAAAAAGTCTATCAAAATTCAGGCTGACTGTTTATTTTCACAGCCGAATTCCCGCCCATTGCCAGAGCTTTTCTAGTCCCGCTTCGTAGCATGAGTCTGTTATTGGATCACGAAAACGTACAAAGACTTTAGCAACACCAACTGTCAAGAAATATTATTTTTTCTGTTCCGTTGATGCCGGTGTGATATAAAATTTATCAGGTGGTAGCAACAAATGATATGTAGTTATAGGTCTTTTGCAAATCGCATATTATCGAATTTCGAAAAATAAATAAAATCTTTATCCATCATGTGAACCGGTTATTGATTCTTAATTTTTACGATGGATGGCGCTGGATTCAAGCGTTGGTTCACAGAGGAAAGCCAAGTCAGTCCAAGTTGGTCCGGTTGGTATATGAGGCTAATGACTATCCTGGCCATTTAAAATAATTTCAAGCACTGTTGGACGAAGATGATACGGAAACTTAATAAAAATTGGCAGAGGAGTTACATGTTTGCCACCGAACAATTTTTGATCGTCCAAAGAAATACCTTGAAGATGCGGAAATGGGTAGTGCAACGTCTGAACGACAGACGAATGAAAAAGCGAAAAACAGTGTGAAAAGTTTTTTTTTCGCGGCATAGAAACACATTTTCCTTGCATCGAATTGTGAATGGAGATAAAAAAGTGATAAACTTTACCACCCCAAAACGCAAACGCTATGGGAAACGTTTTCGGAAGGAAGGCAATGTTGCGCAATTGGTGGGATCAGACCAGGAGGCTCTCAAACTAGGCGAAACAGTTAAAACCGTTCATTAGAAACATCGAATGATCAATTTAAACCCTACATTGATAAAAAAGTGCCAAGATTTTCTTACAAGACAGAGAAAAGTGAATTAATCTCACTTTCCCTGAAGCACTTCAATAACTACTTACATATTGAAAATAGCTTTGATACCGGATCACCAAAACATGTGAACCGTTTTCATCCACAATTCAGAGGAAAGATGGTTAAAATGTGTGGCCGCGATGGTCTACACTTTGAATAAAACAATTTTTAGTTTTCCCTCAATTTAAAATTGTTTTATGTAAGAAAAAATAGCAATTACTAACGGGGACACATGATAAACCAGAAAATACCATCGTTCATTTCCAAAATAATCCATTTGACAGTGTTATGTTATAAAGTATATTTAATACCAGTTCGTTCAGGACTTGTTGGGGAGAATTTATTTATATCATGTGCAATGCACGTTTTTGCTAGTAATGCACCTGATTTAGCTTGTTGATATGTTTCTTGATTTTCGGCCTTACAATCAAGCCCAAATTCATGGTAAATAAAACATCGCAAAATATTTTGAGATGATAAATTAAAAATTAGTTTTAGGACCTGTTGCGGACTGAATGAAACCACTTTATTTGAAAGATTCTATTTTTAATTCACTTTTAGTCGATTGCACAAAACGTTCTCGCATGCCCAATTCCGACATTCTCGCACTTATTTAAAAGATTAGCAGTGCTTTGTCTAATTTTCGTTAATATAATATCCCAACTAACAATTTGTGCCCATCTGTTACTAAATGCACTTTTTAGACGCGAATACGTCGTGAGTACTATGTTGAGTCGGAATTGTTTCGTCATTTTTCCTTCAAAGTAAAATTCCCTGATAGGCAAAATTTTAGTAACGAAGTGGTAAAGACTACTTCCAACGCGTCTTCACAGGCATTGTGTCCATTAGGGATTAGTTCCTTCAGTGCGACTTAATCAAAATCCCAATAAGGCACATTGTACGTCAAAGTTACCACACATAATTCCTTTAATGCGCCTATGCCTATCAAGGAAACTCGCATGTAATGGTTACGTAGTGGCGCCTATGCCCATGATGATTTCGTTCTGACAATTCTTTAAACGTCAATATGGAATCCCATAATGCCTTTTATTCCTTTTATCGAAAAACTAAAAAATATAGAGTGCGGCCTAATGCAAGCTGTTCGAATCAAGTCGAAAATCAGTTTTCAAATAACACTTTTGATTTGCAAATCAACAAGAAGAATTTGAATTCCAATGAAATTGTTTCTCATCCGATAATAAATGACCAATATCAAAATTCATTTCAAAATGAAATACCAGAAAAAGATGGTGATAGTGTTTGTGAAAATTACTGCCAAGAATTGGAGAAGAAATGCTACTTTGTAGAAGCATTGAAAACTTGGGCGTTAAGCAAAAATATTTTACAAAATTCCATAAATGATCTTCTTCTACTCCTTCGTGAATATGGTCTTGATTACCTACCAAAAGATAGTAGAACACTTTTGAATACTCCTACTTGTATTTCAAATTTAAAGGAAATGGGGAATGTAAGTTATTGGCACAATGGATTGGAGAAAAGTTTGATAGATTTGCTATCACAAGTTGATTATCCACAGAGTATATCCTTACACATTAATATCGATGGTTTGCCCGTCGCAAATAGCTCAAAAATGCAATTTTGGCCTATTCCTTGTGCTATTGAATTTTTTTTTACACGGTATTTTAAGCCAATCGATTTTTGGTACGCTTTCTGCCATATTCCGCTCTTTTTCAATGTCCTACGATTTCAAATGAGATGGCCAGTAGAGAACATTTTTCTTTTCCCACCCATCTGGGACAACAGTGTACCGTTTGCCATTTTTTTCTACGGTCTCTGTCACAAGATGCGTTTATTTGGCGTTTTGGTAGGCACACTATGGGCACATCTCCGTTCGATGTTACTTTGAGGGCACTATTAAGTAACAGTATTCCCGAAATGAGACTTAGTGAAAAACCAACAGTAAGTGAATTACACTTTCGGACGCCTGAGATATGTGCATTCAAAAGTCAGAGTGTTTGCTTTCGGAGATCAGAATGGGGTAATGTGTTTAAAATCAAGTCAAAGAGTAAAAAATGAACAGTCGATAGAGAAGACTGCGATGGCAAAATTATTAAGAGGGTTTAACAAAAAAATATTTTGCAAGTTTTGCTTTATCCTTTGTGTCGCAAAGTTTTGCAAATATTTTTCAAAGTCTTTTGAATATAATATCCAACTGCTGCCAATTACACAGTAAATTGTATGCTATATATTTAAACTTAAATGAATGTGCAGATTTGCTTTCAATTAAATTTCATTACAGTAGTAGCATTCTTTTGTGCCTCTGTCGAGAGCGGGCTATGATAGTAGCAAAGCTACAAAGTACCAAAGCTACTTTTTTAATTGACTCTTGACAGAGGTAAAAAACAAACGCAAACAGCATTGGCCAAATTTATGTTAAACTAACTGTTTCGCCTTGGGCTTCGAGCACCTTTCAAATTAGAAACTAGGTAGTAACGACGACCTTTTAAAACTACTATGAAGGTGCGATATAGTCAAAATTACTATTCGGTAACATCCAAAGGCGCAAAGAGTCAACAGTGCCTTGAAATGACCGGTATAGGCACCAACTGGGATTATTTCCTTCAAAAAACAATCATGGCGAACAAATTTGGACAAACATGGCGGCTAAGAATTGTAAACTATTTTGAAGTTAAAAATATCCATAATAGTAGCTTTGCTTGATGTAATAAGCACAGATCTGTCATGTTTGAACATGCTATACGTGGTTTATAGTGCGGAATTTAATTTTTATAAAAATTTTGAATATTTTATTAAAAATATAAAAGACCTATTTTAGCTAAAGCCTGATAAAATCGCAGGCGCGTGGTACTTTTAGGGAGTATCAACACCACTTTTACAGTAACGTTTGAATCGTTCGTGTTTTATTTGCATAGGATTCAAAATATTCAGTCACTATAATAATTATTAAACATATGCTGAAATACAATATTGTCTTCATCATATAAATACTTAACACATACATAATCATTTTGTATAAACTCTTCGTATATCATACAGATAGCTATGAGCGTGAAAGAGAAAGATATTGGGTATCGATAAGAGGATTGTTTGTGAATTTGAAACACTTCCAAACGTAACGTCGCGATTACGAAACTTTTTGGAAATTGTGACTGAGATTTTACGTTGCTGCTACGTCATTGCGACTATGAGTGTCATATTCTTAGTCGCACGTTAAGCATAATGTTTCGAAACCATTACTAAACGGTGTCGCGATAATGCCGTCACAAGGAAGTAACTACAACGTAACCCTTTCCATGCAATGACTACTTTGTTTCGTTGTCATTACTGAACGGCGTTGCTCCAAATTCGAACCTACGACGTAACCACGAACTCGCTGATTCGAAACATTGTTTCTTTGTAGGCGCAACCTTAGGAATGGAAACGTATCCCCGCCCAAAATGTTCAACAAATTGTTAGTTGGGATACGTCTGTTGTATAATCTTTGAAATTCAGCACTACTTTCGACGTAACATCACAATACATTCCTGGATTAACTTTACAAATCGATCCATCGCTAGGGTGAAAAATGTGTCAAAGAACATAACGGTATTCATATAAGCACATAAAAATACCGAATTTTACTTCTAAAGTAATACATTTATTAAATTACATGCTTAACATCACAAAGTAAAAATACTCAACAAAAATGCCATAGAAAAGGTCTTGTGCGAATTTTCGGCAAAATTTCCGGCAACTCACACGTTATAGGTACCTGCAACACTTAATGGTGATATTCATGACCACCGTCACTTTCCTCAGCCACATGCACGTAACCTTCATGTTCGTCTTGATGACCAATGCTCTGTTGGGCAGCCGAAGAATGCAATTCTGCTGCGGCATGGGCACCAGCAGCAGCTGCATTGTTTTGTGCTTCATGTGCAGCTGCCGAGGCTTTTCCAGCGGCTTCTTGGGTAGCGGCGTAGTCAACGCGTGCTTGACCCAGTTGATGCTCGATGGCCTGTAATCTGGCCTTGGCTTTGCCAACCATTGCGGTTTGAGAGGCAAGTTCGGCAGCGGCATGGTTCGCGGCTTCCTCAGTATGTGCAGCGACTCCTTGGGCGCTATTCAGTGCACTGGTGAGGATTGATACGTGGCTAGCGGCTTGTTTGGCAGCGTTTCCTGCAGCAGCAGCTGATTGTTTAGCAAGTCCCAATTGCGCGAGCTCGGCTTCAAGTTGAGCATGAGCCTCAGAGCTTTGCTCTTCAAGGTTTTGCAAGAGCACTGTTTTTCCGGCCAGGGCTGCTTGAGCGGTGGCAGCAGCCTGTACGGCTTGTTGGGCTAAAGTGCTCTTGGCGACATACGAAGCCTGACGAGCGGCAGCATGTTGGCTAGCAACGGCTGAATGGGCCTGGTTGGCGGACCCTTGAGCAATTGTTCTTAGTCCGCTGCCACTGTATCCATGTCCACCGCTAGAATGGCTCGAGATGTGACCGCAATGGACAACACCTAGAACAAAAAAACCAACATCGAGATTAGCACAAACTCAACACATCACAGTAGTATTCTCGCAAATTCGATTCTCATAGAATATCCAGTCTTTACGTAAATGCGAAACGAAAGGATTCCCTTACCGAAAAGGACAACCACGAACAGCACTGAAGTTTTCATATTCCTTGACGTTAAAATTCGCACTCTCTAGTCACTTGTGTATGATCGCAAAAAGGCACAGGCAATGTTTGACGACCACTCCACTTCATTTGTTTCATTTTATACTCGGAACTCATAGGCCACGGCGCTTAGGTAAGTGCTAGCCATGCCTTGCCTACACCACGAGCACACCGACATAATGCGGAATCATTGCACACTAAAGAGGAGGGAAATTGCTGTTCGTATGTTGCAGACTCGATTAATACTTTCATTCACTCTTCCATTCATCCGTCTAGTTGGCGCATTCAACCGGACTCCTGTATCTGAAATAATAAGCCATCTTATTGTCATTAATTAGCCCATGAATTAGACACGAGCATTTTCCAAACTTCGATTTTTCTCAGCATTGTTGCGGTCATCATTGGCAGAAGCGCGAAACATGCTACGAAAAATCGTTGTACTGATAATTCCATCAATTGTTGGCTGACTTGATAACAGGCTGCATGGTCTATGAAGATGTTTATACTACTTGCCGCATATGGCACGAACGAGATATTACTTTTCCTCTAAAATTGTTCGATTTTCTGTTATGAATGAAAGAGTTACCGTAATGCTCTACGGATATAGAAGCGGTGTTTTATTAAAATGTGATGAGTACGTTGACATGCTAACATTTTGAGCTCTGAATTTGAACTTTGACAACTCTGGTGACCTCTACTGAAAATTTTTTTTTACCATTTAAAATGATTATCAAAATTAGACATACAGCCAACAACTTTTCATTTACGTAGATTTATATAATGTCCACTTAGGTAAAATATACTCAGCTTTAGATATATTTGGGTAACTAGCTTATTCATTATTAATCGATAAAATAAAAATTCATATTTGATTTCCATCTTGTTCATTAAACCCCTGAGAGCTGACAATTTTAACTTCAAAGTTTTTATGATATATTCAATTTTACTAGAACATTTTTTTTCTGTCAATGGATGAACTACGTTAAGCATAAATTATAATAGCCAAAACGTGACATGGCTTTTGTCACAAGATTAATGTTGCAGCTACTTTGTATCTTATGTAAATACATGCGAAGTTTATTTTATGAAAATCAGCAGATTGACTGTAATCAAATAAACAAGGCGTAATCCTACTGTGCATGTGATCAGATAGATAAAATCCTTTTCCTTCAATATTTTCTTCGCTCCGGAAAGAGAAACACTAATTTTTCATATCTGTACGGCAATCTTATCGCACTCTCTACATTTTCGCTATCATAGCTAAATGTCCAATCAATTCAGATGCTTCAATTTCTACTACTTCTTCCTACAAAACGGGTTGGTACAATTAGCGAAGCGCACTCGATTACTTAACGGTCATGCGAATGCTGGCATGCTCACATGCTACCATACAGGAAGCTGTGGCTCCTCAGCAAGACAAAAAACGTGCATACACAACAATTACTGGTAACTTGTCAAACATTTCTCCAAATAGCTATTTGCCTAATAAAATCGGGGATAAGTCCATGTTATTGCTTTAAGCCATCAATAGACCACATAATGCCTGAGATACTATTGATTTCTATGCGTAAAGATTTTACTCGGCTAGCATGTAGCTACTGTAATCAACTGGTACAATTAATCACTGCAAATTATGAAACTCGCCTGTACATTTAATGAGTCGAAGCTGGGTCAATGTGTCTAGTGATCAGGTAAAACAAATTATCGTACACATTTGGAACTATCGACATGCGATCAGATTACTCGCTTAAGCATTTTGTTTGCACATTTGATGAGTGATCGATGACTTTCATCATTTGGATGCATCTCAACAATTTGACCGAATTATTCAAATTCATTGCCTCTCACTTGTTTCTCCTTATCGACCATTGGGCGTGCTTGAAATCGATGTCGATTTTAAGTTGTGATGGTCACATATGTTGAATATCAAGTGCAACTATTTCGCTTATTTAAGCTGAGAAACGATCCTTGTGGCAAAAATCAGTATCAAGCTTTTTAAAAATTTAACTGTTTTGAAATTGAAAACTTGAAGGTCTGTATCTATGTATATTAATTCCGGCAACTGTAATTCTATTAAAAATAAAACTCTAGTGCACCTGAATCCGCTGGAAATACTAATATTCGATGAACAGTAGAAGAATCGTGCAAATTTTGAGTGCATATTGTAACACACGTGCTCCAACCATTCAAACTCATAGGGTGGAAAGGATTTCAGGAATGTCAAGATTTAGGAAAGCCAAACACTGCAAAACTTTGATAGCAGCATAACATAACATAAACAAAGAAAATGCTAAGTGCTTGCAACGTTTTGCCAGCGGTACAATTAAAAGTCTCCCACAATTGCCTAACATCAAAATCAAATAACTCTATCGATTTCGATTTTATCCGATGATTTTGTCGAAAGTTACAGGGATAGAAAGTTGTTTAGGGCCAAAAAACGAAAGATGTTTAGAACCAAAAAAATTTCTAGAACTTAGAAAATTTGAACATTTGCTAATTTATTTTCATTGTAAATGTGCGCGATATGAATACTTAATGTAAGCATTTATTGTATATACAAAGCGTAAGATAAGATGTATAGACTAAAGCATAAGATTTTTAAATGAGCTGGTTTTTATCATAAAAGACGAAAATTTTTCTGGAGAGTCGATGGTTTGAAGGCTTTCACTTTCAATGCCTGCCGTGGCTGCAAAGTTGCCAACACAATCATAAAAAACTACACGAGTCTACAACTTAGTAACAACAATATGTCCTGTAAGTTTTGTAATGTAATGATAAAAGCTATCGCAATTCACAAATTTTCAAATTTTCCCAAGCTCATTTTAGGCACCTACTGCACACATAGGGTTAAAAAATTTCAAAAAAATGATCACATTCACATTTGAAACACGTTCAAGACATTATTTTTGCGAAAGTTTTTTTTTGACAGAAAAATAGGTATATTTACCCACCAAAGGGTTAAAGATTATTAGCTTTTTGTGAGAGCTGGCACTATTTCGTATATACACCAATGTATCCTGAAAATTTCAGTTCAATCGGATGATGCGCTCCTGAGATTTTTTCACTAAATATTTTTGATGATATATATATATATATATATATATATATATATATATATATATATATATATATATATATATATATATATATATATATATATATGTATATATATCTATATATATATGGTATATATATATATATATATATATATATATATATATATATATATATATAATCATCAACGTGGCACAACAGTCCAACGCCGGGCCTTGGCCGCCTGGATCGATTTCCTCCAATTGTCTCGGTCACGTGACCGCGTCCTCCAATCTTGCTTCTTCTTGGCCTCGCTCCGTCGACTCGTCTTGCGTTTATGACACGTTTTGGCATGCGATCGTCATTCATGTGTTGCACGTGCCCAGCCCACTGTAACCGTTGTAATTTGACGATCTTGGAGACTTCCAGCTCATCGTAAAGTTCGTACAACTCTGTACCGGATGCGCCATCCTTCTCCGTCGCGAACAGCCTCAAAAATCCGCCGTAGAACTTTCCGTTCGAAGGTGTTGATCCTATTTTCCGAGGCTTGGGTCAAGTTCCATGTTTCGCAACCATAACACAGCACAGGTCGTATGATAGTCTTATAAACGCGGAGCTTAGTTTTTTTGTGCACATATTTCGTTTTCATAATGAGGAGAACTGAGAAGAATGTCTTATTTGCTAGTTGTATCCGTCGCTTGATTTCGTCAGTTTCGCTGGCGTCACTCGATAGATTGCTACCCAGGTAAACGAAGTTGTCCTCGAATTTGATGCAAAGGTTCCCTACGTTGATGGTCGTGTGCGCTGGCGTCCTCGTCCTAGATTGCATCATAACTTTTGTTTTCCTTCCTTTGCTGCGGTGTCAAGTCTAAGCAGAAGTTCTTCTGCATCGATCAGTTTTCGAGCCATGATGTTAATGTCATCCGCGTACGCTGCCAATTGTGTCGACTTAAAAAGTAGCGTGCCACTGGTGTTTAGGTTCATTGCCCGAATAGCAAACTCAAGTGCCAGATTGAAGAGCGTGGGCGCTATTCCATCGCCTTGCTTGAGGCAGCCCAAAGTTTCAAAATGATCCGTCAATCTGTTCTGGATCCGGACTTGCGAAACGGAGTTGGTCATCGTCATCTTTACAAGTCTCTCTAATTTGGCCGGTAGATCAAATCGCAGCATGATGCTTTATAGAGCACCTCGGTTGATGCTGTCATATGCTTGGTTAAAGTCGGCAAAGATTTGGTATACGTCGACGTCGCATTCCTAACACTTTTGCAAAATTAGCTTGACAGTGAAGAGCTGGTCGATTGTGGAGCGACCAGATCTGAAACCGCCTTGATACTCGCCAAAAATTTCTTCCGCGAACGGTTTAATCCTATACTCCAGGATTTTTGACAGGATTTTGTAGGCCGTACAGACTAAGGATATGCCTCTGTAATTCTCACACCGCAGTTTATCTCCCTTTTTATGTATGGGACAGATGATGCTTCTGCGCCAATCGTCTGTGATCACCTTAGTCTCCCATGTTCGCAGAAGCAGTTGAAGTAGCGCACTTAATAAACCCGCCCCACCAGACTTGAGTAGCTCAGCTGGTATCTCGTCAGCGCCCGGCGCTTTGTTCCTTTTCAGTGAACACAAGGCGAGATCAACTTCTTCTACTGTAGGAGATTGTGTGGATGGGGGATGACCAACGGTATCGTCATAGAGCTCAGATTCTGCTGTCAGGATGTTTGATGGTGGACTCAGAAGCTCTTCCAAGTAGGACGCCCATCGTTTGCTAATACTTTCGGTGTCGCTGATAATATTTCCATCTTTGTCCTTACAGAGGCTAGTCCTGGGTTGGTAGCCGTTTTTAATAGTGTTTACTAATCTGTACGCTTGTCTGGTGTTCGTACTAACTAGGTTTACATTAATGTTCAGCAACTGCTCGTCAAAGTATTTCCGTTTCTTACGCCTAATTATTCTATTGGATATTCGCCGTAGCTCGTAATATTTTTCCTTTTTGGCTCTGGTTGCACGTTGGACCCATTGTCTGTAGGCCTCGTTCTTTGCGTCAAGTGAGTTTCTGCATTCTTCGTCAAACCATCCATTTCGCGTCCGTCGGGTTTTGTATCCCACAACGTTTTCTGCCACATTCTTGATTGTATTTTTGAGCTTTTCTTAGAACTCGTGGACACCTACGTTGCTGGAGTCGCCCAGCATTGGTGGAATTTCTTTCTTCAAGCGCGGTCGTATATGCCTGAGCCGTATAGTCGTTCAGCAAATTCTCAACCACGAAGATTTTGGGAGGGCTAAATCTCGATTGGTGCACTGAGGAAATTCTGCACCGGTATGTTATTTTCACCAGGAAATAATCGGTGTCACAGTTAGCTCCGCGGTACGACCGAACATATATATATATATATATATATATATATATATATATATATATATATATATATATATATATATATATATATATATATATATATATATATATATATATATATATATATATATATATATATATATATATATATATATATATATATACATAGAAATATGAATTTTCGGCCAAAGTGCTTTTAATACTAATGTTCTTCTTCGAACATTAGTAAAAATAGCTACTTTGTGTTTCCGGGTAATACAAGCGTATTTAACCCTAGATTAATAAACGTTCGTCTCACAGACCGCGCAAAACACGTAAACCCGTGTTACTTTTAAAGTGAAAGAGACAGAAACATGAACTTCTAAATACCTTCCTAGAACGTTTATGAATAGTGTTGCGATTATATTGTAGAACGGGTGTGAATATTTGAATTCGTAATTTCTTCGTGAACTTTAGAGTTGTTCAAGGTAAATATGAATAATTATTATTCGTTTGCTAGACTATTTATATGTACGATGTAATTATGTCTTTTTGTACTATAATTTTACACAAGTTTTGATTATAAGTTGGGATGGATACAACGTCACTATTGATTGAGCAGATAGCGGCACACTTGAATAATGATTGCTCGGATGATGAAAACAAAACACCAAATACCTTTGATCTCAGTCACATGCAGGATAACGTTGAATCAGAGGAAAAATGCCCAACTGATTTTGATGATGAACAATCGATAAGACAAGTAGAATTGCACCGAAGTAATATTATTTTGACTAAGACTGAATATGCATTGGAAGGCCCTACTTATCCTGCAACATATCGTTTTATTACTAATTTTCGAAGAAAATTCGCCGAAAATTCATATTTCTTTATATATATATATATAAATATATATATATATATATATATATATATATATATATATATATATATATATATATATATATATATATATATATATATATATATATATATATATATATATATATATAAACCTTTTGGAGGCGGCGAGCGTTTAAGTAAATTTTGAGGCACTCCTTTTTTTCCAAGCAGTGTACATTTTTGTTGAGATAAATTGTTGGGAATGAAAGCTTATTATGTTTTAAGCTTGTCTATGTTAAAAAATTGGAAATTTTGATCCGCGTGTGGGTGCAAAACGCCTAAAAGTAGGCAAAGATTTTTTTTCAAATTTTGATTTGTCATTACTTCTGACGAAAACAATTGGATCGTCGTGAAATTTGCAGAGCATATTGATGTTGTATAAGTTTTACACAAAATTGATTTTACACAAAAGATTTACAACTGTAGCTACGGCAGGCTCCTGAAAAAAAATTCCTTCAAATCATTGACCCTCCTGAAAAATTTTTGATTTTTGACAAAAAATTTAAATCATTAATAAATTTTGACCTTTGCCCATCATGTCAATTTGAAATTTTGAAAATTCCGATTTGCACAAGAACGGCACTCCAAAGTTTTGTTCACGAGAACTGACGACCGGATCATTCGATCATAATGAAATTTACAGGACATGTTGGTATTAGCAAGGACCAGGTCTGTTAGAAGTGATTTTGAAATGCGGGCAGCCCTGTGGCAGTGGTATCATCTTGAAAAATGACTAAAAAAAACAGCTTTTTGGCCTAGAACTTCCGATTCAGCTATCACATGTTAACGAAATTTCGTAAAAAAAAACATGAAAGGGCTGCCGGCTATGATCATTTTTGTAATTTTGGTGAATTTCTTTACTGAGCGACTATGCTATTAGATTTGCAAATGGGAATCATCCTGCAATGAAAATTAACATCAAATATTAAAGCTTTAAAAATTTGAAAAGTTTTGTGGGTTGTAGCCCTAAATTTTTTTTCACCCGTATAACTTCCAGCGCAGTGATTCAATCGAAACGAAATTTACTGGTTGGGTTTAACTTAGCGTGAAGCAGATTTGGTATATATTTTGCTTTGCTGCTAACACAGGGTAACCAGCATTGACCATTTTCGTAAATATTCCACCAACAGATGCTTCAAATTACGTATTCGTATGCAAAGCATTTGCAATAAAAATAAGACCCCAATTTTCAAATTTTCCGAGTTTTGAAAATTTTTCGGATGGCAGCCTCAAACATGAAATCCTCCGATGAGAACGAAATTCAAAGGATAAGTTGATTTAAGTATGAGCTTGTTATGGTTAACTTATTGCTGCTTCGTTGGGAAAGTGTTGCCAGCACTGAACATTTTCATTATTTGTGTTATAGTTGAGTTTTGTTGCTTTGGATAAGGAATGGTTGATATGATTCTACAAAAAAGTGTATTACATCTATCCACATTATTTTGTCACTTAAAGACAATTTCTTTGGAAATTAGTTTTTTAGCGGTTCTGATGCGCTAGACTTTTTTTTCTACCTACCCGCAATTTGAGAGGTAAAAATGGTCAAAAGTGGTCTTCTACGTCGACTGAGTCTACAAATACCCGAGCACAGTGAAGAAACATAATGCGCATTGTTCAGGGTCCAACAGGTACGGAAAAGAATGTTACAGATCCCATTGACTGTTTCGCGCTTTTCATAACTAACGACATCGGTACTAAAATTGTAAGCCATACGAATGAAGATATAGCAATATACATAAAGGCCTAAGTACATGAATTAAACTGCTACAGTTACGTCTACACGGTTGAAAATGTTGGGGTGAAATCCATAATTTTTCAATAAATGTGGCATTATTACATTGATCTATACCAAATTTCGTATGTTTATGATAAAACTAGCTTTTATAGTATCCTTTCAATATGAAAAATATATACATATATTAAAATCAATTCCATTTTTACACTAAATTTTTATAAAGTCTATATGACGTTTGTTAAAATGCATATATTTTGGATTGCAAGGTGCAAATTACGTAGTTTGTGTATTTGATAGTTGACCGTATTAAGCAAAATGTTTTTCGAAGGGCTTTTTCTCACGGTTGAATATCCTGAAACCAGAAAAATTGTGCGTTTCAAAACGTGTACGTCGGATGGTGTTGATCGCTTGTCTTACAAAAATTTCATTCGTTCGGTTTTAGTTGGTACTAATGTTCCATTTAGCAATATTTGTGTGTTGGAAACAAAATTAGAGTAAAGATCAACGAGGATATATTTATGCAGTATTTGTGCCAATTCTATAGTCATCCAGACTATATTCTGATTGCTCAATTTGATAAAGTCGTAGAAAGTGAGAGTAATATTGAATGTCCACAATGTAAACAATAATGAATTTTTGCAAGTAAAATTGAAAAATGATAGAAAACGAAAAATATATATTGAAAACGAAATAAGAGGTATTGAAGCTAAAAGAGTAACTGAACAAGTTAGTGCGTCTGTGTTAAAAGACGTGGAAATGATAAAAACTGCAATTTTGCCAGAATAAATTGACATTGTTAAAGTTAAGCTAGAGACAAAACTGAATTATCGACGTGAATTTGTCAAACAAAATTATAAATTTTGAAATCTCTAGAATCTATTTTGCATGTTCAGAATTGGTAAGTTTAGATATTACATGAGACGCTAAAATTTACTATAATATTTTATTTTGAAGATATCTTACGATTTTGAATTGAGCTTTGGTGTAACCCAATTTGGTGAAACAGCGGCGGGTGGTTATCAGTCTTGTATATTTACAGTGATCAAAAAAACGGGAAAGAAGATACTGTATACAGAAGCTGATAGAGAAAAAGGTTTAAATAATATTTACTTAAATCTACACTCAAAATGCGAAAACGATATATAGCTACATTAAATAGTTATTATTGCATATATTGGAATGGTCAAACAATTTCAATATTGAATCTACTGCGGCTTTTGCCTCACGCTCCTTGTGGTAAAAAAAGCAAAATAGATTGTGTGATGAAAATGCTGTTGAAAGAATCATTCAGTTTAAGAGAGTAAGTTATCATTTACTTTAAATCCAAAATGGCTCTTTTTAACCGTTATCTTTTGTATTATATGTGATATTCAGAGAGGATCGACGAATGAAGGTTACTTAGAAGGTTCTACTGGAAGGTCTCCATATGTTATTGCAATAGGTGACCACAAATGTAACATTCAATAATATTTTATTGTGGCTGAAAGTCAAATAATGCCCTTGAAGCCATCTTTTGATTTTCTGCATGCCCTGGATTTAGTATTTAAGCTACATTTTCTTTGCAACATTGAGTACGATATAAATGTTAGATCGTTTTGGCTGTATATACAAAGCTACTTATATAAGATAACACCATGAAGGATAACGAGCGTAATAAAAGATCTCCATTCAAAATTTTGCACTGAGATTGAGGATTTAAAAAAAACTATGATTAATAGCATAGTTGCCCAAGGTACGTTCTATACTTGAATATCAGAACCACTTATATTGCTACTGAAAATTTGGAATCAATCGTGGCGATAGATAATTTCACAGAAGATATAACTTCATTGGGACTACCAGAATCTACCATTGACAAAATTTTTTTCATATCAATGATTTGATATCACATGTTTCTGACTTTTACATCAACTTAAGGGGTTACAAGGGTTTGGAATGATGAAAAAATCGATTTTTTTTCTTTGTTTTTTCTTAAAGAACAACTCATCGAAAGTACTCTCGGAAAATTTGAAGTCGATCCGAGCTATATATTAGAAGGGAGAGCGATTTCCCCACTTTGATCTATCCCACCTGTGTAAGTAATATTTCTCATTTCACGCAACTTCTTTCACTTTCTTTTCTATCGAGGAGGGAAAATAATAATGGTAGGGTAATGAAATACTGAGTTTAGATATATTATTCTGTACAGGCTTTGGACATAACCAATGAAGAAGGGCAATTATTGTATGGGCCTGGTATCGATGATTCTATGTAAGTTAAAAAAAAATTGATTTATTCTTACTTTAAACTTTAAACGCGTTTTTCTCGAAACGGTATATTTCAAGTCGGTGCCAACGATAACTCAAAAACTAATGCACCAATCTTAACCAAATTTTGCACACTTCTTTTAAATAGTATTTTCTTGTACTTGAATGAAGGATATTGTGTTTCGTTCATTGGAATTTAATACACATGGCATTATTCATTGAATTTTTGGGTCAAAAATTAAATTTTTTACTCGCGACGTTGCCAAAAGTTCAGATTTCTATATTTTTACAAATCCTTCGTTCAAGTACAAGTCAAACTCATATTCTAACAGAAACAATTTGATTTTTTTGTTTCAGATTAATCCAGCTCAAGATATCGTTGGCACCGCATTTTTCGAGCCTTTTCGTAAAATAACTGCCAAAGGGCGTATTATCAATATTTTTGTCTAAAATTTTTTTTACATATAGTTCAAGAGTTACTTTAGTTGTTAACAATAATTTGTAATAATTTAATAAATTATTTTTTATTTTTGAAACATTTAAAAATGGCGTTTTTTTTATTCTCTGAAACCCATGTAACCCCTTAATTAAGTGAAACAATAAGCAGACAAACAGCGAATTATATAAAGTAGCTGATGGATTTAACCTAGAAATTCAAAACATTTTGATGCGGTACAAACCCATAAATACAAGAACAAAATTAGCCAATGGCTCTGATTATTTTCTTAAACCCAAAAAAATATTTATAAACACTAGGTATGACAAAAGCTATTGAAGGAAAAATAAACCTTACCTGCATGTTATAATTCAAAACACGTTTCAGTATATACAAATTCTGAAAACAATTCAATCACTTTTTAAAAACTCCAGCTTTTTTGACTTATTTATGAACAACAATCGAATTAGTTGGCTTTTGTTGTGGATTAGTCTTAAAAAATTCGAGTTTTTTATGGATAATCCAGACGCAATTCAAATTGAGTTATATGTTATTATGATGATTTTGAATATACCAGCCCGATTGGGTGTTGGAAATCTGTTCATAAAATTGGTACAACTTGCTTTACAATCATAAATATCCCTACATCCTAGATATATACAGTAATCTCGAATAAAATATAACTGTCAAATAAGCCGCTGTTTAATTTTTTGTTACTTAAGATTGACTTTACTTTATTACGTAAAAACATTTATCACATTACCGAAAGTGATTCCATTACAAATTTCTGCATTTAGGCTATGCTTGAAAATCGATTTACAAGCAAGAAAACAAACAAACACTTAAATTTGTTTGGAAAGCTATGTTTGCTATGTCAATCCAAATTATATGCTTTTTTCAGTATTCGTTAGCAAATTAAAACACCTTTTCTTATTTCAAGTTTTTTCAGACATAAACATCATGTATAATACATGCAAATCGATTTGATAGATTAAATTATTTCTAATGTATTCATAAGTTATTCTGTGCTCTCCCCGACAATCACAATATCATAATAAATAACGACTCCGTGTACACCTTCCCGTAACTGTTAAACACACTTCTGTAAAATACCGGGCGCACTCGAAATACAAAAAGGCCTT
The DNA here is from genome assembly GCA_947369275.1 of Nemotelus nigrinus. Taxonomy (NCBI): domain Eukaryota; kingdom Metazoa; phylum Arthropoda; class Insecta; order Diptera; family Stratiomyidae; genus Nemotelus; species Nemotelus nigrinus. The sequence goes on from OX376372.1 coordinate 74,382,471, forward strand.
TATGGGTCGTAATTAGGGAATCCAATCCCGGGATCCGAATCCAGGGATTCCGAACAATTTTTAGTCCCGGAAATCCTGGGATTGATGGTTTATAATCCTGGGACTGATGGTTTATAGTCCCGGTCTTTTCCAAGTATGTAATTGATGATAGTCAAATTTTAAACGTTAAAATATATCCAGTAGAAAAAATTGAGCCTTGAAATAAATGGAAGTAAGCTTTCTCCCCATACACAGAAAGTAGAACGTTGTGTTTATGGGACAGATATTCCCTCATTTCATTTTTCAAGAAAAATCTGATACTTCGCAGGACATTGTGCAATATATTACTGAAACCATATGTAGACCTCCACTTTCCATCTTTCTATTCCGTTGCTCACAATTCTTCAATCTTCAATCAAAACCATCAATGGTGTTTCGTATCCCGAATCCGATGCAACTTCATTAGGCCGGTTTACATCACACGCTTCTATCATATGCGGGCGTTGATTTGTGGATTATCTATTCATATGTTCGTAAGTCATGCATATAGTAGATGCTTTACCACTAAAAAATGAATCAATGCTTTTTCAAGAAACGAAGCACATAAAGTTCCGCATAGCTTATAGCGAATCGCGAACATACTTACATACATACATACATATTTCCTGAAACAAAGCCATGCTGCGTGTGACGAATTCACTCTAAGCATGCGATTATGTGCATGATCCGAATAATTATCCATTAACGTAAGCAAATATTTTTCAAACATGCTAAACCTTGACTTTGTGGAGAAAGCAATTCGTTGACTGACAAGGTGCCTTCGAAATTTCTAGAAGGAAATGGAATACGATTTTTCATTGAAATTTTCAAATACACGGGAAATAAAATATGAACGAACTACAACCGTACGTAATTGGTCATTTGCCTTATTGGCATCGAAAGAAAAATGGGTCTCGCATCAGCAAATAAGAAGTGAGTGAACAAGTTAATTCATGATCTCACTTATATGTAACATGTCTGGTACTGCTGGTCTACAAATAACCTAACACTTGCCAATTTAAGTATGCATGTGACGCAACCACTTTATATAAAAGATTTTCACTCATCAATCTATCACTATTTATCTATCAGTTCCAAGAAATAATTTTCTTTCATGAGTGTATTTTGACTTTGTTTCTTCAGGATTTAATTTACTAACAAAGTTCCATGCAGCAAACTTAATGCATAGAAAATATATGTATGTATCTAATCAAAAACACATAAGGTTAATCTAGTAGATTGAAAGCATGTAGCAATAAAACACAAAATATTAGGACTATGAAGACATTAAGGCTATGATTGCTAATTTCGTTAAATAATTAACATGTCCAAAATAAAAATGGCTCAAATCCATTTATTGAATGAACTACAGGCACGAAGCATGATCGAAAAGGAACACTCGGCACCCCAATTTATTGCTACGGCTTGAATTTTCCTTTTACATGTTTCCGAAAAGATAGTATTAGAATCCTTTGTAATAATATAATAAGAAACCATTACGGGTGTTCAAGGAGACTAAACATTTCAGCATTTGAGTCACCGTTCAGAAGGAAACTACTTGAACCACACACAATACATAACATACATATGTATATGCAAATTTTTGGACTCCTTGAATAAACATCATAACTTCGTGTACACTGAAAGAAAAACTCTTGGTTGGTTCAACTATTTTTAATAGTATTGCAACGATTCATTCAAAATCGTTAAACGAACTACGGAAAATAGTTATTTTTACTATGTTAATATAGTTAATTTGACGATATAAAAGTAGTTGGCTCTGGTTATACAAAAAATATCGCAACGTTCATGAATTCAACTGTTTTAATTGTTTCATAACCACGAAAAATAGTTGATCAATAGAAAAATATTCATCAATTCACTCAAAACTTCAACTTTTTGAATTATCAACAGTTTTTATGATACTTAAACTACTTTGCAATAGCTGATTTCAACAAACGTAATTCAGTGAGCAACGCCTTTGAAATTATTCTACGCAAAGTAGAATAGTTTCAACATTTGGACGTTTTTCATGGTCCGAATTAAATTTTTATTGTTTATCAACCACGCGTCATGGTTCATAAAAGTAATCAACAATTTTCTTATGGTTGTTTTAACTATAGCCCTACTTGATGCAAAAACAGCTAAGGAAAACTGTTGATTTTTCATACTCCTCATACTCATAATCCTATTCTATCATAGAAGTTTCATATGCTACATTTCAAAATTGTGTTCGGTTTGCTGTTTGATATAATTCATATTCATGTTATGCTGTGAAGCTTTTATATTACGTTGTATGACGCATTTATGCAGTTGATGCTGTAAACACTTAACAGCGGCAGCGGTGCCACAGGGGGAGACGTGAATGCCGCGAATTTGGTAAGTCACAATGCAGCGACAATGTCGCTGTCAATGCAACAAAGGCACCAACCAAATTCATTTTTTTTTTCATTCATTCATTTTTTTTCATTCATTCATTTTTTTTCATTCATTCATTTTTTTTCATTCATTCATTTTTTTTAATTCATTCATTTTTTTTCATTCATTCATTTTTTCAACAATTTTCATAGTAAGCAAACCATTTTACAATTGTTAAATTCAACAAACATAATTCCACACTGCATTCTATAGCCATTTACTATTTCGTACTATGTATATTGTTGGAGTACCATTGTTGTGGTTGCTTACTTTTTTTGCACCACGGACGTTGTTTATCAACCACGCGTCATGGTGCATAAAAGTAATCAACTATTTTTTTATGGTTGTTTTAACTATAGCCCGTAGTTGACGCAAAAACAACTAAGGAAAGCTGTTGATTTTACCAAGATTTTTCTTTCAGTGTAGAAAATTTATTCGAGGTAGTGAGATGCAGTTCTACATACTAAGTCTTTTTGCTGATAAAAGTGCTCTTAACTCTTGAAGAATTCTGTGTCACACCAATCACCTTTTCAATTATACATCATGTGTTACTATTAATAAATAAATCTATAGCAAATTTAATTAAAATATTCCAAAATATATATTTTAGCATTTAAATTCCAAAGACTTAGCCCATTTATCTTTGAAATATATTGCTGCAGAATGCAATTTCATTTCTCTTTAACATTGCTCTGTGTGTCTACATCTCTTTTATTCGTAAAAAACTTCAACAATAACAACAACAACAACAATGGGGTCAGTTTAATTACAGAGCCTCTTCTTCCTAGCACCTGTAAGCCGCTTAGTAAAGGAACAAGCAATTAGATTATCATCATCCCGCGGATGAAAATAAGATAGGAAGAGAATCTCAAACCAAACTTTCAACATTTCATTAAGAAAATAAAAATGTCAATGTTAAAAAGAAATATAAATAGAATAAATGGAGAATAAAGATAGTCAGATAGAGTTAATAGAAAACATAAAAAAGCATACAAAGAAGAAGATCTACCATCCTTCAAAGATTTTGGTAAATTATTGAATATTTCTATTGCTAATCTAATATGTTTTCTATTCGCTCTAGTGACATCAAGTCTGAAATTATCTTTAAATCTTGTGTGATAGATGTGATAATCATAGTGCCTTATGGGAGACATCGAAGATTTTATATTATTATTGAGTATTTGATATATTATCTAAGGCTTTCCTATAAATTTGATAACCCTTACAATGAAGTTTTCTGTTTGTCTGTATAGTATGTCACTTGGAGTCATTCTATCAACTCCATGTATTGTCTTACCTATCCTATTGATTATTCTATGAACTGAGACATTCATTTTTGAAGTTTGACTCCAATTCGGCATACCATAAATAACCTTAGGCACCACATGGGAGTTGTAGATTATATTTTTCAAGTCTATATCTAAGAAATATCTCATTCTAAACAGCCTTAGCCAGAAAACCAACTTAGATTTCATATTACTTATATGAGGGGACCAGGATAGTCTATCATCAATAATTAGACCTAAATATTTAGATCTAGTTACTCTTTGTATTTCGTCTCCATGCATTCTTATATTAAAGCAGATCTCGCTTCTAATAATCTGCTTGAATGCCATGTAAGGTGTTGATTTTCAGCCAAGTTTCTCAAAAACCAGGGCCCATAAGCAATTAAATCATTACTTATTTGCCGCTCCCAAAGCACAGGAGAGTTGATATCAGCATAAATTATATATTTTCCGGTCAGATCAGATATATATATATATATATATATATATATATATATATATATATATATATATATATATATATATATATATATATATATATATATATATATATATATATATATATACATATATGTATATATATATATATATATATATATATATATATATATATATATATATATATATATATATATCTACTTTAGATTTTCATCACATTATCTGTTTTACAGAAACATGGCTTAATGACAATATTCTGAACAGAGAATTCCTTCCATGTCATACCGTTTTCCGGAGAGATCGCGATTGGGGTGATTCTTGCAAAGCTGATGGCGGAGGCGTTTTAACTGCTATCCATAACTCTCTTCTTCGTCTTCTCCTGTTGAGTGTATTGCTGTACGTGTAATCCTTTCTCCAACTTCCGATCTACTAGTCTGCTGTGTTTGTATCCCCTGTAATTGTTATGTTACTGCATACGAAGGTTTTTACGCTCAGCTTTCCAGTTTCATCCTCTCTCGATTTCTTTCAACTCCCCTCCTAATTTTAGGCAACTACAACATACCCACTGTGAATTGGGACTCCAATTACCGCAGTTTACTCTCCTACAACCACCTGTCTGTTCTGACTTCTTCCTTTCTTTCACTTTGTTCTTGTGCCCAAACTTACTGCCTCCGTAGCACCAATAACAGAATCATTGATTAATTCCTTACTAGTGTTCTCTTAGATTCCCTTGCTCTCTCTCCCGCTACTTTTGCCAATGTGCAACCATATCTTCATCACCTTCCTCTCCTCCTTGATGTTGACCTCAAATTCCAAATAAGGAATAAATGTTTTTTTTCCAGCGTAACAACTTTTTTAAACCTGGCTTTCAAAAAATGTCCTCTGGGTTTTCATTTTTCAAAGGATTGGATGTTGATTGTGCATTGTTCAAATTCTACTCTTTCTATTCTAACCTTATCTTTCGTTTTACTCCCATTAAACGTCCTCTCAAACCTAATTATGTACCTGGGCTAACATTGAAAGTCTCTGATGCTCTTAAAGCTAAGGAAAAATCTCGTGAAAAGCTGAAGAAGACGGATTCACGCGCTGACCTTCAGAAATTCCGTAATTTGCGTTCTGATGCTAAAAAATTGCTCAAGCAGGCAATGCGTGATGACTTTTTGAACATCGAGACTTCAATCTGTTCGAATCAATCTAAATCCTTTTGATCCTGCACCCGTTCCCTCAAATCTAATCCTCCGGTTCCTGATTCTAGGTATCTTGATTATGTTACTGCTTCCACTCCTCAGGCTATTTGTGATTTGTTTGCTACCTTTTATTCCTCCTCTTTTAAAAAAGCCCCACTGAAAACCTCGATCGCTCCCACTGTCTCCCGCACCTCTCCTGAATTATCTATAATTAGTAACAATCCTTTGGAAGTTAAAATCCTTTTGCATACCTTTAATTCTAATGCTAGTTCCGGCCCTGATGGTATTCCTAATTTTTTTGTCAAATCCTCTATCTCGCTCTGCGTTCCTTAAGCTATCCTTTTCAACATTAGCCTTGCATCTGGTGTATTCCCCTCCTTATGGAAATCCGTCAATATTTTCCCAATCTTCAAATGTGGTGATCCTTCCGCCTTTGTTTCCTATTATCGTCCTATATCCCCCCTCTGTTGTTTCAGTACAATCCTTGAACGTCTTGTCAACAATAGAATTTGGCCTTCTCCTGAGCAGCATGGTTTCATCAAGGTTCGCTCTACATCGACCAACTTTATGGACTTTTTTTTTTTAATTTTGTCGCCTTTGCCTTCGATTGTCAACGTCAAGTTGATGTAATTTACACAGACTTTTCAAAGACTTTTGATTCTGTGAATCATAACCTGCTGCTACTTGAACTTAATAGGTTCGATGGTTTTGGTCCCTTCCTGGTTTTCCTCCTATCTTCATAGTCGTCCTACAAAGTCACTTTTAATGGTTATATTTCCCACATCCGGAGTTCCTCAAGGTTCTGTCCTAGGTTCCTTACTTTTTATCTTGTTTGTCAATGACCTACCTTCTGTTATCAATTCTCCTTGTCTTTTATAAGCAAATGACTTAAAATTATACAGAGTAATCAGGTCTGCGAACAATTTTCACCAATTGCAAGCTGACTTGTTTGCTCTTAATCTCTGGTGTCAAGACAAGTTCTTGCCACTGAACATTTTGAAATGCCACCAGATGTCTTTCGCATATATAAATACTCCACATGTGTTCTCTTATTCTTTGTTTGGTATTGCCATGTCAGTTGTACAGCACTTTAGAGACTTCGGCGTGGTGTTTGATTCAAAATTAAAATGTGATGTTCATGGCATGAATTTGACGTCCAAGGCCTCTAGGTTTGCTGGCTTTGTCTCTTGCTTTCTTCGTACATGTTTACCAACATTTCCTCCTGCATTCTGTTATTTGACTAGTGCGCAGTATTCTAGAATACGCGTGCCAAATCTGGTCTCTACGTTTTCAGTATTTATCTGACGCCATTGAATCTGTTCAGCGTAGGTTCACTCGCTCGCTGCTTTTTAAATTCAATATCCCCTAATGTCCCTACTCCTCTTGTCTTTCCATCTTTTGTATGTCCTCGTTAGAATCACGGAGATTGTTCCTCGATGAGTGTTTTGATACTTAAGATGGCGATTAGCTATAAAAGGTAATTAAATAATAAAACAATGAGTGTTAATAACCAAGCGAAATATAGTAGTAAACCACAGCTGACTGGGTTCAGGAACTCTTTCAGATATCGGGGATCACAAACTATCCGCAACAAGGCCAAAAAAGTCGCTGTCTTGTCCGGAACTTCCAGAATTACTCCTGGTCCTACATTGTGTTACCTTGGAGTAGATATGCATGAATCCTTGAAATGTAATCCCTATGTCCGACGTCGAATTAAAATAGCCAAATACGCATTTCAGAGCATCAGACATTTTTCGCCAAAAAGATAGGCATGAAGACAAAGACTAAATCCATTTGCTATAAGGCACTCATTAGTAAAATCCTGACATACGCATCCCCTGGCCAATGCTGCCATTTTAGCATTATTTTTTCCAAAGCGGCATTAGAAATTCAGAGTTAGCATCTGGCATAATTTTTAGCATTTAAATTTGTATTTCAGAATATAATTTTTTTCTCAATAATAGTGTGCTTTCAGTCGCGATCATGAACTGAAGCATCCTGAATCATAAGTTGGGGGAAATTCATGAAAATTTACGAAAACGCTCTCATGACATTTCCTTAAAATTGACAACCAGAAGTGACAGTTGTCTGATTTTGAAATAATAAATTGAAGTATAAAGACATCTAAGCTTAGTACTGTCTTCGATTTCACTTGAGATTTTCATACGAAATTTCACGTGAAATCTGTTTCGGCGAAAATTTAGCTCAAAAGTAAGCAGGAGTTGTACTCAGTTCTTAGCATGAAAAGTTGCTTTGAAGTTGCTTTCGCTTTGAAAATGCAGATGGCATTGACACATGTCTCCAATCATTTCACGCCAATTTAGTTTGTGCAGTTCATTCTTTCGAGCTAAAAAGTGACATTTGGTGTTTCAATTTGAAAATTGAATGGTACAAATGTCTTTCCACTAAGAAAATCCATCGAAAATTGAAATTTTTGACATTTTATCCATCAGGAATGAGCAGTGTCTCTGCTTTTCTCCATTGACAATTTTTGCTCGGAAGAATGAACAGATAATGGAGACAAGCCAAAATTTAGCTTCACGATTGACTCAGTACTAGCCTTTAAGCAGTAATAAAGTATCTCCACAAAAACTTTCGACTCTCATAATAACATTGCGCGAAAAATATTTTCCAGATTCTTTCAATAAAGAGGGAAAATTTTCAGTGTTCAGTCAAACAGCATGCAAAAACGACTTCATAGCAATGCATAGGGTACGCGATCAGGCCTAACATTTGAAAACATGATGTTATGCCGCCTCATTTCAGCAAATATGCGCTTAAGGCTAGAGTATTCTGAAAATGCCAACTGTAAACCTACCCCAAGCGAACGAAACCGGGCATCTAAAAGCTAAAGTCTACCAAAGCATATGCATTCTAGTAATATATATTTTTTCCTGAACAATGTGAATCAATTGTTTTGTATGGGCCTCAAATGCAAGCAATCGTACAGATAATGATGAAGAAAAATCTTCGTCATCCAACACCAATACTTTTTCTTCACTTAAAAATAAATAATTGTTGGTGTTTTGATTGTGAGTTTCCAAATGATGCTTTGAAAAATATTGGTAGAAATAATAGTCCGGGGAAATCTAACATGGTGCTTCGGAAAAATTAGGGGAAAGCTGAATTTTGGTGTGAAACTTGATACTGGCATGTTGAACCAAATGTCAAAAGTCCCCATCGATCCGAGTGCTGCGTCGCTTTTTATACGGGGTCAAAGGTCACCAAAAGTGACCTTTCCTAAATATCTCAGTAACGGTCACGTCTTCAGAAAAACAATGTATGACGAATTTGTAGCTTGGCAAATTTCCAACAAAAAAGATTATATAGCTTTTTCCTGTAACCATAACCGTTTTTGAGATATATTGATCTAAACATTTGTTACTAACAGCATCCTCTTTCTCACGGCATGTTGATATTATCCTATTTTGAATACGACTTGGCATGTTTGTGAGTTTGTTTTTCTATATTTAAGAGGCGCATAGGAAAAACATATAAATAAACTTATCTACCAGACTCTAGGGTAGGTGGAAATGTGTGCTCCGAAAAGTTCCCCCTCCACCTTTGCCATAAAATGGTATCCCTGAGCATCCATTCCAAATCTTCAGAAATGAGCTCGTTGCCTACTCTTCGCCCACTGTTAAACAAGATAGGATCACTTTTTATCCTGTTAGTTACCTATTCTTGACATCGCATGACCAGCCCTACATCCACACCCTTCCCACTCCCTACCCACCTCCGCAAACGAACCACCCCGAAGTACCCGGTTTTTTAGTTTTTTTTTCATACCGTCTTATCCCATGAACGATCAGGGCAAGGTCACGTAATTTCAGGTGCAAATTGGCTTCGAGACGTGTCATGTCCCTTTGGCGCTATGCAGTCATCACAGGATTGATAAACAACTGATTATTCGGGGATAATCCGCATCGGATTGAGCTCCTATAATGTCAAGAATGAGAATTTACAAAATTATGCCATGATATTATCTTGCTTTTTCTTGCTCCTAGGCCCATGATATGTTACAAAACCTATTTTCACCTGCAATTTTGTTGTTTTGTCCTGCTCTTTTGAGGGATATCCCATAAATGATGCCGCAATACAGTTTTTTTTCGGAGAAGAGAGTAGCGAACAGATGTCCCTACAAGTTTTATAGCAAAGGGGGGCGGGGGGTGGTGGTAACTTTTCGGAGTACACTTTTCCACCTACCCTGGAGTCTGGTAGATAAGTTTGTGTACATGTTTTTTTTCATGCGCCTCTTAAACATAGAAAAACAAACTCACAAACATGCCAAGTCGTAATCAAAATCGGATAATATCAACATGCCGATGAGAATGAGGGTTCTATTAGTAACAAATGTTTAGATCAATATATCTCAAAAACGGTTATGGTTACAAGAAAAAGCTATACAATCTTTTTTGTTGGAAATTTGCTAAGCTACAAATTCGTTATACATTGTTTTTCTAAAGACGTACCCGTTACTGAGATATTAAGGAAAGGTCACTTTTGGTAACCTTTGACCCCGTATAAAAAGCGGCGCAGCACTCGGATCGATGGGGACTTTTGACATTTTGTTCAACATGCCAGTACCAAGGTTCACACCAAAATTCAGCTTACCCCTAATTTTTCCGAAGTTTCGCCTTTTTTGTGTCGGATTTCACTGGGCTATAAACTTTACACAAGAGAAGAAGATTGAGATGTTACTTATATGTCTGTGATATATATAGAATCATCTTGAGATGTAAAGTTTAAGCTTCTACTTTGTTTTTATTATATAAATATTCAGGGGCGTATTTGACCATTTCGCAGCCCTAGGCCTCAGAAATATTTGCCGCCCTTTTCGTGAATGATATTAAATGTAACAATGCGCGATTTTTTGGATTCCCTAGAATACTTCGCTGTTTTTCGTTGCGCCCGAGCTCACAAAATAGGAATATCAGAGTAAAAATTCCCTATTATTGCGCCTTTGCTACACAAATAATTATTAAAATACACACACGGTAAAGAACCTAAAAGTACCCAAAAAAAAGAATCCAAAAATACCAATTTTTAACAGTCCACAACTGTATACACCTTTACATCGCATATAATTCCAACGTCTTCGCTCATATTTTTGTAAGGAAGTTTAATATTCCGTTCAAAAATTTGCTTCAGCACTTGACTGGAGATCAAATATGAACTCGACTACTGTAAATTAATGTTCGATATGTTATTCATTAAGGATGAACCCGAGATATTTTGACCTATGATGTTCTAGATTTTATTTTTTTTTTATAGAAATTAATTACCGTAATGAAGTATAATTTGAAAAAACACGTCAAAAATAAAGAAAGATTCGCATGTAGTTTATATACCCTGTAATATAATAATAAAACAAAATTCTCTGAAAATTGAATGCTCGCAAATATTTACCTCTGATAAGCTTTTCCTAAATTGAAGAGGTATTATTTGGGTTCTTTTTAGGATCTTTTTAGGTCTTTTCGGGCTTTTTTTTTTGTATTTTCAGATACTTTCTAGGCACTTTTTAGGTATTTTTGAGTTTTTTTTGGTTCTTTACGTGATCGCATTTCGATATTTATTATAAGTCAAATTTTTTTCATATCCGAAAAAATCATCAGAAGTGAATTTTTGCGTGCATTGATTTTTTTTTAGAGAATTCGGTTAGCTTGAGTTGTTAGGCTTATTCAACTCAGATATATGTACATATGCGACAGAAAAAAAATCGAAAATTTGCCGCCCCCGAAATTTGCCGCTCTAGGCCCGGGCCTAGCCAGCCTAGTGGCAAATCCGCCCTTGTAAATATCATTCATTTCGGATAGTGTTTATTTTAATCAAATAAAAAAGCATTATTTAGCATTGAAATTTTACACTTTCTGGCATTATTTAGCATTAAATAAAATTGGATCTAATGGCTGGTTTACACGTTGCCAGTTACTTGCATGCCAGCTGACGTCACAAAAGGCATGCCAGTAGCTGGCATTGCCAGTGACTGGCAGTAGGTGTTTACACCTAGCCAGTCACTGGCAAGCGATTTGGAGGTTGCTTTCCTACTTGCCAGCTGCTGTAAATTTTGCAAGAGAAGAAACAAACAAAAACAATGGCGTGTGCTTGTGTTTCTAGAGCAATTCTTCAAAATTCAGTTCGCTTGGTTTCGAAAGTTGTGTGTGAAGAACTTTTGTGTGTATTGCTTGGAGAACTTGAGAAGAAAAAAAATAAAGGGAGAAGGATATGGGTACGGGATTGGTTGAGAAACAAAAAGATGGGGTCATCAGATGGCGTCAATATTCCATAAACTTTCACGATCTTTATATAAACGAACAAAATGGGATGTTTCTTCCTCATCCATACGATAAGTTTTCGTTCGTTTTTTTCCATCCATGATTAAATTTTAATTAATGAAGATTGCTGTGCAACAACAGAACAGAAATTGCACTTTGTATATTTGCACTGGCGCAGGCACTAACTGGCATAAACCTATTTACACAGTGCAAGCAGGGGCATATCAGTCCAAAAAAGTAGTGGAGGGAAGCGCCAGCGTGCCAATGAATTAAATATTTTTGTTTCACTGGCATTGCCAGTGACTGGCACAACAGGCTTGCCAGCCAATGGCAAGCACGTGTTTACACGTTGCCAGTCACTACTTGCCAGTCACTGGCAAGCTGTACTGGCACGCTGACTGGCATCGTGTAAACACTACATAACATTATTCCAAAAAAATAAATGGCAGCACTGCCCCTGGCACACGCAACCCCTTAGCAGAGGCGAAGATTTTCGAACGGATAATTCTGCGCTTCTGCACTGTCAGGTTCTATACCCCGGAAGGTGAAAAGTGGCCGAGGAACTCTTTCCTATATCAGGAGACAGGACTTAAACCACTTAGGGACCGGGTTGTGGAACTGGCGACAAGATTTCACTCACAGAGAGACGGATAGAAAAACAGACCGATCCGGGATAACGGGCGCACTAGTGGCTCTAATGAGCCATTTATGAGTCCTACGGAGATAGCAGGACAACGGTGGCTCATGGGCATTCTGTTTAATAATGTTGACCTCCCGACGAATCTTAGGGGATAGTTAAGGCCTAGGTTAAGTTTAGGCCTATTAAGGCTAAGCCAATTGTAATTAAGCATAAGCTAGATTTAGTTTAGTAAGTTAGTAGTAAGTTAGTTAGAGTGATGTGCAGGATGCACATTCCTCTATCCTTTGAGTTGCAATCCAGTCTGTGGATCAAAGTGGTATATGACCTTCGATACGTGTTAGTTGAAATAAGAAGCACGTTTAGTAGAACATGCATTCAAAATCTACACGACTCCTCTACTTACCGTCGAAAATTAGTGTTTCGCTTCGGTAGCTTGATGAAGAAAATGACTCAAAATTGAGTTCATCAATGAATCATTTTTGTTTTGTTTTGTAACAACCAGTGGCGGCGCGTGGGAATCAATGTGAGAGGAGCTAGCCTGCAAAGACCAGAACTTGCTTTTATTGGAAATTCTAAGCAGTTTTTAAGTTGAATTCCACCAAATATATATATATTTGAAATTGTGACATAGTTATTTAAAAATGGTTAAAATAAATAAATATTATGCACATATAAGTCAATTCAGTAATAGATTACTCCGGAAAAATTCTAGTAAATTTCGCTTCTGCGTATTATTTATATAGATATTCCATGCGCCTATTTTTCTGTTGAGTAAGTAAATCCATCTCCTGCTCATTAAAGTTTTCAACTTTCTTTTAATTATAGATAATACTGCTAATAAATTGAAACGATGTTGACTCATTTTGCTGAATTATAAGTTTCAAAAGTATCCATATTCTTTAGATAGCTAAATCATCTTTCTGAATCTACAGTTACAACTGGAGTGACAAAAAGTATTTTAATCAAATTATTTGTTTGTTAAACGGAAGAAAACATATTATTATCTTTAAAAAAAAAGGTATACAATCTGTAGCACACGACATATTATAGAACACTTTATCAATATATATTAATTTTGACTGGTTTAAACTGGATTATGATTATAACCCAAATTTATCGATCCTATAACATGAAGATCGAAGCTTGAGTAGCCTAGTGGGTAGAGCACTGGCTTCTTGCGTGTGGGGTCCCTGGTTCGAATCCAGGTTCGGGCGAGGGTCCGCGCACCAAGTTTGAGTTCACCTAGCTCTGATTAGGTACCTGATTTAAATCAGGGGTAAAGTGAGTCGTGGAACTAATCACTCCACACTCGTATTCACAATGATTAATTAAATTGTAATGCAGCTCTCTACCAGCTTCAACCCCTAGACCCGTACGAGGGTTGTCGTGGGATTGCTTTTTTTTAACATGAAGATCATGTATGGAAGCTTTTTCACCATTCATTCCTGATGATTAGGCTTTCTTAATTTCAAACTATTTCTAATTGAATTGATAAATCTAATCCTAGGATGCCATTTGTACTGCGTGAATTTAAAACATTATAAAGAATATTTGCCTGACAGAATAAATTATTAACAAGTCACTAGAAAAAATTAAAATTATCATAATTCATAACTCATTCATTCGGTTGCTTCTCTTGTTGTAACAACGTCCCAAGTATCCCATTGAATTAAATCGAAGCCATTGATTTAATGCCCCAGGCTTCCAAAAACAGATTTTATAATTCGGGGACGAAAAATTCCGGCAAATAACCATCGATCTTGCGGTACTTCTTTGACCTTGGTAAATTTTAAGTAATAAATATTTATGCTTTGAAGAGCACGAAGATTACAAATCGTAATTTCTTGCATTTGACTTAAGAAAACTTTTTAATAATTTTATCAAAGATCAATCATATTAAAAACAGTATATATAGAATTTTCTCACTCATTTTAAATGCAATCAACATTTTGCATAAAATATCGTACGTACGGATCTGTATGTAACATATCAAATCATGTGTAAGCTAAGCACACCATTTTTCTATCACGATAATATCACCTAAACGATAATATCAACAAGCACTGTAAACCCAAAACCATTGTTTACTCTTCATTTGAAAAAATTAATTAGCTCAATTTAACCCACTGATACTACACCTTAGATGAGAGATATATAAGGAAATAAAAATGGCAGTGAGAATTGAAGTAATTTGCCGAGGCTGAGCGTTAGTTGTGGTAAGGGAATTTTACATTCACTTACTCCACAAACAGAAAGATAGAGTGAGGAAGATAGTAGGCCATGTGTATGCGAATTTGACAGTTAGTTACTCAGCAACAACAGATGCTCGTAGAACTAAGGTATCGGGAAACCAAGGGGAATATCTGAGGTAGCAATTCTCTCGATTTGTTATTTATAGATTTTACCTTTGTAGTAAAATTGCTTCACTAAATTCCGTATATATATATACGCTTGTTTCATTTCCTTAGATCTCTCTGTTCTGAGTACTACACACACTTCATTCAGTTAGTGAACGACGAAAAAGCGATGTACCAGTAAAAGCTTATATTTAGGACTTAGCCCGTTGATTACTCTCTTAGTCATTGCGTGTGACATGCACACACTTTACGCTCATTGCATTTTTTCATTCATTTCCTCTCTTATTTGGGGCTAGTTTAGCTAAGCCCGGAGCGCATTTATTGCATGTGGGACAGAATATGGAAGAGAATTTGAAAAGAGCATCGCGCGCATATTGTATCAGTGAAGTAAGTGCTCTTGAATTATACATATGAATTTGTGTAATGAAATACAAATTTTGAAGAGACAAGACAAAAACATTTTAATGGATTTTAAAAACAAAGTATTTTGATAATTTCATTCGCTAAAATAACATTTTATAGTTGTTTGGTTTCTTAGGTTTTTTTATGGGGATGTTATATAAACACCCTCCTAAATCAAGCATAATAGCCCCCCACCCCCTCCGGGTCTCCCACCCCATTTCATTTAACTCCTTTTTCCCTCAAATACGCGTACTTTAGGGGGCTGTAACTTTTTCTCAGGGGGTGACCGCCGCCAAAATTTATGGGGATGTTATATGAACACCCCCCTGAATCAAACAAAGTAACCCCCCACCCCCTCCGCGGATGGACCCTAAAACTACACCTTTACCAACTCAGATTCATAAGAGGGAAATTCACTTTAATGAAACTTACCTTCTTCACATCAAATTTGCCTAGGATTATAAGGAACAAGTTGACATATTGCATTTATTATTTTTCAAGATCTTTGAAATTGTTGAAAAGCTGATTTGTTTCTCCCTGAATTCATCTGAAAGTTCTTAAATGCGTAATCAAAAGTACTAAACTAATGTAAACAAATTTTCTTCCGCTTGCTTTGAACCTTTTTCTAGAGTTCTAAAAACGACAAACCTTGTTCTTTGCTATTTTTAGGTGTTTTTTTTCTAAAATCTTCTATCCCATTTTGGATTTCCTTTGCAATATCTTGTTCTCACCTCTTAGTCAACTCAATAACTTTAGTATGTGTTTTGATATAATTCCGAGTCAACATTGAATCTAATCGAACGTCTTCATAATTTTGTTTAGTTACAACTAACTTAATCAGCAGGCCAATTCTTCTACGAGTATGTTGAAATATGCATAGCCTCTTATATTATTTACTAGCCACATATTTTTTACATGCTCTTAGATTGTAAATATTTCAGCCGTAAAGAGCTCAGGTCATATTGTATTGATATTAATAAAATACTTTGATTTCATGTTTCATTAACACCAAAATATAATACATATTATGTCTATTCATTGATAGCAAGTAAAATGTGCAAGCAGCGAGATTCTCGACGTACAAACATGATATATTTGCGCTAATGGTGAAGCTAATAATTCATATGTAACTGCTAAACTAATCGCAATTGTTGATTTTTACCATTTTTACCTTATTGGTATGGGCCCTGTGTCCTGTTTCCATTGCTACGATCATCTATTTCATTGCCTTGCTTCGCTGCAACGGCTCGCAATTCTTCCGTTGCATTAATTCTTGCCTCGTCGGCATTTTTCTGGGCTTGTTCCGATGATTCGGTGGCTTTTTGTGTAGCCGCCTGAGCAGCTGCAAACTCGAGTCGAACTGTATTCAAACGCTCTTCAATTGCTTTCAGACGATACTTGGCTCGTGTAACCATATCGGTTTGTGAAGCCAATTCATTTGTAGATTCTCTGGCTGCTTCATCTGCATGCGCTGCTGCAGCATGAGCACTGTTAAGCGCAACAGAGAGCACGGCAACATGAACGGTAGCCTTCTCAGCCGCACTGGTTGCTTCACCTGCTGCCACTTGAGCTAACTGCAACTATTCGGCTTCTCCGTGAAGCTGAGCCCGAGCGTCTTCTAGCAACTCTTCCAAATTTTTAAGCAGGAGCTGCTTGGCTGTTAAGGCAGCATGCGCGGCTTCAGAGGAACGTGTGGCTGTATTGCCAAGGACGCTCTTAGCAATGTAGGACGCCTGGTTCCCTACAACATCCTGATTGGTAACGTGATTTTTCGCCTGGTCCGCAGAAGTCTGCGCTGTGCCGTGCAAGTCATTACTAGGGTAACTGTTAGCTGCTGGATATCCTGCTCCGGAATCCCGCTTCGCATGATTTCGAAACTGAATGCAGTCAGTCAGGCCTGTAAAAGGTAAATATTTTACTTTCTTTCTTCACCCGCATATTCTTGCCAAAAAAACATTTGAAATATTTCATAACGTGTTACCAGTCAGAGCAATTAATGCGATTAGTATGGTCTGCATTTTGATTAAAGAATGAGCACGAATTCGCGCCAATCACACTATTAAATCAGTGGCTGGTTTTTTGCTTGATTTTATACGCTTGATTTTATTGTGTAAACAGTACGTGTGTGCATTTGCTCTGTTATAATTGCGGTGTGATTGATTCGCAGTAGGAAAAGATTCAAATTAGCTTTTTGGTTTTGTGATGGTTTTACGATAGTTTGACCGATGACGCAAACTATGAGCGCGCGCAGGGTCACCAAGCGACCTATGGTCCAGATATCAATTGTTTTTCTAGTCGGATTCAATGCACTTTGACGCTTTGAATGAGTAACGTATTTTTCCAGGAAATCAATGATACAGCTAAGATGTAAGTAAGTCTTATATGCGGTTGCTATGAACTCTTAATTTGTGCAGCAGTCAAGGTTAATGCGGCTTGTTTGGGTACTTTTACTATTCGATACCTAGCATGAACGGCGCCACAGGTTGTTTATTTTTCGAAAGCTGCAAACAGTTACCTATTAACTGCGCATGCAATGAATTAGAAAAGCGAAATATGAAGCGATTAGATGACCTCAGTACAGAGTTCGAAATACCAATGTAATATGTGAAATTCGAGCATAGCTATAACTTACCTATAGAGTGAACTTTTGAATCTTTAGTGGATTCAAAGACTTGATTGATAAAGGCTATGATTTTTACATAGGGTGATTTAAATCTATGAAGCATTAAAATACACCAAAAAAACAATTTAAAAAAAACTATTGGAGCATTCTCAAGGGAAATAAACTTGTAACTATACCAATATTGTCACGAATAATTGAATGTTCAGCGGATCAAAAACGCTAAAAAGATGATTTTCGAATAAATAATCTTTGAGTGACTAAAAAATGTGGAAATACGTAATACACTTTTTTCGTAGTGTCATATCAATCATTTTTTACACAAAGCAAATAGATGAGAAACACTGTTCTATGATTGCATACATATATCCTTTGAATAATATATCCTTTGAATTCGAGGATTTCATCAAAAGTTTTAGCGATAAAATGGTGTTTTGGGCTGCCATCCGAAAAATTTCCAAAAACTCAGAAAATTTAAACATTGGTTGCATATTTTTAATGTAAATGCTTTGCATGTGAATATTTATTTATTTATTTATATATACGGAAAAGTTGTCCATTAAAGCAAATACTACAAAAAATGCAACTCATTACTAACTTGGGGGCCCGGTAGCTCTGCTCGCTAAGGCGTCAGGCCGAAAAGCGGCGTGCTACGGGGCCTGCGGGTTCGAATCCCGCCAGTGCCATGGCTGTAAGTGTGAATGCGTGTGATTGTCCATGAGGGTGGCAAATGGGCTCAAACTGGTGGCCTAATGCTGGCCGCGTTCCCGGCAGCCCTCTTCACTAACCTTACCTAAACTATTACTAACTTACAATTACTTTAATTATAAAAACTTAATAAATTAAAAGCTACTAAATAATTAATTTAATTAATAACTAATAATTATTATGCTAATTATTTATTTTATCGAATTAACCCCAACATCAAATGAATGAACATAGCTCCATAATTCATTTCTTGTTCGTTTCCTGCATTCTAAGGGTGAGAGGAGGCTAAACTTTGTTTTAAAATTATGAATATAAAAAATGTCGCTGCTTCTTGTAGCTCTAGTAAGAGTTCTTAGTGCAATATCCGCAAACAGCTCAGATGAGTCAATTTCTCCATTTAATATTTTCAAGAGGAAAATTTCGTCTGGGGTTTTTCTTCAAGTTTTATTGATTTAGCTACCAAACAAGGCATCATACACAACAGCAAAACATTTACAATTCAATATAACAACAAAATACATATTTTACCAATACATTAGAAAACAAAATACATCACAACTTTATTTTAGTTACTTTACTTTAATATGTTTGTTTTAATTTAAGCTAGTCTCTTAATGAATCCGAGCTGTTTATTAGCCCTGGCAAGGATTTTGTTATAGTGGAGGTTGAAGCGCATCTTGTTGTCCAATACTACCTCGAGATCTATAATATCATCAACCCTATTCAATATGGTGTTGTTAAGGCAATAAGAATACTTTTTGATGGTATTCTTACGGGAAAAGTTTATTACATGGCACTTGTTAATGCTAAGATTTAAATTATTCTAATTGCACCACTGTTCGAGAGATTGAAGCTTGGATTGTAGGAAAGTTGTGTCAGATTGCATCTTTACGCTATGATAGATTTTTAAGTCGTCTGCATAAAAGAGATGGGGTGTACCAAGTAATGTCTCAGCCGAAGATGTTAAAAAGTAGGGGACCTAGATGACTGGCTTGCGGTACTCCGGAATTTAACAAGCTGAGTTCAATCGCGAAGATAAGACTGGTGCCAATTAAGAAGAGACCCTGATATACCAAAGTTGCGAAGCTTGTATACTAGAGTTTGATGCTCAACTCGGTCGAAAGCCTTACTAAAGTCCGTATAGACTGCGTCAATTTGACTTCTTTTTTCCATTTCACAGAGCACATCAGAAACTAGGATCATGAGATTAGTAGAAGTTGATCTGCCTTTACGAAATCCATGTTGTTGCTCATTTAGAAGAGGGTCGATTATACGAGTAAGTTTTTCACAAACTAATTTCTCAAAAAGTTTGGGGATAACAGATAGAATAGCTATCCCCCGATCATTATCGACTGATCGTTTATCACCACTTTTGAAAATAAGCGTAAGGTATGAAGATTTCCAGAAAGATAGAAAAACACCTAGGGAGAGGGATTTATTGAAAATCATGTGTAAAGGTGTGATCAATTGGTCCGCAAATTGTACGACGAAGAGAGGAGAGACCAAATCAGGGCCTGGTCCTTTGCCGATCTTTAGTTCACGAATAGCTTCAATAATAGCCTCTTCTGTAAGAACAAACCCATCGATAAGAGGTCTCGCGGTAATTCTTGCAGACATAGTAGAAGTGGAGATTTTTGGCGAGCAAAAAGAATTTTGAAAGTGATCAGCAAAAAAGTTACAAATCGCTTGTGGGCAGGAAGAAACCATGTTACCACGGGACATCGAACAGGGATAGTCGGTTGTTTTACGTTTCAAGTTAACGAAATCATAAAACTTCCTGGGATCACTAATGATTTTTTCCCCCATTGAATTAACATAGAACTCATACGCTTCGCGAGATTTGATGGAAAATTCTTTGGATAGCTGATCGTATAATCTGATTAGACCTTCATTGCGCAAGCTTTAATTTTTGATTGCTTTATATACTTTATTTCTACGGTTTCTGAGACGCCTTAAATTATTGTCGAGCCAAGGCTCTGAGAATTTGTTTTTTTTTCTTCAGCTTCGGTACGAATAATTGAATGGCATTGAAAATTATTTTGTTAAAGGAGGACACCGATTCATCTAAATCTAATAACGAAAGAGAAATTGTCCAGGGAGGTTATATTATATTAAGGGAGGTTATATTTCGAAGAAACATTAACTCAGTGTTATTAACAATATTAAACGGTAAAGTGTGTAGTTTGAATCCAACATATTGCAGGAATTTGTGCTGAATTTGTTGCGATTGAATCAGAGTAAATACTGTAATATGCATTCCATAGCACTGACGCATAATCAAGTTTGCTGCGCACAAGAGAAAAATAAAGTATTTTGATTGTATTCAAGTTATAAAAGTCTTGAGTGTTTCTTATAATGAAGTCCAACATTCAATTTGTTTGGTTAACAATACCTTTTATATGATGTATAATACTAATGGAGGTATCAGAAGTTACACCAAGATCTTTCGCACTGTCAACATACTTAAAAAGTAAATTATTAATTGTGTATGTATAGTTGTAATAAGTTTTACTTCTAAAAAAGACGATAAATTGACATTCCTTTATGTTTACTTCTACTTAATTATGAAAGTTGTTTGAATTGGATTACAAAATTTCAATGTCAGTTAATTATATAATTGTTTTGAAAATCTTGCAATCGTCAGCAAATAGCAAAAATTGAACATCGTGAAAAATGAAGCTGATATCATTATAAACAGTAAAGGGCCAAAATGTGATCCTTGCGGTACACTTGAAGATAGGAAAAAGGGACGAGAATAGTGATTACTAATTTTAACTAATAGAGAACTCCTTGTAGATAGTCGCAGAACCAATTGTAAAATTTACCATGAATTCCAAAGTTTTTCAACTTTTTTGATAGCAGATTTAAGTTTATTTTATCAAAAGCTTTACTAAAATATGTGTAAATAGATTGAACTTGACAGTGGCGACTAGTCGGTGTATGCAAAGGAATTAATGCTTCCCTTGCTAAACCAATTTGCATATAAAAAAATATTTTACAATCAATATAACGATCAAAAGATTTGATTTTTGAGTATCCGAAAACATTTTCAAACGACAAAACCCCGTTGGTTAGTGTGAAGTGGTTTTATTTTATAACAGTCCAACTACAGAGCTTCGAAGGTAAATTTACAGTGACGCAATGAAAACTCAAGCGTTTCAAGCCAAGTCAGTCCAAGTCGGTCCGGTTTGTATGCCAGGCAATAATTTATTGCAGCGCATTGAGATATGCTGCACAGAACGCTGAAGTGATCTTGCTTCAGTGCTCGAACTCTTAATTTTCGCATAGATTTACTTAAACGCTTTACCTAAATGCTGCCTATACTGCCCTACTAAGCGCAAAAGCGGTATCTCAAAAAAAGTCGAAAAATTAATTTTTATAGCACTAGAAAGCTTAAAGCAATACGCATCTAATGAACTAATCCGTTTAATGGTATCTTATTTAAAACATATGGAAAACACCTTAAGAAAGTTTTTTAAATCTAAGTACCCGATGTATCCAAGAGCGGAAGATTGCTCACCGAGAAAAGTTGAGTAAGGAGAATCCTCCACCAGCTCCAAACGAGCCCAGTTCCTCGTCGCCTATCTTAATTTTACCTTAAATCACTAAGGGAATTAGAGGTATATCAATATTACTACTTTTACAAAACTTCAATTATCTCGAAACTCTCTTTCATTGAGATACCGCTTTTGCGCTTAGTAGGGCAGTATACTGAATATACCCAGAAAGCGTTGCGGACTCTGTTCAGTTCACAGCGTCCCAGTAGCTTGGGAAATTCAGAAAACCCTTGCCCATCCACCCGCTAAACGACCCAGAAATCTTGATGTATGAATGAAATTAAAACGCTGCAAAGCTATCAACGCCTCTGTAATGTTTCTGTTTCCCGTCGTGATTCACACTACAGAATTTGAAGATTCTCTTTTGCTCCTCATGTATGGTGCAAGTTATTGTGATGTTGAAATGGAGAAATGGAACAATGTATTTCGTGTGCAATTTTCCCCAGATTGTTTTTTTTGTATCTGTTTTGGGTTTACTTCCGAAAAATGAGTTTCTTGATTCAGGTGCTTTGGGTGATATCACTTGATTGCTTTGGCATATGCTGTCCTGCTTAGCATAAACTTTCTATCTACATTTTAGTACTTAAGAGATATCAATGATTTGGGTTTTGATTTTCACGTACATCCACAAAAGACAGGTTTTTCAAATTTTGCTGAATGATGTAATAGAGTATGCAGTTTTTGAATCAGTTGTTAACTCAAAAAAGACAAAAATGTAGATAGAATGTTTATGCTAAGCAAGACAGTATGTTGATTTTGTTTCTATGTTGAATTCCTGAAGTGCTTTCTTTAGCATTTATAGTTTACATTAGGTGCGTTTTTTATGTCTTCCTCGCAAAAAAACGCATTTGTTATAATTCTTTTGACTTGAATTTTTTGTATTGTCAGTATTAATACAGTCGGTTAAAGGTAGATAAAAGTATAGTTATTAAAGTAAATTATAACATAAAATCCGTTAAAGTGAGAGCATACTGAAAAAGATTCTGTTTCGGAAAGTTAATATATACCCGTTTAATATGGATTTTAAAGTGGAAAACCAACATTTCTGTGATTGTGCCATAGAGAATTAACTGCAGCAGTCTTTTTCATCTAGGTCAATTGAGTGGAAAAAAAATCTTATTGATTCTTTGCAACAAAGAACACTCATTTCGCTCAGTCAACTGTTCGCAAAAGGTAACTTGTTTGCAAATTATACGCGGAATTAATTTTTGTTGTGGTATTGGCTATCCAATTTAATTTGCTAAAAGATGCATTATATTCTCAACTTTGAGCTGTTAAAAAACGTTGACCTTTAACTTGTAATATATTTTCAACTTAACTTTCTTAGAATTTAAAAAAAAAATTAATGAACTTAGTAATTTTTTTTTGCTCTCAAATCCTACACATAATTTGAACTTTTCTGAGATTTTTGATCTTAGTGAGTAGGAATATCACTGAAATAAGCTTTTCACAATCAATCACTAACTTTTAATGCAAATATTGTCAGCATTGAAATACCTACCTGATTTTTTACACGATATTTCAAAAAAATCGCATGTATAGTCTACTACGCGCCTCATAACCACGAGCCGCCACTGGAACTTGATGATATGATTCAAATGATTTGTAAAGATAATTATGATAAGTAAGCAAATTAGTCGAGATTGATTTACCTTTTAAAAAACCATGCTGATTGTGAAGAAGTAGAGGCCTTAAAATTGAGATTATGTAATGTTACGAGACTTTCGAAAATTTAAGGTATTCTTGATAGAATCCGAATATGGCGTTAGTTTCGTACATCTGATCTCTTCTCTCCTGATTTAAACGAAGGTATTACAAAGCTTGATCTCGGAACATTCATTTTCATCAATATTTCGGATATTCGGAAAAACGCCATTATTTAATGACTTATTGAAGATGTGTAGAAGTGCTGAGGCCAAATAAAAAGCACATTTTTTAAAAATACAGGTGGAATTCCATCAGTTTTTGCATTTTGGCTAACATCCAAAGATGATAGTTTATCAATAAGCCTATTTAAATCAACTACAAAATGTGAAATAGTCACATTAGTATCGGTATAAGGTGGACTACAGAGATTTAGAAAAAGTAGATGCAAACATTTCTGCTATTACTTTTTTATCTGAGCTGAATATACCATCCACAAACGTCGTCATTGGGAGTGATTTTTTTCCTGATAGAGTCGACAAAGTTCCAAAAATATTTAGTATTTTGGGGTATAGAACTTTTCTATGTAAGTAATTGTTTACAGTCAGCTCTTAAATTAGAGAAATTATTATAATCATTTAAAGAATTTGTTGTTTTATATTTTAAGTGAGCAAATTTTTAACTCGTCTAAAGTTGGAGCATTCAACTCAGCTAGCCGCTTTACATATATATGTATATAATATATAATGGAAGGAACTGTAGGTGTAATATTGACAAAAATGTCTGGTGCTGGCAACTCTGTGCTAATACCACAGTCAAAACATACACCAAATCTGCTTCATGTTAAGGCTGACCCACTCTGTGAGCTTTGTTTCTATTAGATGACTGCGCTGGAAGTTATCGGGGTGAAAAGCATTTTAGGGCTACTAAACGAAACCTAAATATTCGCTGTTAATTATCATTCCAGGATCATTCCCATCTGAAAGTTTAATGATAAAATCACTTACCATGGCTGGCATTCCCTCACATGATGTTTCAACGAAATTCTTAAGAAATTTGCAACAAGGTCCATGAATTCTGTTTTGATTTCATGACTGCATCGGAAGTCACAGCGTCATTTGCTGATACCAAATTTGGCTTAAAGCAAGGTTTAGCTACTGCGTGATTTTCATTCAAATCTGTTGACTGAATCGGAAGTTATGCGCCAATTTTTTTCTAAGTGATTTTTTTTTTACCACAGGGTTGCTTGCATTTCAAAATTGCTTTTATCAGACCTGATCCTAGATAATTCCAACATGTATTGTAAATTTCATATTGATCCTGTTTTCCATTCGTCACTTCTCGTGAACAGAAGTTTCGGGTGCCAAAAATAGAGGTAATTTAGTGATGGGTTGCCGTTCTTGCGCAACGCGGATTTTCGAAAATTTCAATTTAACATGGTGGACAAAGGTCAAAGTTTATCAACAATTGGAATTTCTCTTCAGAAAGCAAACACTTTTCGGGAGGGTCGGTGATTGGAAGGTTTTTCACATCCCTGCCGAAGTCTTAAAATACCATTTATATAAAAATATTTGGGCATCTGTCTTATACATATGTTAGGTGTGATTTTTAGTGGCTCGAATTAACGATAGCAATCAAATTTCAGGCCAGTTAACACGATCAATTATATGTTACAATGGAAGTAGAAGCGCTCCAATCCTACTTGGAAAACAATGGATTCAAAAAATCTGATAGCTATTATATAATACTTGAAGCGCTTTGTTTGTTAAAAATATATAAACTGAAATGAAAAATTTATTTGTGTGTATTTATTATGAGTATTTCTAAAGTTCCTCAAGCTTTTCAACCTGGTAAGGAAGTTAAAAATAAATCTTTTACATATGTACATGGAATTTTAACGGTTATCAAAGATAAGTTTGTATATAGTTAAAAATAATCGGCAAGTTAAATTATTCAAATGTATTTCTCGAATGTATTCAAAAGTCTCGCAGCGTAATAGTAAAGTAATCCCACATCAACATATGCTTCATTTCAGGAGTATACGAGAATAAGAGTGTTAAGAGATTCCACGACTCACTTAACTTCTGATTTAACTCAGGTACCTGTTCAGTGCTAGGTTAACTCAAAGCTCAGTGCGCGGTCTCTAGTCCAAAATTAAATTCGAATCAGGAAGCCCAGACACTAAAAGTCAGTGCGTTATCAACTACATGAGCTTTTAGTCTCAACGTATCTTATCTTTAAATTCCTGCAATAATAGGCGTGTTTTTTTTTTGCTCTGATACAGAACAGAATATAACTATGTCGCAAAAACAACGATCTAGTATAAAACAGCAGTGCATTCGCCAAGACTGACATAGGTTGCTGTATTTGCAAACAACAGCTGAAAATAAAGGGTGAAAATAACGAATATACACTACCAAAGTCGATAGAAATAGAAAAGGAACTAACAGAAAATTACTTTTTTTACTTTCTACACATTATGATTTGCTGGAGTATTTATTTTAATACTTAATTTTAACCTGATTTTGATATTTAATTTTAACCTGATTGAATAAAGATATTTTTTGAAATTTTTAGAATTTTACTAATTTTCCCGCCAAAATCGCACAAATTGGTACGTTTATGTTTTAAGATTTGAATTACCTGAAGTTTCAGCTTTAATTTGTTATTTAAGTGTTTATACTTTGGCTCAAACCCATCAAGTACTTTCCTCAAATGCAACTTAGTGACAGAGAACAAAAGCTGAGCTTTTTAATTTTGGAACATTGGATCATCGTGAAATTTGCAGATCGTTTTGATGTAGACTAAAACTGCACACGAATGGTATTTTAAGACTTCGGCAGGGATGTGAAAAACCTTCCAATCACCGACCCTCCCGAAAAGTGTTTGCTTTCTGAAGAGAAATTCAAATGGTTGATAAACTTTGACCTTTGTCCACCATGTTAAATTGAAATTTTCGAAAATCCGCGTTGCGCAAGAACGGCAACCCATCACTAAATTACCTCTATTTTTGGCACCCGAAACTTCTGTTCACGAGAAGTGACGAATGGAAAACAGGATCAATATGAAATTTACAATACATGTTGGAATTATCTAGGATCAGGTCTGATAAAAGCAATTTTGAAATGCAAGCAACCCTGTGGTAAAAAAAAATCACTTAGAAAAAAATTGGCGCATAACTTCCGATTCAGTCAACAGATTTGAATGAAAATCACGCAGTAGCTAAACCTTGCTTAAGAGGGCAAGTTGGTTTCCGAGGCCGAAGAAAAGCCGATTTTCGCGATTTTTTTTCTCAGCTTTGAGAGAAAATAATTACTAATTTTTTATAACACATTAAAGAACTATATTTTGAGAGTATGTAGGAATTATTGTATAAAAAAATATTAATTATTTATTCTGTGGTGGTAGTAGATCAAAGGCGCTTCGAAAAAAAGGCGTCGTGCGGTGCGTAAATCCTGGCCTGACAGTGTTATCAGAAATCAAAAAATCGAAGTGATTTACTTAGTATATTAGTTGCTTTCGCGGATGAACGAAATTATAATGAAAAATATGCGATTTCCGATTTTTGGTGCGGTTTTTAATTTGGAGGTACCATTTTCACATAAAAAATCAGCCTATGATTGCCTGTTAAAAATAGTAAAAAAAAATTTAAAAAAAAAACGATCGTTCATCCGCGAGTATTTATCATATTAAAGATGTCCGGCAAAGTTCATTGAGATCGGTGTATTAATTTTTGAGTTATGTTACGCACCGACTTCAAAAATATAGTTCGGAGTTACGAGCTAGACTATTTCGGTTTCTCGTGGAAATATACCTGGCAACACGATCATAAAAAACCGGTATCTCTGCGAGTTTTAGTCCGATCACCTTGAAATTTTTAAAAGATATTCCTGAGATGTTGTACTTTCATATAAAGAAATAATTGAAAAATTTTTTTTGTTTAAGTTGGAAACCATCCTGCCCCCTTAAAGCCAAATTTGGTATCAGCAAATGCACTTTTATACTAGATCGTTGATTTTCCGGCATAGTTGTACTCTGCTCTGCATTGGAGCAAAAAAACACGCCTAATATTTCGACAAAAGCAGATTGATAATCACAAAAGCCACCAAAATGATGCGCATCCGAGGCAATAGAAGTTGCTCAGATGTACGCAATACTCATTGCGCGTTTAAGAAATTTGACATAGATTTGAATATATTTTGTACACAAAAAAATATATTAAATTTTAATAGTGGTCAAATATTAAAATAATGACACTTGACCTTAAGATAAAAGTGATCAAAATCTCGCAATGTTATCAATAGGCGTGCTTGTGTACTCCTCTATCCAGCAGACCACAGAGTATACGCATTGGAAACAACAACACTCCTGTACCAGTGAATTCACTAGTACGGAGATTCTATTCCTCATTGGTAGTTTACGTGCTGAATTATAGAATGTGCTGATAGAAAAAAGAGAAGCGCATGAGTTGTCTTTTTTGCTGTGAGGTGGCTTTGGGTTTTTCATGGTTATGTTGAATGTTTTGGTAGCTACGAAATTAGAAAAAGCTCTCATAATGTGTAGAAAGTTAAAAGAAGTAATTTTCTGTTAGTTCTTTTTCTATTTTTTATCGATTGTGATAGTGGATATTCGTTATTTTCTCCCTTTGTTTTCAGCTGTTTTGTAGTACCACATCGAATACAGCAACCTATGTCAGTCTTAGCGAATGCACTGATACCATGCATTTGCAGGAGTGCAGGAGTGTTGTTGTTTTCAATGCATATACTCTACTCTCTGCTGGATAGAGGAGCAAAAAACACGCCTATTGTGTATGTACATCAGAAGTTATTACTAATGTTCGAAGAATATTAGTAGATGAACGTTTTACCGATATTTTCTGGTTTCTTCATTTATATATGTATATATATAAATATATATATATATATATATATATATATATATATATATATGTATATATATATATATATATATATATATATGTATATATATATATATATATATATATATATATATATATATATATATGTATATATATATATATATATATATATATATATATATATATATATATATATATATATGTATGTATATATATATATATATATATATATATATATATATATATATATATATATATATATATATATATATATATATATATGTATATATATATATATATATATATATATATATATATATATATATATATATATATATATATATATATATATATATATATATATATATATATATATATATATATATATGTATATATATATATATATACATAAATACATATATATATATATATATATATATATATATATATATATATATATATATATACTATATATATATATATATATATATATATATATATATATATATAGATATTTATATATATATATATATTTGGATAGCATAGATGGAATATAAGGAGTAGTTTAACTAAAGATATGTTCAACCTTTACGTTTTAACCTTTAACGGCAGCGGCAGGCTTTTAAGTAAATTTTGATGTATTTCTATGCAAAGAGTTTTTTGTAAAAATCAAGTACTAGGAATGAAAACTGGTAATGTTTACTGCTTGTTTCTCACAAAGAATTGGATATTCTGAGCCTTGTGTGGACGCTTAAGGTAGGCTGCGGCTGGGAGCTGAAACTAATAACTTAAACTAAAACTTATTTCGGTTTTAACTAAGCAAGGAAATGCTGCCGTTTAACCTAAAATGTTTAATCTAAAACGCATATGACAGACACAGAACTTGCTAAGTGAGCATCAAAATCTTTTTTGTGTGTTTTTTTGAATATATGCAGCAAACATTCTTGGTAATGAAAATGTAATGAGCTTGCAAGGGGTTTTGCAAAAGTCCATGACTGGCCAATGAAGATCACTCGCAGGAATAAGGGGAAAAGAACTTGCGAGCATACATCGGCTATGGGTGGTGTGCTATATAAAGCGGAAAGATGACAATTTCGGAGCATTTCAAATCGTCACGGGTAAGTAAAATATATGAAAAACAAGAGTACCAATTCCCCCTAGTAGCTGCGAAAATACGCTATTGGAATTTCCAATGAGCGTCACAATCACCCAGCATGAAATAACCACATATTTCGGGTCATGCAGAAAGCTTCAATTCGTATTCAACCTAGATGACGGAAATGCGAGAATAAGATGTCGGACTTTACAAAAAGCTCTTATACATAAAGCTATAAAGCTAAAAGCATAAGTTCCCCTTGTATAAATCTTCCCAGCCTAGGACATGCAATGTTGAAAAGAAATCAACATGCAATTGTTTGGTAATGTTCCACGCATTACGCGAACTGCTTACCAAATATATGCCATAGCATTACTTTTCCCGTTGAGATTCGCCAAAATAATTGACAATTTCGAAAATATACAAAAGCACTACATGCTAACACACAAACTCTGAAAAGCCAAAACTAAAACTGAAAATAATCAACATGTCCGTTCCTGACTTTTAGTATCTGAAAGTTCAGTTTGACATAAGTTTCAGTTTAAATAAAAGCTTTCAGTTTTAGCATTCTACTACAGCAGCTCTATGATAATACTTTGGTTCATTCTAAAATTGAATTAGATTCAGTTTCAATTTTTAGTTTCAGCACCCAGCCGCAGCGTATCTTTAGTACCTAAAAACAGGGAAATTTTTTTTAAAAATTTCAATTCGTCATATACTGGTGTCGACTAAGGCTAGACATAAAAAATCTAGCGCATTAGAACCGCTTGAACACTAATTTTTAAAGAAATTATCTATGAGGGAGTTAAAAATGTGTGAAGACGTTATACACTTCTTTGTAGTATCATATCAACCATTTCTTACTCAAAGGAACAAATATCATTTTCTGGCAGCATTTCCTATAACACAAATGTTGAAAATGCTCAGTGCTGGCAACATTTGTCCAACACAGCAGCAATAAATCTACCATAACATGCTCGTGCTTAATCAACCTATCCTTTGAATTTCATTTTCATCCGAGGTTGTCATCGGCAGTTTCACCGATTAAACTATGTATGGGGTTACTATCCGAAAACTTTCCAAAACTCGGAACATTTAAATATCGGTTGCTTATTTTATTGTAAATGCTTTGCTTATGAATAGAAAATAGAAGCATTTGTTGGTGCAATATATAGAAATTGTTCGGTGTTGGCAATCATGTGCTAGCACCATAGCTGCTTCACGTTGTGTTAAACCCACCCTACGAATTTCGTTTCGATTGAATGGCAGCGTTGTAAGTTATAGGAGTGAATTTAATTAAAGGTCACCATCGTCCAAACTTTTTAAATTTAGAAACGCAACAAGATATGAATTGAAACGCAACAAGATAGGCTTATGCAGAATTACAAACGCAACAAGATATGCTTATCACATGAATTTTGATTTAGTTTTGATTTCGTCACTGCATCGGAAGTTATAGGCGGAAAAAATCTTTATTTTCCTGAGCAAATTGACAATATTTAGGAGACAAAAATTGCCATAGCTGGCGACCCTATACCAATTTGTCAACCAAATTTCTATGAGAACTTTCCTAGAGTAAGGTTCAACTACTGCGTGAATTTTGTTAAAATCTGGTGGCTAAATCGGAAGCTATAGGCCAAAAATCAGTTTTTTTCTCAGCGATGTTTCCAAATGGCACCACTACCACAGTGTTGCCCGTATTTCAAAAGCACTTTTATCAGATCTGGTCCTAGTTAATACCAACATGTTCTGTAAATTTCATATTGATCGCAATATCCGATCGTCAGTTCCCGTGAAAAGAAGTTTTGAGTGCTGAAAATAGAGGTAATTTGATCACGGGTTGCCGTTCTCCTTCATCGCGGAATCGTGAACATTTTTATTTGAATTAGTGGAAAAAAGTCAAAATTTATCAATAATTTGAATTTATTTTCAAAAATCAAAAATTTTTCGGGACGGTTGAGGATTTGAAGGACTTTTTTCAGGAGCCTGCTGTAGTTACAGAGTTACCCGCACAACCTTAAAAATCCATGCGAGTTAAACTCTAGTCTACATAAATACACTCTGCAAATTTCACGATGATCCATTGTTTTTCTTAGAAGTTATGACAAATCGAAATTTGAAAAAAAGTCCTTGCCTACTTTTAGGCACTCAGCGCCTACACAAGGCTCAAAATTTCGAATTCTTTATCATAAACAAACTAAAAACATAATAAGTTTTCATTCCTAATACTTTTTTTTAACAAAAGTTTACACCGCTCGGATATATAGAAGCATATGAAAATTTACTAAAACGCCCGCCGCCGCCAAAAGGTTTAAGATATCTGAATTCCAGTAAGTCATGGACCTACATGTTATATACATCTCAATCGGATCGGCCACTCCAGAGATTATCTCCCTTAATCATTTTGCTGATATATATATATATATATATAGTATATATATATATATATATATATATATATATATATATATATATATATATATATATATATATATATATATATATATATATATATATATATATATATATATATATATATATATATATATATATATATATATATTTATATGTATATATATATACATATATAAATATATATATACATATATTATATATCAGTGGCGTGGCGTGACAATTTACCGAAGGGAAGCAATTGGTTGATGTCCATGGTTGATTACGCTTTCCGCAAATTCGATACGTGTAATAGAACCCGTCTATAAAATCACCCAGGAATTACTAATAGGGACGTGAGAATAGACATTCTGTATT
Organism: Nemotelus nigrinus; assembly: GCA_947369275.1. Lineage (NCBI taxonomy): Eukaryota > Metazoa > Arthropoda > Insecta > Diptera > Stratiomyidae > Nemotelus > Nemotelus nigrinus. The sequence continues at coordinate 74,414,765 of OX376372.1, forward strand.
CTTATGAAAATAAAAGTTCACAGTCCTTCACAAAATAAGAATCCATATCAATATTTATCAGTAAAATAATAACATTCCCAGAACTAGAAATATAATATTTTTGAAAGTGGCCAAACTTCGAAGAATTGAAAAGGTTTAAAAATCTTAAACCTTGTGTTTATTTGAACGATTATCCTATCAATTATTTCGACATAAGCACTTGTAAAGAATGGTACAACTTTCTCATTGTTGTCAATTATGCACCTTGCTGTTTTACGACGCTGTGCTGTTTCGCAAATCGACCAGAATTCGTTCCCGATTTCCATGAAACTGTTTCTTAAAGATTGTATAAGATCTGAATATGATACATTATATTACTTTATTAGGACTGAAATATATCGAATAGTATGTATTTTTTTTTTTGTTTTTTTTTTTTAGAAAAAAAAAACATTAAACAGAAAAATAAACTAAGAATCTTTGAGTAAAATAAAAAGCCCACTCTCACTATTAACGATCTCTCCGTCTCAATTAGCACTATCATTTTCAGTTATATGTTCCACGAGCTATTTTAATTGCTAATTATTATAGAAAATTTTTTAAAAATAACCTACCATTAAAAGTCCAACGTTTTGGAGCTAATTTTGGAAGCATTTTTTGACGAATAAATACAAAGCACATAAACTCATTGTCTTTATTGAAAAATTAGTAATAGATTCGGAAAATATCGACACTCGCGTATACTGTTGAACGATTTAGATAAAATCAAATTTAAAATCAAATCAAAAAAGAAATGAATAAATATTGCGTTTTTATACATTTTTTTGTACATGCCTGCTATCCAGATATTTTGGCAGATATTACAGCATAAATACAAATGTAATGATTTCCAACTGCGAGTGGTCACGCCAGTCAAGTAGGTACTGTGTGCTGGTGTCTGATGAGAAGCAGTGCATACTTTCGAAACCACTTTGTCAAAATAGAATTTTCAATGTAGATTAAAATTTTTAATGTTAATAAAAAGTTGTTCAATTTTAATCATCCCGCAAAAACAATTCCAATTTCACTACCATTAAAAGTCCAACGTTTTGGAGCTAATTTTGGAAGCATTTTTTGACGAATAAATACAAAGCACATAAACTCATTGTCTTTATTGAAAAATTAATAATAGATTCGGAAAATATCAACACTCGCGTATACTATTGAACGATTTAGATAAAATCAAATTTAAAATCAAATCAAAAAAGAAATGAATAAATATTGCGCTTTTATACATTTTTTTGTACATGCCTGCTAACCAGATATTTTGGCAGATATTACAGAGGCTCCTCAAGGCTTTAAATTTCGGACAGTATACAAAACAAGGTTAAATGAACGGGACGCAGTTTGGTCATCAGAAACATCTGTGAGATTTATGAAAGTTTCTTTAACTGCACCGGAAGAAGTAATATAACCAAAGGTTGTTGAAAGTTGTGATCGATATGATATATCGGTTGTTTTTTCTAATATTATTGCTATGAGTTTGCTTTTCTAAATTTCATTACAAATATCTATCAATATTTTTTTTGAAAACCAACTAACGAGATCGTTTTGAATATAATTTGATGTTCCGGAAGAAACACTTACTTGTTCCAAGTGAGCTGGCAATT
>OX376372.1:74416589-74721589 GCA_947369275.1 Nemotelus nigrinus
AGATAAATAATTAATATTAAGTAGTTAACCACTACACATTAATTTCTCTCACCCACATTTACCTCAGGAGAATCTTTAATTCGTCATCAGCTACGTCTACAAGTCCGGATTTAAATAGGAAACAGATCGAAAAAGTCGAGTCTGAACGGGCAAACAACCCGTTGCGTTTCGTCTGCTTCGATTTCAATGCTGTTTCAATTTTGATGTGCGTACGCGCAATGAACAATTTATCCAGCACATACATCTCTCATACGACGGCCAGTCAACCGTCTTCAAAATCTACACTCAACATTCATACACTCAAGTCTTCAATCATATGTATGTACATACGACTGCAATGCATCAACCAGAAACGGCGGCCGTATCATATCCAACAAGTACAAGCGAGAATCGAAGGCACGGCCGAAATTGCGGCCCATAGGAAACTGGCCGAGTCTGGCTACAGTCTAAGCAACTCAAAGCTTCTCAGGCAGCCTCCATTCTATGCTTCATTTCAATACTAGCTATTTACTTAGGTGTTTTGTATCAAATTTCGTACTGATATACAAACCGGATAAAGCAAAAATGGTAAAAATTGCCAGCGGCCAGCCGCCAACTGCTTCAACTCTGCTTAAAAGCAACAGGCATCGTACATGCTCCGTTATAGTAAGCTAAAGTCAATGTTAGGATGCTCAAGAGATGTAAAATAGCATTGTATGAAGAATGCCTAGTGTTTGGTAGGGTAATTAGACGATGGTAGTAGTAAAATAGAAAAAAAATATGATTTTTGAATTGGTTTTTTGTTTTAATAGGAGACTGTGGCTATTGTATAGAATTGATTTGTCAGTGCGAAAACGGTTTTTCGAAAATTTGTTTTATTGAAGAGATGGAAATGGAAAAACTGAAATAATGCAGGTAAAAAGATGCTACCGCAAATCATCTTTTTATAGACAAATTAATTCATAAGGAGTATAACTTAATGAAAAAATATGAGAAATTTAATCGAAAGGAAAACTTGATAAATTCGTGCGTAGTATTTTATGAGTAATGTTCGTGGTATATTCGTGTTGTCCGTATTGAACATTTTTTGGTGTGCGCTTTAATTTTGAAACCTAATGATCGATTTAGTTCGACAGGGAAAGATAATTTAAAGTTTCAATTGCAAGTTTGTTTTTAACTTAAAATGCATAAAAGTTTGCATAAGGAATAATGCGCGATTATCATTAATAGCAGTGTTACAAAAATTAATTAAAGATAAATGATAATTTTTGTGCTGAAATAATCGATGATATCGTGGTAATTCAAATAAAAGAACGAATACACAAAGTATTATTGCTTTGTATATCCTTTTGGGGAAAAAATCAACTTTGATTTGTTGTTTTCTCTTTGAAAAGTACTAGGACAATTTTAATTCCTATGAGTCCATGTAAGTAGTTACCAAAAATTTAATCTTATAAAATATAGCTTCCCTTTTGGCCGACCCAAATTTTTATGTTACGAGCCGTCACTGAGTGTAAAGAATGTGACGGAAATATATCTCTTTCTCAATATGGGCAACGAGTTTTAGGATTTAAAGTGTGTGTCAACTGTGAGAATTGCGGAGAAATATATATAGACTCGTGCCCAATTATTGGCAACGGCTATGAAGTGAACCGCCGATTTGTTTTTGTGATGAGATTAATGAGTATAGGAATACACGGTTTACAATTGTTCTGTGGTTTAATGGATTTAGGAAACAGATTTAATTTCAAAACATATTATGATATAATCGAACATATAAAGGTTGCTACAAATTGTGTATTTGACTTGGTGACTCGAAAAGCTGTCGATGAAGAAAAATCTTTAAATGTCGAATAAGGAGGTACTCAAGATATTTTATCAGTTTTTGGCGATGGTTCTTGGGCGAAAAGAGAATTCAGTTCTCTTGTAGGCATCGTTTCACTGATTGGAAAATATTTCGGGAAAGTTATAGATATGACTGTACGATCGTCTTATTGCAAAGCTTGTAAGTATTGGAAAGGTAAAGAAGAAACAGTTGAGTGCAGTGCTTGGTACAAAGGCCATAAAGATCAAAGTCCTCCAAATCAGGAGGGAAGTTCCGGTAAAATGGAAGTGGATGGTGTTGTCGAAATATTCATGCGATCTATGGAAAAATTTCAAGTCCGGTACGGATTTCATATTGGTGACGGTGACTCCAAGACTTTTCAAATGCTACTCGATGTTCTTCCTTATGGCGAAGATGTTATTGTGCAAAAGTTAGAGTGCGTATTGCACGTAAAAAATAAAGAGTGTATAAACGAGCAGTGGGTTTTGGCAATCGCTCAAAAAGAAGCAGACAAAAAAATAAAAGTTCTGAGAAAAAAATGTTACAAAAAAAAAGATCTTCCAAAAACTGCAAAATTAATTAACAAAGTAATGAAGGAATTGTTGACTTACTATGGATTAGCAGTTATACGTAACAAAAATTCAATTGAAGATATGCGTAAAGAGATCTGGGCAGGTGATTATCACAAAATTTCGACAGATGAAAATCCGCAGCATACCTACTGTCCGTCAGGGTCCGATTCGTCTTGCAAATATCAAAGGCTCAAAGCTAATAACCGAAAATGTAAGCATCCTCCTGCTGTAGATGTAGAAACACAAGAAATTACGAAGCCTATTTATACCGATTTGACGAAGGATGATTTATTAAAAAGATGCTTAGGCGGCAACACTCAAAATAACAACGAAAGTTTTAATCAGTGCGTGTGGTATATAACACCAACACACATTTTTTCTGGTGCAAAGATCACTGAGATTGGAACCAAAATAGCAGCATGCATTTATAATGAAGGATTTGCTTCTGTATTGAAAATATTGGACATAATGAATGTAAAAATTGGCCCAAACGCCCATCATTATGTCAATCAGCGCGATGACTCCCGCATTACATTAGCCGACCGCCGAAGCACTGAAACTTCTCAGAAAGCAAGAGCAAGCCGCAGATATGCCAGAATGGAACATAATGAGTTATTTGACGTAGCAGAAGGTATTCTGTATGGAGCAGCGGTCGCTGATTAGCTGTAAGTATCATTTGTATACAAATTTTCAATAAAAAAAACTTTAAACGCGTTTTTCTCAAAATCATGTTTTTCGATACTATCCAAAGCTTTTCTCAGAAACTAATGAACTGATCCTCCTGAAATTTTTATCACATATTTTTCAAACATACAGCTACGGTTGGTACTAGACGCGTGTCAGAATATTAATTTTTTCTATATTTTTTCAACAAAAAATCGGTAAAAAAAACCGGTTTTTTTCGAAAAAAAATTTTCAAACAGTCGCCATTTTGTTGATTTTACAGAAAACTTCATGATTCTAGTACCAACCATAGCTGCTATTATACAAATTTACAATCTTTGTGAATTTTGTGTTTCAGACTTTCCGCTGCTGAGAAATCTTATGGACTAGTGCACCCCTTTTTTATGACATGTCAAGAATGTATGCGTAATGACTATATATATATATATATATATATATATATATATATATATATATATATATATATATATATATATATATACATATATATATATATATATATCTATATATATATATATATATATATATATATATATATATATATATATATATATATATATATATATATATAATAAATATATATGTGTATATATATATATATATATATATATATATATATATATATATATAAATAAAAAAAAATTTTTTGTGAAGTTCAAGAGTTTATTTATTCAATCCCATTTATAACGATACATGTAATGACTCCTAAAAAAAAAACATCGCAAAAATTAGCATTTTTATAGGGTTCTAAAGCAGAATAGCCCCTTAAAGTGACGTGTGCAATGTAGAACAAAGCCTGCAAGCTAAGATGCCCTTGAAGTAATGAAGCGTAAATGTGGTGCGATCGACTAAGCTCTGTCTAGCCGTCGTCAGTGCAGCATGATTTGAATTAAGGAATCGTGTGAAAATACACCCAGCGTGTCTTGGTCCCGTCAACTAGGTCAGTCAAGTTGTGGGTATTTGAGGCTACAATTCCATTGTACTACGGCGCGCAAATGAAACAACCGTAAAAAAGTCTAGCGCATCAGAACCGCTAGAAAACTAATTTTCGAAGAAATTGTCTTTGAGTGACAAAAAAATGTGGAAATACGTAATACACTTTTTCGTAGGATCCTATCAACCATTCCTTATCCAAAGCAACAAAACTCAACTATAAGACAAATCATGAAAATGTTCAGTGCTAGCAACACTTTCTCAACGAAGCAGCAATAAGTTTACCATTACAAGCTCATACTTAAATCAACTTATCCTTTGAATTTCGTTCTCATCGGAGGCTGCCATCCGAAAAATGTTCAAAACTCGGAAAACTTAAAAATTGGTTTCTTATTTTTATCGTTAATGCTTTGCATATGAGTACGTAAGTTGAAGCATCTGTTGGTGTAATATTTACGAAAATGGCTAATGCTGGTTACTCTGTGTCAGCAGCAAAGCAAAATATGTATATACCAAATCTGCTTCACGTTAAGTTAAACCCAACCAGTAAATTTCGTTTCGGTTGAATCACTGCATTGGAAGTTATACGAGTGAAAAGAATTTTCCCTCAAAACTTTTCAAATTTTTAAAGCGTTAATATTTGTTGTTGATTTTCATTGCAGCATCATTCCCATTTGCAAATCTACAGACATAATCGCTCAGCAAAGAAATTCCACAAAATTACAATACAAAAATGGTCATTGCTGGCAGCCCTTTCATGATTTTTGTACGAAATTCCTGCGACATTTAGTTCACATTAAGGTCCATTTACTGCATGAACTTCGTTTTGATTTCTACACTGGACCGGAATTTATAGGGGAAAAAGCTTTATTTTGCTGAGCAAGTTCGCAAAATTTATGAGACAAAAATCACCATAGGGCCAAAAATAAATAAATAATAAAGGCCAAAAATCGGTGTTTTTTCTCAGTGATATTTCAAGATGGTACCACTGCCACAGGGTTGCCTGCATTTCAAAATCACTTCTATCAAATCTGGTCCTAGCAAATACCAACATGTCCTGTAAATTTCATTATGGTCGGAGAAGTCAGTTCTCGTGAACAGAACTTTCGAGTGCTGAAAATATAGGTAATGTGGTGATGGGTTGCCGTTCTTGTGCAAATTGGAATTTTAAAAATTTCAATTTGACATGATGGACAAAGGTCAAAATTTATCAATGATTTGAATTTTTTTCAAAAATCAAAAATTTTTGAGTAGGGTCAATGATTTGAAGGATTCTTTTTTTAGGACCTTGTCGTAGCTAGAAGGATAGAGGAACAAAAAAAACTCGCCTATTATCATATTCACATTAAAAACACGTTTGACATTTATTTCATAAACTTTGTATTTGCAAAAGTTATTTGTTAACACAATAATAGGTTTATTTAAGAGATCACTAAAATGGCCACCGGCGCCAAAGGGTTAAAGATCTTTAATTTTTTGTGAGACCTGGCACTATTTTCTACACACATCAATGTATCTTGAAAATCTCAATTCAATCGGATGGCGCGTTCCTGAGATTTTTTCACTGAAATATTTTAATTATATATATATATATATATATATATATATATATATATATATATATATATATATATATATATATATATATATATATATATATATATATATATATATATATATATATATATATATATATATATATATAGATATATATATATATATATATATATATATATATATATATATATATATATATATATATATATATGCGAATCTATTTTAATATATTATAATAGATTCAGGTACGGGAACGGACCTATTATAAACTTTTAGTTTCATATTACAACGCGAAATTGCAAAAACACTTTGTAAAGTTTTAGTAATAATGAGTGGAAAGTGTGTTGTGGGTTCATGCCGAAATCGGCAAGGATTTAGTGTCTTGAGAATCGCTTTTCACAGGCAAGTGAGTGTTAATATATAAAATCCGGGCTAAATTTATCGTTTCGTGCAAAATATTTATCAGGTACTGTGCATGTTTCCCGAAAAATAAACGAAAAAGTTGCGAATGGATCGTTTGTTCACGTTTTCTTGAATGACAATTGCACAGTCATGTTTGCATTGTCTTTGGTCAGCGGCGTAACCAAAAATATCTATATCGGGTAGAGAAAAGCAACTTGATAAATTTCAATGAAAAAATGTTTGTGTCGAAATTAATTTTAGTGAAATGCAAGTAAGAAATAATATTTAATAACAATTTAAGTATTAGTGATAAAAAGTGAGTGCAAAGGGAAAAACAGTGAAAAAAAATTAAATGACAATTGTTGTGAACTTAAAAAAAGGTGAACTACGAAGATCGTGAGGACTAAGCAATCCTTGATTCCCGTTGTAAAAAGAAGAGGAGGGCTGGAAAATTTAAAACAAAGCACATCATAGATCTGATGCATATGCTAAGCAGTGTAAAATTGTAGCCATACAGCCTAGGTGCGATTCCGGAAACACATTTTACTCTGTGTACTATTTTTTGTCTACTATCGTTCCAGAATTTGACCACTCTGCTGAATTTTGCGGCATGCAACCCGCTCAAACTCTAATTACCTACGGCTTAGTCATGTTATGTAAGACTTAGCACTTTTTTTTTGTATGCAATTTTTGCCCTATTGCCTTCATTGATGTTCCACTCCTCATTAGTTCTCTACTCTCATCATGGGACTCCAGGATCGCAAATATGAGCTGATAGAACGTTCCCTCAGAAACATTGTGAAACATCCCACAATGGAACATCCCGGCTGTCAGTCATCTGTCAACTGTGGAGATGCCGATGTATGTTCAGGTTGGTCAGTTTAGATGTTTACATTATTCTATTATCTATGTTTTTAATTTTTACAGCAACACAACAGTAGAAAAAATTTTGATTTCCGATCGAAAATAGTCTCAAAATCTTTGTGTTGATATTTGACATGTAGTAAAATATCGCCAGACAAAAAATATTCAAAAGTCAACAAAGCGGGTTAATTGGAGACATATCATCACAAGTTATTTGAAAGCACTAAGAAGCAGAACATTTCTTGAACACCATGTATTTAACGCTATAGGGATGTTAAAGATGCGTCCACACGTTCATGTGCTTAAACCGGCTTTTTCAGAAGTTGGGAGTGAAGTGGAAGTATAAATTAATGTGTCTACCACTCCACTCCTGCTTTCTAAAAGACAGGTTTAATCGTATGGACGCATGATCTACTGTGTAAAAAGGGCCTAATAGGTCATTTTCCTGAATCAAAGAAACAAGATTATGACAATAGGTGGTCGCTGCTCGACGCATTTTCCACCGACGCCACGTACCGGAGACCGGCGAATTATGGAGAAATAGTCATGTATATGAATTGCATTGATTTTTTGTTTTCATTGTACGAGTATAAGAGATGTAAAAGACAAAATTAGAGAATACTTTTTATTATGTTACTGTCAATTCTTTGCATATGAATACTTCGGCAGAAGTTAGATGTAAGGCTAACTTAATAAAAAATAGCAATTTATGCCCACGTCGTTACTTTGAGTACTTGATCCATATTGTACTGACATGCAATCATTGAAAGTGGCTACATATCAGAATACAAGAGGAAATTGGATGAGATTATGATTGAAAAGAGTGAGCAGGGGAAGGCCGAGCATGGCACCTTGTGGAACACCGGGTAAAAGATAAAAATAAGAAGAAGAACAGATATTTAGGGCAACTTTACAAGTGCAACTATATATATATATTTATATATGATGCGAACGAGGAGAAGAGAGGGCCAGATATGCCAAATAAACCAAGTTTTAAACAAAACTAAGTGATTAACCTTATCAAAGACATTCGAAAAGTCGGTGTGAATTACACTGGCAGAGGCTACAAAATTGATGAATTCAACTAAATTAGGCGCAGTGGTGCGACCCTAAGTACAATCATGCTACTCCTTGAAAATCTGATTCCTAACTGTTAGAATTAAAGATGAGACTTGCTCGTTCAGAGAGTTTATTGCAACTAACTTATACTTAACACTACAATTGAGTTTTACAATAATTCAGAGTTCAAGTTGTAAAGGTGCAATGAGAAAGCTTTACTGTAATGTTAAAACAATTCAATACATGTTACTTACTATAGAACAAGTAATGTGGATTTGTATGTATACTGAGAATGTATAAATCTTCATCACTAACATCACAGTCAACTCTATTGTGAACGAAACTCTCCAAAAGTTTGGGAAAATAGGGATATTGTTTGGTAATTCGAAATATTTTAAATGTCTCCTGATTTCACTTTCGGAAAAAATAGAAGTTTTCCAAATCCAAGGAAAAACACCAAGAGATAAACTACGGTTAAAGAGCATCGACAAGGAAACACAGATGGAAGCAGAAAAATACTTTCGGAGACATCTGATTCCCTGCTACGAGAGACATCTGACAAGAGACAAAGAGACATTTGATTCCCTGCTACGACAAAAATCTAAACGCGATATGAATGTTTCAACTTGAAGAGAGTTTATCATAAAAAGATCAACTGGAGGAAGTACACATGGTATTAAACTAGTTGACGGATTGTAAAAGGATGCATTAGAGGAAGAAGAGAAGTTGGCAAACACAAGCACATATTACACATAACTTGGGGACATGAACACACGTTACTCTTAAACATCACTGTTTGAAGGTATTCTGTTGCTCTTTTTAGGGATCGAATTTAAGCCCAAAACGATTTAGGATTGTTGCAGTTGCACTCAACCTCAATAATTATCTTTTCAGCCATTGATCATAAATTGCAATAACGCTGCCATACGCCAACTTAAAGTAAAGAATATCGTCAACAAGATAGATTTGAAATGTATTTACAGCGACCAAATCATGCGATAAGTTAACTGGCGATGTTTTGTCTCCCCCTTGCACGTTTGTTTTCCTTCCACCATAATGTCATATGATTATTTGTTGTCAGTCTATAATTACATATAATTACAGGCGAATCAGGATAGGGGATGAAAATAAAACTGGATAATTCACATAAAGCATATTCATAAACAGATACCGATACTTTGTATGCAATATAGGTGCATAGAAGTAACAAAGAATCCGTATTTGACATAGATAACAGCAGAACAGCAACACACTCACCGGGATACGACACTTGTAGTTTTGAACACTGTGTCGTAGTAAATGATTTATGTACAGCTATGAGGAACCCACCAACATCAGTTTAAGTGGACAACAATCACGACCATGCCTATAAACATTGTGTAGTAGAAAGATTTCTTTACTAAAAATATTAATAATCCTCGAAATATCGATATCTATTGAAATTGAAATGCATCTTGCTTCTTAAGATAAAATTGGTTTTTCAAGAAAAATTTGCTAATAAACATTCCAATCATACATATTTGTTTTTAGCTTCATGTGCATTGTTTCTTAAAACTAAATATCCATGATTGAATATTTATTACCAGATTTTCTTGAAAGATCAAATTTTCCTTTAGAAGCTAGATGTATTTCAATTATTGAATTAAAATTTATTATAATTTATATATAATTTTAAAAAAATCGATATTTCAAGGATAATCTGTCCAATTCTTTATCTTCCTATAGTAGTTTCAATGAATTTGATAGATATTATAATTTTAGATAACAGTAACAAGAATCATCAAGCCCATGCATAAATAATTACATATTGCGGTCAAAGACAAACTGCTGCAAAAAGTGAAAAGCAATAAGCAATCGCAACCATTCTTTGCCTTTCAGAATAAAATATAAGACTTCTTTTTGACGTCATTCTACACAGTCCTTAGTATGTCGAAATCTGCTCACTGGCTTTTGGTCATAAAAGTTTGTTTGCATCTATAAGTAACAATAGGAAACACATAGTACGCATTGAAGTTGTATCAAAACTATTACTGTGTCAGTGTCAAATTCCTTATGAGAATACGCTGTTGACATTTGATAAGTCATAAACATATATATCAGTGTCGGTTGATATCTATTTTATGTTTCTACATGATTTTACTTATGGTCACATAATTGCTAAGAATTATTTTTAATAGTGTTGCATATGTTATGCTTAAGAATCGAATATATTTATTAATTGGTAAGATAAACCACATCAACAGCTATGTAGATTGATTGATGTTAGTGCTTGGACGATTACATTTGATGCAAATTCTATACATTCGTTTGCCTTTCAGCTATATTGCTTATTATGTTCGGAAGAAGTTCCAAGTGCTACACTTACCGTATGCTTCCACGAAGAGATACTACTGGAAACGGTTATAGCTACTTCAATTCTAACGCAGAACAGCAACGTCAAGCGGATTCAATGCCGGTGATTGTGAAAAATGTAAATTATAATGACCCCAAGAATTATCGAAGCGCAGCTCAAGATAATACAGCAGCTTGTGCAGGTAATGTAATAGTTTTGTAATAGTTTCAAATTAGAGTCCAGATTGACTCTGTCTGATGTGACAAAAACCAAAGGTTTGCATGTTCAAAAAATTACATCCTTTCTGAATTTCGATGTTTTGTGAACTGTTTTACATTGTTTGTGTTTTGTTGTATTGGAAATGTTTTGCATTGGAAAATTCAATATTCAATTTATCTTTAAAGTGGTAACATTACCAGAACTATGCATAAATCACTTCCATAGGTTTCTTTACTTGTTAGCTAACTTTCATTAAGCTTCCAATATATTTGTTAATGACACACTCTTTTGCCTGTACCGTAGCTTTTTATGAAATCTGCTACTGCGAAAATTGAAGCACATATCCAAATGTTGCTTTATCCCAGTTTTCTCCAAGCGCTGAATTCCTCACCGGCGACTTGTTTTTCATGTTTTTTTTCTTATTTACGAACTATAGGTTGCATCTGACTCTCATTGGACTTGTCGAAAAAATAATTTGTTTCATGATATTTCCCACGGTGGGCGCGATTTCTACTAATGCCATAACAACATTAGTATTAAAATCGTTAATATTACATGGATGAACTACAATTTTGGAATTGGTTTTACTTTTTTTAAATTCTGGATCTAGAAAAGATGTGCAAGGTTGATTTCTACACAAGAACAAGCTTATATTTTCACATTTTCAGCTATAGCATATATTTGACCCTGTGTGCAAATTGATACGGCCATATTTCCGCATCATTCTAACTCCAATGATCGATAGATATTTTCAAAGTGTAGCTAGTTTTTCAATCGAAGTATTCTTAGGGGTATATAATTTGCGATATCATTTAAACATTAAACAAATAACATTTTAGAGCTGTCAAATGTCAATTTCTTATAGCAAAAACAGATAAGTGTGATGTTTCCAAGAATATTTACCCGGAATACAAAAGAATGCTCATGAGCTAAGCAAAGCAGTTAGTTTTTGTTAGATTTACTAAGCAAAAGCAAGAAGCAGCATCCGTGAGAGTAAAAAATTATACTTTATTGGAGAAGGAACACAACTGAACAAGGCATTTTTAAGGTTGATTTGAGCCATTACTTTATAAATAGTAGTCAGTAAAAAATAATAATAAAAAGTAGAAATAATTTCAAGTGCTATTAATGAAGTATTGAGCTTTTGAACGAAAATAAAAAAGAAACTGTACAATAAAAACAGGTGGTAAAAAGGTTTCTGGTGGTAAAAATTAAACACAAACCGGAATATTCATGGTTTGATTGAGCTGCTCTAGACCTGATGAGATCAGAAAGGTGTGGTGTATTATGAGCTAATAAAGCTAAATAAAACCATTACTGGAGACCAATACAATTACTAGCAACATTTGGTCAAACTGAATCCACCAGCAAAAGAGAAATGCTCAAAATTGGACTCATATATTTTCCATCCAATGCTTAGCTACATGTTGCCCAGCCGGCTAAAAATGATCTGGAAAGTGTAGGATGGAATATTCTATTAAAAACCGCTTTATAGCCAGTTCAAAGGTTGAAAATGAATTGTTTCGTACCTAGGTTTTTTTGGAACGGAATTTAATAATGACCAAAATGATGGGAACACGTCAAAGCCTTTGATGGAGAATATTTTCGTATTCAACATTCTAACAAATTTTCTAAATAAAGTCTATTTTTTCGAATATATGGTGCTTTGTTGTATAAGTAAATGAAATACAAATAATAATTTCAAAACTATGGTTAGACTACCACAAGGGACTTCTTTGAGCCGCATTTGCTCCGTCTCATATTATATTATTAGCCCCATTTTATCTTCTATATATCGTTGCTGTAAAATCAAACCGGCATATCTGCAAAATGCATATTTTTCACCAGAGCGCTTTAATGTTTTCGTGTGTGTTTGCTGTTACCTCGTAAATGCATACCGGCACAGCACCATTAGACGGATTTTTATTCAACTATACGATATGCCGGTGCGACATAAAAATAGACTGGAAAAAGAGGAATTTTTTGATACCAAAAACTCAAAAACTCAATTTTTGCAAATATGCCGGTTTGATTTAACAGTGACGATATATAAAACAAAGTCGGGTTAGTTACACCATTTATAATTCAAGAACGGCTCAACCGATTTTCATTATCTTTCGATTTGTTGGATTTGTATCTGCCGGGAATAGCATTATAACTATTAAAACATCGAAATAAGTCATTGCAGACATGCGCCGCAGTTTCCAGTGCTATTAACAATTCCAAGAGCCAGAAGATCTTATTTTTCACTATGAAGCCGTAATGCAATTAAACTTCGGAATATTCCAAATCCATCCACTGTAGATGAACAAAAAATCATACGAAAAGTGCCCCTCGTTAGTACCTAACAGAAAAAGTAATCCGTAAACATTCTCTCCGTAAGTATTCCGTATAATTCATGGAAGCATTACAGATCCGTATCCGGTTCATTTCTATTTAACATTGGATGTCCTGAGCTGGCAAGAGAATCTTAGAGCTTTCAGCTTTCTGGCTATATAAAAAGAACTTTTTGGGATGCCCGACATTGTATTCTTACATTCCCGTCATCTATGGGGATTGCGTATTGAAGCTAGTTTCGTATTGTTCTTTCGAATTTATTAAAAAAACACTTCATTTAAATTAAAACAACACTTTATTACTTGACTTTTAATCTGAACAGCCAAATGGACAGAGTTTCTTCGAATACGACTCAAACTGAACTTCTTGATAAGCTACACATACTCCACATTTATGGAAATAATTATGCTGACCTAATGTCTGCGATTCTCTGAGAATCTGCCGGTCTGGCGTATTTGTCGGTTACCTGTTACAGGTGTTTGCTTACATCTTGCGACATGGTATCATATTTTTGTAGCAATTCTAGTGGGGAAGTATATGCAACTTCTCCCCCCTTTAAATTTGGACTCTCCTGAGTCTTTCGGTTATTTCGTCTACAGTAATTTTGTTTTCTAAAATAATATATTATTCCAAAGGGCAAAATTATTGATACTGCTGAAGCAGATGTAATATTTACTCCAAATGATATTTTTTTTACTGTATTTTAATTCTTTAATTTCGTTCAAGTTTTTCTCATTCGCAAATACAGTTTCATCAAGAGTAAGCTTATTAGTGAAGTTTTTATATTTTTCACTGTTAGGATAGTAAAATTTTTCTCTATATCTTTGTTTTACATTTGAAAAATTATGTTTCAAAATTTTGAGAGTGCAATTATTAAAATGAATTAATGTGTTCTTTTCTAATGTTAATTTTCGATCATCACAATTTTGAGTCAAATTTATTTTATATGCGTTCTGAACAATGATAGTTTTGTCGTCAATTTCTATAATTTCAGTTAAATAATTGGCTACGAGCTTTTATGTTGAATTTTATGTGTACTTCTTAATATATCACCTTCTTTATAAAATAGGTTTTCAAAACGTTTTATAATGCCCGGTACAGACGCTACGTTTTGTACAACGTTTTATCTGCACAGTCTTAAGCATATCGCACACTATTCCGACACGACACGTCACAACACGACACGACAAAAATCTGTGAGAATAAATTGTATGTAATCGTATGAACGCCCGCACACTTGACCAACACGTCACGACACGACAGGACAGCAAAAAATTGTTGTCGTTTGGGATGTTCGAATTCAATCCAATCCGACAAATGATGTACGTCGTTGTAGCGTGTCATGTCGGTTAAGTGTGCGGGCTTTCATATAGCTTCATAGATTTTATGATAAGCATCAATTGTCGTTCGGCAGTTTGATATTTAAAATAAAAATTACGAATTGGAAATGGATGAAGTAAAATTTTTTGGCCAGAAAATAGAAAGAGCTGTATGAAATAAGTTCAAAAAATTACAATAAGTTACAAAAGAAGGGAAATATATGAGAAGAATTTGCTGAGAAAATTTCAATTTAAATTTTTTTAAATGTTTCACATTACACACTTTCCATTGTATTAATCATAATGCATTTTCTGAACAATTCCTGATAAGCATCAGTTGTCGTTAGGCATTTTGATATAAAAAAATATCGAATTTGTAATGGATGTAAAATTTTGGCCAGAAACTACTGGGTGGCGCAAAAGTTTCTGTCCTTAGTATTTCCTGTACAACATTTAACACACTTGAAGCAACATAATATATAATTAGTATGAATTATGCCATCATTCGTTTTCAACTTTCACATCATTCGTTTTCAACTTTCAACTTTCACTGAAACTTTCACATAATGTAGACTATTTACCATTATTATCAGTTCGATCCGTTGAAGAATGCCAAAGTTTTTCAGGTTTTAAAAAAACTTTCGATACATTAATCCTCTTTGAATTTTGTTACCTGTTTTTACCAACTCTTAAACAACAACAGTCATTATTTTGGTATCATCACTGAATTAATTAAAGCTATGTAGGTTTAAGAAAAATAGAAGAGAGTTTCAAAATTTGGAAAGATAGCTTTTCCCCACTAATTTATTCGGGTTGATTTTTCATATCAAAGAACAGAAACTTTTACGCCATCCTGTAGAAAGAATTGAATGAAATAAGCTCAAAAAGTTACGACAACACACAAAATAAGACAAATAGATGGGAAGAAATTACAATTTATTTCAGTTTTATAATTTTTTTAATTTTTAACAATACACATTTTCCATTGCATTAAACATAATGCATTTTCTGAACACTTTTCACAAAATGATGTGTCGGTCGGTTCGGTATAGTATGCGTTGGTCTACCGACTGTCGTACGACATTTTTCTATGTCGTGTCGTGTCGTGACGGAATAGTGTGCGACAAGCTTTAAACGTTGCAGATAAAACGTTGCGTGTGGATACAAGTATTTTCTTTTGTGATATATGGTTTCACTAATTCCAATAAATGAATGTATGTGTCTATGTCCATTCTCAAGTAGTTCCGCCAATCATTAGGTTCATCACTTAATTCACGCAGTAATTTAATGTGAGAAAAGTGCTGTCTTTTTAGAAGCCATTTCCTTGACTACTGTGAGCGCCGGGTTCTTTGGAGATTGTATTTAATGTGTACCAATTTTTTCCTAGCTCAAAAAAATATTTTAAGGGGGCAGGATGGTTTCCAACTTAAATAAAAAATTTTTTTCAATTATTTTTTTATATGGAAGTAAAACATCTCAGGAATATCCTTTGAAAATTTCAAGTCGATCGGACCAAAACTCGCAGAGATACCGGTTATTTTATGATCGTGTTGCCAGAATGAGAAACCGAAATAGTCTTGCTCGAAACTCCGAACTACATTTTTGAAGTCGGTGCGTAACATAACTCAAAAATTAATGCACCGATCTCAATGAACTTTGCCGGACATCTTTAATATGATAAATACCCGCGGATGAACGATCGGTTTTTTAAAAAAAAAAATTTTACTATTTTTTACAGGCAATCATAGGCTGATTTTTTATGTGAAAATGGTACCTCCAAATTAAAAACCGCACCAAAAATCGGAAATCGCATATTTTTCAATATAATTTCGTTCATCCGCGAAAAAAACTAATATATTAAGTAAATCACTTCGATTTTTTGATTTCAGATAACACTGTCAGGCCAGGTTTTACGCACCGCACGACGCCTTTTTTTCGAAGCGCCTTTGATCTACTGCCACCACGGGATAGATAATTAATATTTTTTTACACAATAATTCCTACATACTCTCAAAGTATAGTTCTTTAATGTGTTATAAAAAATAAGTAATTATTTTCACTCAAAGCTTAGAAAAAAAATCGCAAAAATCGGCTTTTCTTCGGCCTCGGAAACCATCTTGCCCCCTTAATAAAAAAATCGATTTTTCCTTTCGAAGCTAGATATATTGAATTTTGTGACAAATATCGATATTTCGAGGGCAATCTGCCTTCTTCTTCAGTGTCTATCAGTCTCTTTCTCCTTCAACAGACTGATAGACTTTTTCTTCACGAAACAACATGCAAAAATTTACCAGAGTAGTACTTCCTCCATGGTGACGCCACTAAATCTGCGCTAAAATAAATCCAGATTTGCATCATCTGGACGCTCTTTATTTTTGCAACGTTTTGACTGCGCAGATAAAACGTTGTGCAAAACCTAGCGTGTGGACCGGGCTTAACTCTAATGATGGCATTGCTTGCTTCTTTATTTAGATGATCTTATTTGATCCTTTCTAAGTTATTATTTTCAATTTTCTCTAGGAATAAAATTTCTTGGTCGCAGTACGGATCATTGATAAATTGAGTAATTTTACCCTTTAACACAATTAAATTTCGTTCAAGATCTATTAGTGTTTCAAGATTGTTGAGAAGGGCTATTCCAGTTATGAATTGATACCTTCTATTTTGAAGATGTTTAGCTTTCCACCTCACCATCCCACCTGGTGGAGAGCTAATTTCATCTGGTGCTGGAGTGTGTACTTCGTAACAAATTGAATTTTTACCAGTGATTGTTGAAGAGAAAAGAGGTTTGATTGGAATTTTTGGAAAGCGTGTGACTTGGTCATCTATTATACTAAAAGATGAACCAGTATCTATAAGGGCTATATCATGGGTAAATTTTCCGAGGCTAATTGTGAAAAAAATGTTTCTTTCTGGGTTGAGTTTATCTCAGATTTTGTTATATTGGAGTTTGGTTGCCATTCATTTGAATTTTGATTAGATTGACTATTTTGATATTTTAAGTTCCGACTATCCTGAATGTTATCGATCTCCATGGGTTCTACTGGTTGATGTCTATTAGATCGAGTTTGACCAGAATGATTACTCGTATTTCTTTGAAATCGACCAGAGTAATTGTTATTAGAATAGCCGTTGTTATTATCGAATCGATTATAACTATAATTGTTATTTCGAGAATTCCAGTTATTGTTGAATCGTCTGTACTGTCTAGTATCATCATTTGTATCGTTTTGTCTGTTATTACTAGTTTGTCTTGTATGTGTTTCGTACTGTTCTGTGATATTTGGATGTGCTCGAAAGGAATTATTATTACTTTTATTTTGAGATTTGCTATGATTGCCAAAGTTTTGATTGGGGTTTTGAGCACTGTGACTTCTATGGCTACTATTTTTAGTTTTTTTTTTTAATTCTGGTCGTATGCAAAAATCTTCATATCTTCTTTGCGTCATGATATTTAAAATTGCTTCAATATTTGTTGCATTATAAATTTTATCTAGCAATACACCTTGCGTTAATTTTATAATTGTGTTACATAAAATGGAATCGATACACTCTAAATCTATACATTTATCATTTTTATAATAAATTTTCAGTTGGTTTGCTTTATCTCTAATATATTGAATTTCAGTTGAAAGTTCACTTACTGTGTTCACTTTGATGTTGGTGATTTTCCGGAAAATATTGGTTGGCTGCAGATCTGGTTTGAAGCGTAGTTTTAAGGTGTTTTTGATGACATCCCAACAGTCAGTCTGTTGAACACCCATCACAGCGTCCTTTGCTTCTCCTTGCAGTTTCTCGTAAAATATTATCCGAACCGCTTCTTTTCTGTGCTCTTCGTTACTTACACCTTGCAGGTAATATTCAACACTACTGAAGAATCTATTGACGGTTATATCGCCTCGCCCGTTGAACACACTCATAAACCGTATATCTTTTAGCATTTTCTCCTTCACGTCTGATGTCGTTTGCCTAAAAGTGAGGTTTTGCACAATCGATGTCATTTGGTTCAGTAATAATTATTTTTCCTGAAGTTGTTGTTGCGGGAATTCAGTTGTCGGTTGTAGATTCTGCAGAGCTGCTGACATCTGTTCCAACTGATTATTTCTTTCGAGCAACTACCTGTTCAATTCTTCAATTTTAGCTTCCATGGTTCCTTGTTTCTCTGGTTGTCGCCATGAGTTAAAGCTTTCACTTCTCTTTTCTTTCCTGTCTAACATAAATCACTTCATTTCTACTCTTTTATTTAGTACTTCACACATTATTTTGTGTTATATATTTTTCTTTATTTGTTTTTTTATTTTTTATTTGTTTTTTTTTATCAGTAAGCTTTTTACTTTTTTGTTTTTGACTAGATCCCATACCAGCCTCAGCCATAGGGTTTAAGAGACCTATAGTGGCTTATATATTAAAAAATATATTGGTCCCTCTAGTCGATTTTATTTTCATTTCGACGCGTAGCGGTTATTTAAACTTTGATTTCTTTTTTGGAAACTCAAAGTATATTATTATTGTTGATTCGAAATATCCTTCGCGGCTTCTTCGAATGATTAAGTTTTTTTAATAATTCAATCACGAATTACCTTTGCGGCTTGCGAGATGAATTAATGTTGGTTTCTTTAATTCCGAATACCCTTCGCGGCTTCTCGAAATAAATAAATTCGCGTTTGTTCGCACTTCGACTGCGCCAGTTTCGTATTGTTCTTTCGAATATATTAAAAAAACACTTCATTTAAATTAAAACAACACTTTATTACTTGACTTTTAATCTGAACAGCCAAATGGACAGAGTTTCTTCGAATACGACTCAAACTGAACTTCTCGATAAGCTACACATACTCCACATTTATGGAAATAATTATGCTGACCTAATGTCTGCGATTCTCTGAGAATCTGCCTGTCTGGCGTATTTGTCGCTTACCTGTTGCAGGTGTTTGGTTACATCTTGCAACAGGGTATCATATTTTTTTAGCAATTCTAGCCTAGAAGTATATGCAACTAGCTTGGTCTACCGGCGGATCATACCCCTGCACGACCCGGAATGTATAGATAATGCTTGTTGAGTGATAGGCAATTTGAACAGCGTATACTCGCATTACACGTTACCTGAGGGAATTTTTACTGCTGCTTGGACCAGCTTGGACCATTATAAAAAATATATTT
The DNA here is from genome assembly GCA_947369275.1 of Nemotelus nigrinus. Lineage (NCBI taxonomy): Eukaryota > Metazoa > Arthropoda > Insecta > Diptera > Stratiomyidae > Nemotelus > Nemotelus nigrinus. The sequence goes on from OX376372.1 coordinate 74,435,832, forward strand.
AGAGAGCTCATATCAATGAACGGACAGTTCGCTTTTTCTACAGTAAACAAAATACTACTTTAACATTTTTTGTTTCTACAAATAGTACTTATATTTTGTTCTGTTGTCTGGGGAATTGTGCTGCCACGTAATTGAAAAAAGCAAAATATAATTTTGAAAGCAAATTTAAACTTGCCTCCTTTATTATTTATAAAGCTACTCCACAAAAAGAAAAAGTAGTTTAATATTTACGTTTCAGTAAATTAATCAGTCATGAGAGGTTATTATCGTTTATTTCTTTTAATCTATTTACTATTCATTTAAGATTATCTGTTTTGTTTCATTTACTGAGTCCAAATAAATATCTCATAGCTGTTCAAGCAACTTTGGATCGGAACGCTCGAGATTTTGGTCCCCAGCCAGTATATTTACTATCAGAGGGTAAATCGATGGTAGTAGGAGTTTAATTGTGGAAAAAAGTATACAAAATACACCAAAACTGCATAGGGAGAAAATACAGTGAAGAAAAAAATGCAATGACACAATTAAAAACACTCACTTAAACAAATACACAGCCACAAAAACACAAGCTAATTTAACGTAAAAGTCATCTGCCGGTAAGATCATGTAATGGCTATGGGCTTTAACCGAATTAAATATCCTTTTGCTCAGACTACGTTAGCTTAAAACTATTTTAAAACTAGAATAATATCCTTGAATTCTTGATTTTGCCTTAAACATTTAATGTTGTACTGGAAGTTTTTAAAATATTCTCTAGTCATTTCTATTTTTAATTCTTTTTGTTCCATTTTAAAATTCATAATTTTTAATATCACCTACTAACTATTCACTTTTTCAAACGAAGCTGATTACGTTTACCTTTTATGAAACTCATGCAACTAGTTGCATTATATATCATTAAGCCGGCACCAAACGATGCGGTGAACGTTTGATTCAAACGTTTGCCTCCAACGTTTGAGTCAAATATTAAAAAATCGGCAACAGACCGAATATGTTCCAGCGCTAACGATTGACGCTGGACATTCAGCACTGGTAGCTTACGCATCGTCCACACGATGGGTCCAACCATCAAGTGCCCAACGTTGGAGGATGTTGGTAGCATCGTTTGGTGCCGGCTTTATACTATCATGCATATATTCGTCAAGCCTCCTGTATATTTTGCTGTGATATGGCTTCTTGTGTATTACTTGTAATCTTTAGATTGCCGTGATAAATAACAATCCTCCTAAATTTAGCCTTATGGCTTTAAATGGGTACTCGGCATTGACACTGGAACGCATAACATGTTTATAGTAAGAATGAGTTCATTGTACGAATGAGTTTGCTGACCTCGGTGTTATCCTAGAAGAAAAACTCTGCTTAATCTTACACTATGATAAAATACTTTCTCGTGCAAACAAACAGCCAGGCTTTATCTATTTATTTATTTGAATCCATTTTAACAGGCTTCTGCCCAATTACAAAAATAGAAAAATTAAATAAATCCAAAAGAAGAAAATAGAAAAATTAACAAATAAATGAAAATATAAGAAATATACATATTAGAACTTCAACAAAGGACGTGCCAAAAAGTTTCGTGACCTGTGGGTCACAAGATCCTTATACACTTCACTTTTACGTCCTATTCTCGAATACGCATACACTAGCTGGAATCCGGCTTTTGAAACCCACAGTGACAGACTCGAGTCAATACAAAAGCAATTTTTACTTTTCGCCTTGAGAGAGCAGCACAAACCTTATGACTTTAATTACCTACCTCCTTATGAGTTTCGACTGGGCCATTTAAACTTATCGACACTAGCCTCCAGAAGAATGGTGATATCGGCTTGCTTCGCATTCGACGTCATTAGAGGCGCTATTAATAGCTGCGTTTTTGTTTCATCCAGAGTGGAGGAGGTATCCTGCTTGCATAAAAAAACAATCCAGAGCAGCATGCAAGTTTATTTCTATTAGACAGTTGTCATTACAAAATGTGAACTGACATATAACCAACACCGTTTTCAAATGTATGACTATTTATCCTGGTTGCCAGGGTGACATGGAAATTTTTGAAAGTTCCAACTATTCCAGTTGACATGACTTTTCGAAATACGTTCAACAGAGAGCACGAGTATGAACTCCACTGAATTCACAAGTGTTCTTACTCTGGATGTTGTTGTTGTTTCGCGTGCAAATCGATATCCTGCACTACTCTGGAAGTAAAATAAAACGCACCTATTGTAGAATTCCTGAATAGTAAAATTTTGATAAATATCCCTGTGAGGAACACCAGGTCCAATCGTTTCCGAAAAGAATATTCACATTCGAACACATATGCAGCTAATGCAGCTAATGCAGCTAATGAGAAAATAAATAGATGCTGCAGAATATTTAACAGCATAAACAATTTATATTCCCCTACGATTTCCAAATCATCCTTCAAATCCTCTCTTTTGCATGCCATCCGTACCCCCTAGTCTTAAGCTATAAACTAGATATGTATCAATGTTTTATTTATTGTTGTTGCTAAATTTTTTTTACTTATTCAACTTGTTTGTTTTTTTACTTTACTTTACTTTTCTATTTTATTTCTTTTTTATTTGATATTTTATATGTGAATTTGTACCTTATTTGCTGAATAAATACATAAATCTTACTACTAAAATTAATTTGTTTGATTTTTCTCTAATACCATAACAGTATTATTAAATTACCGACACTTTCAGATAAAGCATCATTTCCTGAAGTAATTCAGAGAACACATGCTGCAAATCACGATATGGGTACGTGCAGTAAGTCAAAAATCAATTTTAAAGTATTTTATTAACAATTGCTCTAATTTTTTTGAAAAGGCAAACCGTCTTCAGAAGGCAGCGAGAGATCCGCAACATCACCAGCACCACCTCCTCCTGCCTCACAGTCTCCGTCGTCAAGTTATTCTTCATCAGGTGGTTCATCATCTGTTCCCATATCCAGCGATCCCAATACCCCAAAACTACACGAACTACAAAAATTAGTGCAACAACTATACGTAGCTCAGGCACAAGTGCAACTTGAGGCCACTGAAATTCAACGTGCCCAAACCATAGCTGCTGCAGCACAGCAATCACTTGAAGAGGCCGCCAATAATGTAAGAGTGATCACAGCTGCTTTACATGCAGCTCAAGAAGCTGTCGCAGCCAATGCCTTACGAGCTCAAACCGCTCAACTCCAACTTGCTGCGCACGATCAACTGCTGTTTACAGCGCGGCAAAAGGTTGACGCCCTCTCGGCTCAGATGGTTGGCCTGCAAGCTGAGGAAGGCATCAGTGAACACAAGGTTCGCGTCGACGTTCCAGCTCTTTTGAACAAATTGAAGGAACCTCTGCCTGATACATTGAAACCAACACCAGTTCCAAGTATTATCGGTGGCAGCTCTGGAGGAGGTTCTGATGGATCATCCTCTTCAGACAAAACGGTAGACCCACGGAAGCTTTATGAAACTTTGCAGGCATGGAAAGATCGTGCCTCACGCACACCAGAAGCTGTGGTTGAGCAAAAAGCTGGAATCTACGGTAGTTCTCCGTTTGAAGAGTACGGTACAGACACCCTCGACGAAAATTCTGAGAGTGAAATGGATAGTGAAACGCAAAAGTCAGATGGACTCACAGCCGATGCAAATTCAAAAATTGAGGACTTAAGTCCAGAAGATTTGAAAACCCTCGTTGATTTCATAGTTTCAAGTGAAGAGAAACGGAGTTCCCAACAACGTGAGCTCCTTTCAAATAGTGATCGATCTGAGGAACTAGCAAGCAAGAATGCAGATGACCAGTACATAAATGATTTCCTAAGTTCCATTAAGAACTCTGAGATGCCAAATGTTGCTTTCAGTGACCAAAAGGATAATGCTGGTAGTTCACCCACAATGGATTCGAAAATAAGGGATCAAATACTAAATCTACACGAGTCCCTGTTTCATCCTGTTTCTTCGAGAGATGTTCCCTCGCCAAGCGATCAAGATCAAAGCAATGTTCAGTTACCGGCAGTTGATAACCAAAACAATTATATTTCCCCAGATGAAGCTGCTGAGCTAGAACAGCTATTGTACTCATGAAAGCGATTGCAGCAAAATAGTCGTACTATTTTTCAATATGATTAGTTTTAAAATTTTCTTTTAATGAATTGTAAAACTATCGTGAATTTGTGATGAAAAATATAATTTTTAATTCACCATTTCTAACATATTTCCATATTTATTCCTTTTAATGAAAGGTATGCAAGTGCTAGGTTTGGGTAAGTTTAGTGGGATAATGCTTTTGCAGGAAACTTGATACGGATTACCGGAGTTTCGATAAAGATTTGTGTTTAAAAACGTAGCTCTTCTATTCATATATTTTAGCTTTACTATGAAATATAAAACTCATCATGGCACAGCAAACGGCAACGATATAACAAATTTTAGAAAATTGCTCTATTGGTTTAAATAATATGCTGCACAACTGTAGGAAAGACAACAAGGAACGCTACGAAACAATTAAGATATCGACATAAATTTTTTTTTCACAAATGCCGTATAGTTTTTTCACTTGCCAGGTGGTTTCTTAGTTGGATGAATAAAATCACCGCCAATTGCTTTTCTGCACTAGCAATTATATATCATTTTCGGTTTCTTATAAGACGCTTAAACATTTCTTTGCATCATGTGTATCACTAGGTGGCAACCCAATTGACCATGGGCTACTAGTATACTTAACATCCGTACGTTTTGAAGAGCAAATTGTGACTCGAGCCAATATTTGGTAAAATACGAAAATTTGTGTCGCAAGTCAAAGGCGTATGTAACAAAGACCCTCTCCGAAAATTGGACATTGGAAAGCTCCAATCGGCGTCAGTAGCAAAACCCTTGAGACGAAATTAACCCTCATCTTACAAAATAATACACTAAGATCGGCAGCAATACAGTAAGATTGCAGCATATTTGGGATCAAAAGCGAATACTGTGTTTGTCAGCTAGTAATCACCCATATTATGAGTGTCGAGTCGATGTCGATTATATCGACATCGACTGCATATCGACAGATATGCTATTCACCCGTATTGTGAGTGTCGAGTCGATCGCTAGTCGCTAATCGACGAAGTTGTATAGTCGATGGATCTATTATTTTTTTTGGAAAGTTTGTGAAATGAATTGTTTTGATTTATTTTTTGACGACGAATAATGCAATCTTTGCGGTAGAACTTAGTATAGCGATTCAAAAAATAATAACAGTTAATTTTTATTTTTTCAATAAACAGTAAATAAACATTTGCATTTTTACTAAACGCTAAGAAAACATTTAAATTTTTACTAAAGAATAAATTAACGTTTTCATGTATTTAGTAACAAATCTGTGGATAATTTAAAATGTTGAAGCTGCAGCTCATACATTTCTCTTTTTACTAATGTTCGAAGAACATTAAAAAATGCCGCTGAAAAAATGCCGCTTCTCAAAAAGAAGCCTTTCATATGTAAATCTTGTGCTTTATTTATAAAGACAAAAAAAAATTTTGATATGGTATAACCGGCACGCCTGGTAACCCTTGCCCAATTTACCTATATTTTTAGCAACAAAAACTTATGTTCACGGAAACTCACGATCCGATAAGCAGAATTAATTGAAATTTGCTAAATGTATTGGTCTGAAATAGGACCAGGTCTGATAGAAGTAATTTTGAAATGCGGGTGATTCTGTGCCAGTGGTGCCATCTTGAAAAATCACTAAAAAAGATAACTGCTTTTAGCCCTATAAATTCTGATTCAATCGTTCGATTTTAACGAAATTCACACAGTAGCTGAACCTATCTACCACTATCAACCACGTTTGGTAGAAATTTGGTTGAAAAATTCGGTTGGAACTGCCAGCTATGATAATTTTGGTGTCTTAAATTTGAAAAAAAATAAAAATTTGGAAGTGAAAACATTCGAACCATCGAATATCCTAAAAACTGTCCGTTTCTCACAATAAAACCAATCTGTATACAAATCTTATGCTTTATCTACACGTTCAAAGTATAACTTTGGAAATTTCATGTCGGACAAGAACAGTAACCCTCTCCCAGTTAACCTATATTTTTAGCATCAAAAACTTCTGTTCACGGGAACTCACGAACGAATAATCAGATACAACTGAAATTTACAGAATGCATTGGACGTAAGTAGCACCAGGTCTGATAAAAGCAATTTTGAATTGTGGGCAACTCTGTGCCAGTGGTGCCATCTTGAAAAATTACAAAGAAAAAAAATTGCTTTTTGCCCTATGAAATGAAAATAAGCTACCAGATTTTCATGAAATTGACACAGTAGCTGAACCTTACTCTAAACTCTATTTGGTGGAAATTTGGTTGAAAAATTCGATTGGTGCTGCCAGCTATGGTAATTTTTGTGTCTTTCGTTTTGAAAATTCGCTCAGGAAAATAAAACTTTTTGCCCTATAACTTCCAGTGCAGTCATGAAATCAATACGAATTCCATACAATTAATGGAACCTATTATAGGCATTATTCAGACCGAATCTGGTTGAAAAGCCACGATAGGGTTGCCAGCTATTGTTGGTTTTGTGTTTATTTGCAATATCTGTATTATGCGATTTTATCGTAAAATTTTTAAGTGGTAATGATGTTGTAGTGACAGTAAACAGCAAATATTAAGTTTTTGATTATTTAAAAAAACTCGCTGCAGGTAACCCTAAATTTATTTATACTCTTATAACTTTGAATATAATATAACAACGTGAAGCAGATGTGACATATTCTTGGCTTTGATACTGGCAAAAGGTTGCCAGCACGAGTCGGTTGTGCTAATTTTGTATCAATAAATTTTTACAGTTAGTATTACATACCAGAAACATTTACAATGAAAATAAATAACCAATATTTCAATTCCCAAAGATCTGCAAATTTTTCGGATCGCAGCCCCAAACACCAACTTCAGTTACAGTGTTGCAGGCATTGAGCATTTTCTTCATTGAAGTTTTATGAGATTCTGCTTTGAAAATTTTTGTGAAATAAGCAACTGATATCGAATATCATTAACAAGTGTTGCTCTCATAAACTTTGAAATTCATGCCACTGGTAATATCTACACATCGTTCCCAAGCTGGAATGGTGATGGTGCAAGATTATCTTCAAAGAATACCGAGTCATTAGTCTGTGCAGCTTGTCCGTAACTTTCCAATGGTTGGTCATTTATTTGGCAAGTCTTTCTCCAATCTAGGGGCCACCTAAAGAAAAACGATCAAATTCAATCAATTTAATTTGTTTTTCATTTTATTATATGCAAAAAACACCTCCTGTATTCGTTCAAATGACCAAAGTAAAAAAAAAGGACTAAGATAGGACCAACTAATCCTGTTGTCATATATATGACTTTACATCGAGCGAACTCTGATACCAAACTTTTCCTGCCTAATCTAAAACAGTCGGATTTCCACTTCGCCTCACTGAAGCATGAAGAAGCAATTAAAAAAATGTTTCGTTTATTAAACAGGCACCCACTGGGGGGTCAACCTCTGCTGTAAGGCTGGGCATGAGTCCAGGGGCACCTTACTTCCCATGGTCTCGTAAATTTTCCAACCCCGGTAGGTATGGAGACACCCTCGTGGCGATCTGCAGTCAGGAGGAGGGCCTCACCACACCCGGAGACGCCAACTGATGAACCACAAAGGATCTCAACCTTTTCAGCCTTGGCACTTTTAGTGCTACTTTTAGTTTTTCCGGCGGATTTCATTTCTTCGCATCTTCGAAACTAGGCCGCTTTTTCCCAGACTTGTATGGAAATTTCGCCCGAAACAACACAGAAAGGTCCCCGAATTTATGCTAGATAAAAAATTTTTTTTTATGGAAAAAATGGACGTTTTTGCCCAATTGCCCCTATCAAAAATGTTTCGCCCTTAAAATATCACTAATATACTCCCCGACCACTTCCGATCATCGAAAGTGCGGTAAAGGCAGTTTTTGCAAAACGATGGCCAAAAAACCCCTTACTCCCCTACAAAACCGAAATATTTATATCACAGTAATAGGTTTTGGCCCGATATGTCCCAAACCACTCTAACCCAAAATTGGCCGATTTTGTCCGATTTCAGCTCCTTTTGCCTTAAAAGTTTTTTTGAATATTTGAATAAAATACTTGCAAGTACGAAAATACTGTTTTCCGCAGCTAAAAAATTTTCCACTGCCAAACAGTTCGTTTTAACAAACGAAAAACGGTACGTTTAAAAATAAACGAAAAACGATGAAAAACGATTCGTTTGAAAAAAACGAAAAACGATTCGTTTTAAAAAAACAGTTCGTTTTTAAAAAACGAAACACGATTCGTTTTAAAAAACAGTTCGTTTTTAAAAAACCAAAAACGACTCGTTCGAAAATAACAGTTCGTTTTAAAAAACGATTTGGTTGAGAAAAACGGTTCGTTTGAGAAAAACGAAAAACGATTCGTTTTAAAAAAACGGTTCGTTTGAGAAAAACGAAAAACGATTCGTTTTAGAAAAACGATTGGTTTTATAAAAACTATTCGTTTTAGAAAAACTGTTGGTTTGAGAAGAATGGTCCGTTTTAGGAAAACGATTAGCTTTAGAAAAGCTATTCGTTGTAGAATAGTTGGAATAATTAGTTTTAGAAAAAATATTCGTTGTAGAAATACGGTTCGGTCAAGAAAAAAAATTTCGTTTTATAAAAACTGTTTGTTGCTATTTGGAAAAACTGTTCGTTCGTTTTTTGCAGCCAAACGTTTTTTTCAAACTGTTTGGCGTTTTCGAGCCCATCACTACTCACAATACGGGTGATTGTCTTGGAGTAGAAGACTTGGTTCGATATAGGAATTTGAATTGTGAAATAAAGTAAACTACGTTAATTTGAAATCTGTGTTGTGAGTCGAAGGCATTTTAAGCGTACTGAACTGGCAGAATAGGTTTTGACGAATATCTCGGGTGCACCCGTATTGTGAGTGTCGAGTCGATTGCTAGTCGATATTCGACGAAGTTGTCGAGTCGATGGCGTTTTGGTATTGCGAGAGTCGATCGAAACGACTTATAAGTACTGCCATATTGAAATCGAGGAAAATGCTTGAATTGATTGCTATTGTGAATGAAAGTGCCATTTTGAACAATTTGTTAAGTGAAATTTTTTTTAAAACAAAGTTTTTTTTTGAAAGTTTGTAAAATGAATTGTTTTAATTTATTTTTTGACGACGAGTTTGATGAGGACAATCAAGCTACCCTCCTAGAATTAAGGCGAAAAAGAAAGTGGCTTGAGACTAGTCAAATTCTTTGGAAATGGACAATGCGAAGTAGGCACTGTGCACTAGAATAGTCATGATTTATTTAATGAAGAGTAGATTTATACAGCATTTCAGACTTTCAAAAGAAGCATTCGTAATGCTGTGCGGAGTTTTAGATTACTACTTAACACTAAATTAACGTTTTCAAATATTTGGTGACGAATCTGTATATAACTTCAAACGTTGAAGCTGCAACTCATACATTTTTTTAATTTCAATTTTTGCGCACGAAGTCTTTTTTGTCTGTCGCATCTTCTTCATAAATCTGCAGGGTTTTTTGGTTTATTTGTGAGGACTTCTCCAGCAATTTTAACTTGTAATTTTGAAAGCAATATATTTTATTGGCTAAGTGCAGGGTTTCTGCGACATTTTTATCAATGTTTTCCAGCAGTTTGGTTTGCTTTTCGAGTAATCGGAGTTTACTTTCCAGTTGGTCGGCGGTGGAAGATTACTTTCTAGAGGTGTTTTTTTCCGTTGAAAAAGTTGCATCGATGGCTGCTGGTCGTAAAGCGCTTACAACTGAGGTTGCTTGATTGGTTGTGAAACAAGTTAAATTCGATGATACAAGTTCCACACTCATATTGCGCAGCGTTCCGAATTCACAGCCACAGCTAACATTTAAATTAAGTAAATCAACCACACACTCTCGAAGAGAGGAGAAATAAACTTGTTTGTTCGGACCACCACCAGTTTTTCCCTATTGTTTCTTATGATCTTTTTGCAAATTTTAATTTTTAAATCGATCCACACCTGAAGAGGTCATACGAGTTTAAGAATTTTGATATCTTAATAACAAACCTTCTGCCAGCCACTTATATCTCTTACTGGTAGACCCATGCTATTTAGCTCTTCTGTAAAACTATTCCATTCATCCTTCACTTCGCCATTTTACCCACCAGCTTTAACGAATCCTCTTGTGAGCTCTTCGTTATTCTCAAGTAGAGATAGGTTTGGTTAAATTGTACTGGCTGGCACAAGGCCACACATGGACCTACCGGTCCGTAGTGATACCAGATAAATGGACCTCGAGAAAGGAATTCAGTCCAAGCGGCCATCAAAGGCCCCGGACTTTTTCGCGAACTGAAGGATGTCCTTCAGCTTTTGCTCTGCCACGTGCGAGAGATCCACCAGCCAGAGCTCACCGAAGTATCGCAGTCTGGTTTTCCCCAGTGCCGGGCCGTCACACAGGAGATGCTGGATAGTTTCTGACACCCCCGGCTCTTGACACCTTCTACAGGTGTCGCTCGTTAGGAGTCCCATTTTCATAGCATGTGCTGCTACAAAACAGTGACCAGTAATGATACCAACGAGTCGTTTGCAGTCAATCCACGCTAACTCGAGGAGGTGCTTGGTCGATGCGAGATTGTATGACCCCCACATGATTTTGGTTACTTTGCAGGTCTGAGTTGCACCCCATCTGCGCGTCGCTCCCTGCATCATTTTGAAGTCGATTGAGTACTTAATCGCCTGGATAGGAGTAAGGATGTTAACCGCTTCCAAAAGGGGAAGACTAGCCCCATACTTGGCTAACGCATCCGCCTTTTCATTTCCACCAATACCCTTATGACCGGGAACCCAGAAGATTCTGACTCTTCTGCTGTTACCCAGTCTGTTCAGGGCCTGAATGCAATCGAATACACACTTCGATTTGTATGTGTGTGACAGCAGTGCTTTTACCGCCGCTTGACTGTCCGTAAAGATGTTTAGTACTATGCTAGTAGTATCTTTGGCGTATATGAGGTCTGCGGCTTTACGTATCGCAAACACCTCCGCCTGGAAAATACTACTGTGATTCGGAAGCCTGAAAGCTGCTTCCATAGCTGCATCTGCAGAATATACTGCAGCACCCACTCCTGCAGCTGTCTTCGAGCCGTCAGTGTAGATGCAAAGAGCTGCAGGACACATTTGTCGATTCCATTCTTGCCCATCTCCCACAGTCGCTCGATATCCCCGCTCAAAGCACAGAGTGGGAACCAGGTAGTCAGTGTTTCCTGCGTCACCCCGTTCAATACTGCTGTGACCAAAGGATCCTGGCTCGAAGTGCCCTGATTCCTTAAGCCTGACAGCAGCCTTTGCGGCAGTGCCTCTAATAAAGAGATCAAGCGGGGGGAGATGAAGCAGGACGTTCAGAGCAGACGAAGGAGTCGAGGCTAAGGCACCTGTAGTGCAGAGGGCCGCCAACCGCTGAACTCTATTCGCCAGGGTAGCAAAGGTGCTTTTATTCACTGCTGGCCACCAGACCAAGCATCCGTAAACAAGGATCGGCCTAGCTATCGCCAAGAAGATCCAGTGCGTTAAAGCAGGGCTTAGACCCCACGTTTTACCCAGCACTCTCTTGCTGGCATAAATCGCGTTGCTTGCCCGCTTAACTCTTTCCTCTAAATTCGCCTTCCATGTGAGCTTGCTGTCCAGAATAAGACCTAAGTACTTAGTTTGTAACTTCAGACCGAACCTGGAGCCGCCCAGCATGATATGGTCTAAATCCGGGGTTTTATACTTCCTAGTGAAGAGCACAATATCCGTCTTATTGGGGTTAATGCCAAGACCCATGGTATTCGCCCACTCCTCAACCAGCCCTAGAGAGTACTCGATGAGCTGAGCAAGGGTATGTGGAAACCTACCCGAGACTAAAATTGCAATGTCGTCAGCGTAGGCCACAACCGTGAGTCCCTTGCTTTCCAACTTTTCCAGAATTGAGTTTGTTACAAGGTTCCACAAGAGAGGAGATAGGACCCCTCCCTGCGGAGTGCCTCTGCAGACTTTTCTTGTAATTTGCGTACCGGACCACTCCGCTGATATGATCCTGTGGATCCATGTTGCCTATGAAGCTACAAATAGCGGGGTGAGTGCGTGGAGGCTCTTCATAATAGCTGCTGTGCGCACATTATTGAAGGCGCCTTCAATATCTAGAAAGGCTGCCAAGGCGTATTCTTTGTAATGGAGTACCCTTTCAATTTTGAGGTCTACCCTATGGAGAGCCGTTTCAACAGATTTTCCTTTCATATTCGCATTTTGGGCTCTCGATAGAGTTTGAGTACCAAGTCTTTGTTTGATGTGAAGATCAAGTAATCTTTCGAAAACTTTAAGGAGGAAGGAAGTCAGGCTAATTGGTCTGTAATCCTTCGGATACGCATGGTTGACTTTACCTGTCTTGGGTATAAATACAACCTTAGCGGTCCTCCAGGCTGCAGGTACATGGCTTAGCACTAGGCAACCTTTGCAAATTTGTGTTAGCCAGGAAACAGCAAACATACCTGTTTTTTGAAGCATGACCGGCAGAATTCCATCCGGGCCTGGAGACTTGAAGGGCTTGAATGTGTCAATTGCCCAAACAAGCCTCTGCCTGGTGACAACTTCGCTAATGCCTTCGATGTCATGCAGATCAGACGCCTGCACACGAGTTAAAGGGGTGGAGTCATCCAAACAGCCCAGAAAGTGAGTATCTACGAGGATCTTCAACGTTTCCGAGCTGCTGCTCATCCACTCCCCATCAGACCTGCATAACAGGCTAGGCGTGACAGGGCGTTTAGCCAGCAAATTTCTAAGTCTTGCCGTCTCCGAGGTGGATTCAATCCTACCGCACAGCTCTTTCCAGGTGCTCCATTTGGCTTTCCTTATTTCCGTTTTCTAGAGCCTGAGTACGTCCTTGTATTCGTCCCAGCATTCCCTACAGTCCGCTACCTTGGCTAACCTAAAGAGTTCTCGTACCTGTCTTCTGCGACAACCCAGGTCCCTGTTCCACCAGGGTGGCTTAGGTTTGCGCTTCGGACAGACTTTGGGACAGGATCGTTCAAAAGCTTTTACCAGTTTACCAGTAAGAGTGTTGACCGCAGATTCCAGGCCAGCTACAGAGGTTATCCTGGGAGGAGGGCCTAAATCGTTGGTAACTTCCCGTTTGAAGTTCTCCCAGTTTGTTTTCCTGGGGTTGCGAAACGCCCGAGAAGTGCGAGTTAGATTGAGATTTAAGCTGTAACTAATGTAACAATGGTCAGAGAGTGATGTACTTCCAAGAACCCTCCAATTCTCTATTAATTGTTCATAAAGATCATTGTAAAGAGTTATATCTAGAACGTTAGCACTTCGAGGTCCTTTATAAGTGGGGGTGTTTCCTCGATTTGCCACGACTAGATTATAATCAATAATAAAATTGAGTAAAGACTCACCTCTATCGTTAATGTCGCTGCTGCCCCAGACAGTGTGATGCGCGTTGGCATCCGCTCCCACGAGCAGCAACTGGTGCTTTCTGAGCGCCTCCGTGGTGACTTGCTTGACCTCATCCGGCGGAGCGGGTCGATCGTGTGCCATGTAGGTGGATGCTAGGAGCACCTGCTCCTCTTTGTCCCCCTTACATGCCACCACCGTCAAATCGTCTGAGCTGAAATTAGACATAAGATAAGCAGGAATATCCTTCCTCACCAGCATAGCAGTTCTTATTTTTGCTACTGCGGTGGGGAAGAAAAGATTAAAATCCTGTGACGCCAGTCCCGCAACCCGACCCCCCGCAGAGATCCAAGGTTCCTGAACCAGCGCCACATCAAACTTACCTTCGTCGAGTGTTAGCAGTAGTTCGGCCGAGGCCAACTTACTGCGGTGCAGATTGATCTGCAGCAGTTTGAGTGCTGGACGCGGCATCGTCCTTTACCGGCGCCTCATCTTTCTGGGGATCGGCCGTTGTACTTTGCCGGTCAACAGTGTCCAGATCCCTCTCAATCTCGCCAGCCTCCAGGGTGTTCTTATTTCCATCCTGCGGGTGACGTTTCCTCAGGCGCAGGTAGACACTACCTACACCCCAAGCCATCTTACCGAAGCGCGGGTAGAGCAGGTCGTCAGCCTCTTTGTTTATTTTGAGGATGTACACCTGCCCTTCGTCCTGAGCAGCCGGTTTCCTTACATTCAAGATTTTCCAATACTGTGTTAGAATGTCCGGGTTTTGCCTTTGTAGCAACTTTAGGGCCACATCTGGTTCCACTACCCGCGGTATTGTTACCTTCGCTCTAGGTAGTGTCGGGATGCTCCCTCTGTCAACAATCGCCAGCCGGGCTATTTCCCATAGCCCCGGTAAGTCTGGGACTACGGCCGTACACCAGCGCAGCGAGAGCTCATCGTTACATTTAATGATCTTCACACCCTTGAACCAGCCCGCCCCGTCGTACGAAGGCATAGCTAGTTCAGGGTGCTTCTCCATTCGGTCAATCATCGCGTTGAGCAGGCCTGACTCTACGATCTTCCACTTCTCAAGCGACAGTTAACCCAACGGGTTGCTTCGATCTATCAAAACCACGATGAGGTGCTGTTTAGCCACATCACTGGCCTTTGTGACCTTCTTCGGCTTTGAGGTAGAGGGTTGTTGGACCCCTTGCCGACTGGTTTCGTTTTTAGGCCTCTTGGACGCCGCTTTTTCCTCCTCAGCGGACCTCTGCCTTTTACCAGCCAGCTTCTTTGAGAAGCTCTGCTCCACCTTGTTGTGGAAAACAGAGTCCTTAAGCGCCAGCCTTTCTTTGCCAGCGAAATACTCGCGGCCTTTTGCCACCGTCGTCCGAGCCCAGCACAACCGGTCCTTCTCCTCCGCAGAGAGGGAAGTACTGTTGCCGAGCCTGTCAACAATGCGCAAAGCCGCTTTAAAGTTCGTCAGTGCTTTCTTGCCCTCTTTGCTCGGCTTGGGCCTGTTCCTCTTCTGGGGACCAGCACCTTCGCCTCGCTCAGGCGATTTGAGGAGTTCCTCCTCCGCTTTGGTCGAAACCATGCTCTCCGAGTCCGAGTCTGCTAGTACTCTGGCACCCGAACGCATTAGCTTCGCGCGACTTGAATGGCGGCCAGTGGAGGTGCTAGCTTCCTCAAGCTTTGTTTTTCGAAGTGGGGATCGTTGTAGCTTGGAGCTCCTCCTAAAAGGGTCCACCACCGATTCCACCACCTCTGCGTTAATAGTAGGACCACTTTTAATTGAATCTGCTACGGTGGCCAAGTGGTCAACCTCCATAGCATTGCAGTCGATGGATGACGACGATCCGGGGCCTGCTCGCTCACCCCTGACGGCCGCCGGTACTGGGTATCTGACTCCCTGTACCGTAACTTTATCTCCTTTATCTTCTTCTATGTTTGGTTTTCTGTTCGGGGTCACCTTCCCCTAAGGTCACTTTAGCAAGGCAGCAACCCATCTGGCTGATGAGCCACTGCCCTGCCCTCACCGCGGCAAGGTCGGACCGTAGAGGGGGCTCAAGTAGAGATACAGAACGTTCAAATTGTTTGGCGTTTGTTATTTTCACCCTTTAATAATTATTACATAAGCGACTGAATATTCCAAGAAAATAACTTACATTTTGCATATATCCAACTACCTGTCGATTTAACGTCGCGAAGCCAATTGCAATCGACAAAACTGTCGATCTTATCGACATCGACTCGACACTCGCAATGCCATATCTGTCGATATTCAGTCGATGTCGATATTATCGACATCGACTCGACACTTGCAATACCATATCTGTCGATGTCGACACTCATAATATGGGTGATTGTCGTGGCAGAAGTGCTGAAGGTGACGGATCCCTAGGCATGTTGAATTTTCCGTGGGGAATAGAGGTTGAGTTGGGGGAACGTTGTGGTAGGACTTGGCAGAGGAGTCCTCGTGGAATAAATATTCTGCACTTCCAGCAGCTAGAGCTAAGGTCTGGCCCTTTGCAGTCTTTTTTGGTATGGTTGTATCCCATGCACTTAAAACAGCGCACAACTTCGGGTCGCTTCCTTACCCTAGCGTAAACCCAGCCAATTCTAATTGGTCCAGTATCAACTAGCTTCGATTGCTTCACTCATTTGTTACTTTACATTCTACATTCTTCATTCTACAAAATCCTATACATTATTGCTTCCATATAATGTTACTAATTTAGGCTTAAAAAATATAGTTTATTAAATATATAACAGCATGACCTAAAAAATTCAATTATGTGCATTCTTAAACCGTCTCCGTCTCATTAGCATTCGCTTATTTCTTGCCGCATTCACTTTAGCTTCATGAGCTGCAGCTGAAGCTTTGTATGCAGCCTGTTTGGTATTCGCGTAATCCGACCTTGCAGCACTCAGTTGTCTCAGCAGCTGTTCAACACGATTCTTTGCAGCTTCCATTAACTGCGTTTTCTCTGCCAGCTCTTGCTGGGCTCCTTGTGCCGCTTGCTCTGAATTACCAACATTGGCTTGGGCCGTTTGCACTGCCCCTGTCAACGTTTTCAACTGGGTTGTTGCTTGTTGAGCAGCTTGCATAGCAGCATTGACATTTGCCTGAGCCTGTTGCAGGGACGCACTTTCCTCCTGCACGACTGCTTCTGCTTCTCGCACCTCTTGTTCCAATTGTTCAACGATTGCTTGTTTTCCTGCCAGGGCCGCCTCTGCCGCCTTTGCTGCTTGCAAGGCTTTTTCCGCTAGCTGCGCTTTCACCTGGTGAGATGCCTGTTGTCCTGCTACCGCCTGAGCATCGGAAGCAGCCTTCGCTTCCTGAGCAGCTTTTTGAGCAATACTAGAAGCCTTTTGTTTGCTAGATCCTGACGACATCTTCTGACAGCCCATTTCCGAAGCAGACGAGTCGATTGCGGCTAAGTCATTGAACTGTTTTGGGATCATACGCTTACGATAGCGACCTTGACGTCGTAGATGATTCTAGAAATAACACGAGAAGCTAACATTTCCAATTCATAATAATCTGAAATAAAAAACACCTACCACTTGAGGCTCTTGGTAATAACCAGCACATACATAGATTATAATATTTACAATGACTGAAATAATAGAGTACTAAAAATATTGTAAGGCATTTACTCAAATAACCACTCACTCAATAATCTGCATAGTAAATATTTCGTCATGATAATTCCAATTTTATAAAGCCTTATTTTCTTAAAATTTTTCTAAGCTTTTATTCTAAGGCGAAACTATCTACTGACAAGTCAAGTACCGGATTGCTTTAGATGAAAATAAAATTCTGAGCATTTCGAATTCTGAGTACAGGGTTATAAGACCTTCTAAAGATACCTTTGCTCGTGTTTTGGAAATAAAAAAAGAATAAAGTTATGGCTGGGATGTGTGAAACAGTTTTCTTCAATTTCACTTTGCATTAAAAAGCATTAAATGTTCTTAATGTTCGATATGTTTGTATCATCGAAAGTAGGTACGTGATTTAAGCGAAGACATAAACAATGATATCGTAATTCACACTCCAAAATGTATGCAATTGCGTATTCGATATAAACAGTGGGTTGAAAATTTTATGATTACTAGATTCTTTGTGTATATTTCTGTGGCAGCACGGCATGTTGCCTCTCGTCGTCCGTCAGAGGCGTCGTTGTCGCACAACGAAGAACGAGAATACAGTTCAGCGCTCGAGAACGAGGATCTCTCTCTTGGGAATCGGAGACCAACGAGTTCGGGTGTTTTCAGAATCATAGAGTTAGACAGTAAAATTACAAAGAAATAAACACGAAGTTTGTTAAGTAACAAATTCTTTTATTGATGTGATATCCTCCTGTATCTACATTAGGAGAGATATCTACATTGGTGACCCCAAGCAAAAGGTGCGTAGTTCATTTATTCGATGGCGAACGACGAATTTCAAGACGCCGATGACGGCCATAGTCGGCAACAGCCAGCCGACAGCTTCATGGCGGCCGCATGTGCCGAAATCAGCAGCCTCACCATCAGACTACCACCCTTTTGGCAAAATCAACCAATTTTATGGTTTTCGCGGGTCGAAGCTCATTTTCGCGCAAACAAAATAACGAATGATGCCTCTCGATTCGACCGAGTCGTTACTGAGTTAGATATGTCGGCGCTTCGCCACGTTTCCGACATCTTAGACGCCCCTCCCGAAACAAATAAATATGGGACAATTAAGGAAAGGCTTCTGGCCGTGTATGGGCAAACCGAAGATGAGCGCATTTCGGAGCTGTTGTACGGTCTGGAGTTGGATGATCAACGTCCATCTCAGCTCTTGCGTCGCATGCAGGGAATCGCGGGAAAGAATGTCAGTGAATCCGTGGTTAAATCACTGTGGCTACAACGCCTTCCACTTAATGCGCAGTCCGTTCTAGCTGCGTTTGAATCTGACAACCTTAGCAAGCTAGCGGCCGCTGCGGACCGCGTAGTTAAGATACGGACGTCTGAGTCCATAGCGTGTGTTGAATCGGACACAAAAGACGTTGAAAAACAAATCGACGAGCTCCGTTTGGAAATTAACCGCCTTCAAACTTCTTCGACACGTGGTTCTGAATGTAGGCACTGTCACCACGCTCAGAGTCAACCACCTTGGAAGGCTCATGAGCCCTGGAAAACCGCACACGACAGCGTATGTTATTATCATAGGCGTTTTGGTAGAGCAGCAAAGCGGTGCCGTCCGCCATGTTCTTATGTTGTTTCTGAGTCGGGAAATGCCCCAAGCCACTGATCGAACAGGCGGCGGTCAGCGGTTCAAACAGAAACCGCCTACAAATATACGATGGTAGTACAGGGTTTCATTTTCTCATTGATACGGGTGCCGATGTTTCCGTGATTCCTGCCACTGAAACCTTGCGAAAACGAAATTTATCATCGCAAATTAAATTGTTTGCTGCCAACGGAACACTCATAAATACCTTCGGCGAGAAAATTCTAACCGTATCGTTAGGCCTCCGACGACGTTTCAAGTGGAAGTTTTGTGTAGCCACTGTGTCTCGCCCGATTTTAGGCGCAGATTTTTTAAAACATTATGGTCTCATCATCGACATCAAGCGCCAACGAATCATGGACCCTTCCACGCGAACTTTGTCTCGAGGATCAATTAATAGCAATAATCAGTGCTCTGTCTCCACGATTAATAGAAACACCCCATACCACAAACTTCTTGAAAAATTTCCGGGACTAACTAACCCTTCAATTAACGTCAGCGCCGCCGCCCACGCGACACGCCATCATATTATTACTCATGGCCCACCTGTGGCAGACCGACCACGGAGGCTTACACATGAGAAACTCAAGGCGGCTAAAACGGAATTCCAGTATATGTTGGAGAGAGGTTATTGTCGCCCATCATGTAGTCCGTGGGCAAGCCCATTGCATTTAGTTAAGAAAAAGGATGGGTCGTGGCGCCCTTGTGGGGACTACCGCCGCCTCAATGCGGTAACTAAACCAGACCGGTATCCTATGCGCCATATCGAAGATACCACAGCAGAATTGGCTGGTAAATGCATTTTTTCGAAAATTGACCTGTTAAAAGCATTTCACCAAATACCCATTGCGCAGGAGGACATTCCCAAAACGGCTGTCACCACGCCTTTTGGACTGTTTGAGTTTCCCGTAATGACGTTTGGCCTCCGGAATGCTGCACAGTCATTTCAACGGTTTATGGATCAGGTGCTTTACGGTATGGAATTTTGTGTCTGTTATGTGGACGACATTCTCGTGGCATCCGAGTCAGTGCAGCAGCACATAGAACACCTTAATATGCTTTTCGAGCGCCTTAACAAATATGGTATCATCATTAATGTGGCAAAGTGTATCTTTGGAGCAAAACAGGTGGAGTACCTGGGTAACTTAATTGATGAGCGTGGTACATCACCCCCACCAGGACGAGTAGAGGCGATCAGACGATTCAGAAAACCTTCCACGGTCCAGGAACTCCGGCGTTTTTTGGGGGCCTTAAATTACTATCGCCGGTTTATTCCAAATGCTGCTGAACTCCAAGCTCCTTTGAATAAATACTTCAACAACTCAAAGAAAAATGATAAAACGATAATTTCCTGGACACCAGAAACTGTAAAAGCATTCGAGGAGTGCAGAAATAGCTTGGCAGAGACTGCTTTGCTTGTCCATTTCAAACCTGGAAATCCCCTGAGACTAATCACAGACGCTTCCGACCTAGCAACAGGTGCGGTCGTGGAACAGATTCAAGAAAATTGTTGGCGACCACTGGCATTTTTCCAAAAGAAACTATCTAGCACTGAAACCAGATATAGCGCTTATGATCGTGAGCTACTCGCAATCTTTGAAAGTATCCGTCATTTTCGTCATTTGTTGGAGGGTTCACAGTTTTCAATTCACACGGATCACAAACCGCTCACATACGCATTCTCTCAACCGGCTAACAAAGCGTCTCCACGACAGATCAGGCAATTAAACTTTATTTCGCAGTTCTCGACTGACATACGGTATTTACCAGGCCAGCAAAACGGAATGGCAGACGCGTTATCACGCATAGAGACAATCTGCATGCCCAGTCTGATCGACGAGGAAGAATTTTCACGCCAGCAACGGCTAGACAAGGAAATTCAAATGTTAATCCAAAATAACACTACATCCCTCAATTTGCAACCTGTAATATGCAATGGCCGGGAGCTCATCTGCGACACATCGTTAGGATTCAACCGCCCCCTCGTTCCCGTTTCGTTACGCAGACGCATATTTAACATATTTCACCAGACGGCGCACTCCAGTGGTCGAATTACATGCAAGGCTGTTGCCCGGAAGTATGTGTGGGTCAATATGAAAAAAGATATTCGAGCTTGGTCGCGTTCCTGTATACCTTGCCAGCGTTCAAAGGTTCATCGACATCAAAGAAATCCGATTCAGTCTTTCCAAACGCCAGAGGAGAGGTTTCAGCATATCCATCTGGATATCATCGGCCCACTTCTGCAAGCGCAAGGCTACAAGTACTGCCTCACAGTAATTGATCGATTTACCAGGTGGCCCGAGGCAATTCCCTTGACTGACCAGACGGCGGATTCGGTAGCCAAAGCTTTCTTTAACACTTGGGTTGCACGCTTTGGGGTGCCTCGGACGATCACAACGGATCAGGGCACTCAATTTGAGTCGGCACTGTTTAAAGCCTTGGCAAACTTTATTGGCTGCGAAAAAACGAGAACCTCTCCTTATCACCCGGCATCTAATGGAATCGTGGAGCGCTGGCACCGGTCGCTCAAAGCGGCCATCATGTCACATGAACGTAACCCAGCTTGGCCTGACGTTCTACCAACAGTTTTGTTGGGCCTTCGCACTAGTGTCAAAGAAGATATATCATCATCGTGTGCTGAGATGGTCTACGGCACTACACTTTCTATTCCTGGAGAATTTTTTGTTCCTGATCAGCCGTCCGCTGAGCCTCATGAATTTTGGCCAATCTGCGAAACGTGATGTGCCAACTTCGCCCCGTACCGACAACCCACCGAAACGCCCGAACCACCTTCATCAACAAGAAACTATCATCATGCTCGCATGTTTTCCTACGAGTAGATGCGGTTAGGAGATCCTTATCACAACCTTATACTGGGCCACATAAGGTTATTGACCGTATTTCAGATCAGCTGTTCACAGTAGCTGTCAACGGGCGCACAGTTAATGTTTCGACGGAGCGTTTAAAGCCTGCGTTTCTGGAAGTTCAGCCAAACCATCACGAAGAAACCGCACGATCACTCGTGCACCATAGCCATGTTGATGTCCAAGTTAAACCATTTAATCCTCCACCGGCAGGGCTTCGAACTTACCCGCCGAGCAGAAGGCGCTCATCAATTGATAATCGAGCTTTAGGTGGTAGCCGTGTCGTTGGATCTAGTGTCCCGAATTCCGTGCCAGCTGTTCAGGATTTGCCGCATCAGCTGTCAAGTGTAATAACATCGTGCCATGCGCAATGCCACTCGCGGGGGAGTACTGTGGCAGCACGGCATGTTGCCTCTCGTCGTCCGTCAGAGGCGTCGTTGTCGCACAACGAAGAACGAGAATACAGTTCAGCGCTCGAGAACGAGGATCTCTCTCTTGGGAATCGGAGACCAACGAGTTCGGGTGTTTTCAGAATCATAGAGTTAGACAGTAAAATTACAAAGAAATAAACACGAAGTTTGTTAAGTAACAAATTCTTTTATTGATGTGATATCCTCCTGTATCTACATTAGGAGAGATATCTACATTTCTTTGGTTTTTTGGCTAGGAAAAATCCGAAAAATGACGTGTTTTTAGTTATAAAAAATTATAATCTCCGATTAGTTGGAGCTTGTAAAAATGTGTCTAAAAATGGTTGATTAAACGACGCGGAGCAATGAAAACGGAGCGACCCGATAGCAGAAAAACGGAAGTAAACGGAGGTTTTTTCTCAGCCTTAAACCAAACCGATTAAACCGATTAACCAAATGCGAGAGCCAAGTGTCGTTTTTGTACAAAAATGGCTGTACAAAGCAGAAAGAGAAACGGTAATATCCCCGATAATGTCCGAAAATGGAAGGAATCGAAGAAATTTTTTTTGTTAGTTAAGAAAGAAAAATTAATATTACAGCTAATTACAAAATACAGGATCATTCTTTTGTATTTTAGCAAATTATTAATATTATCCAGTAGATTATTATAATTTTTTATTATTTTCAGATTTGTTTCCCATCCCTCCAAAATGACGATTACAAGTGCATGTTGCATGTATATTTTGCATATTTTACATATTTTGGCCTTTATTTCGGTTTGAAATGCATGTACATATGTGCATATTTTCAATTCCGTCGTGGTTGTTTTTTCTATACATTATTTCCTTTGCATTTGTTGTGAGAAATCCACAAGCAATAACACGGAATATGGAATGGATGTTAAGTGTACACACAGCAAGTGAAATGCGTGAGCCATTCATTCGTGTTCGTGCACAAGAAAGCTGGAACATTTAGGTTGTTTACTTCATCTGCCAGCTGTTATTCGATCGAAAACTTAACGGAACACAACATTTAAAATTGCATGGTACACAAAATGCCGACAAATCGGAAAGAAACGCAATAGGTATGTTCGCGTACCTGAATCTATTATAATATATCAAAATAGATTCGCAGCAAGTCGTTTTTGTACTCTTGCTGCAAGCAAAATTTTGCTGGCCTCATCGCTTCCCCTCTTGTTACAAGTTGTAGAAAAATACAGCCGAACTGAGCTAATATGAATTTATTTTGCGAGAGTCACAAACATTCCCCAAAGTGTTTCGGGTAGACAAATCAATTTTTGTACTGCATGTTTTGCGATTCTGCGGTTAGTTAAACAGCATATTTTTTCACATAATTCAGATAAAAGATTTGCTAAATTGCGATCAGCTTTTCCCCTCCTGTCTGCTATATCATAGACAGAGTATATCTGCTTCAAAGCTTGAATTCTAACCGGAGCTCATTTGATATCGCAATCAAAACATTAATGGTTTATTAATGCTTTCGGACGCTGCAATCCGCAAAGTGATCCATATTCCCATTTCATTTGAATGAAAAGGCCTATAAATTAAAGATTACACCCACATCCAAAGTATTTAATCGTATTTGGGTTCTATAGTTAATAAGAATTTTTTGCAGAAATTCGAACGAGTCTTAACTGGTTATGTAGGCATCGATTCGTTGATGCAAATTAAATTTTTGTACGGAAATACACAAAAAAATGTTCAAAACCATTACATACGTAGCAGCATTGTCGCCATTGGAACTAACGACTTTCACCATTGTTACATTTGCAGATGCAGATCGACCTTTTTCATCGTACAAATCAGTTTTAAGTGAGAAACGACGATTATTCACGTTTGTGCATTACAAAGAACATCTCGTTATTGCTTTTAACTAGGTCGCCTCCTTGCGGTGCATCCTGGGTAACGCTAAATTATCTAGACTCTCTTTACGACCGCTTTTGTCCTCGCACCTTTCTCGGCTTACGATTCGTTTGTTGCATTTAGGCTGCTGGTCGTAGCTTTCCGGACCTAGTCGTCTTCAGGCACGGTAGCGACGGAGTGAAATCCGCTTCATGAACGGCTCCGGGCTAATACGATCATCTCCGTCCCGCTAAAACCCTGGCAGGCCTCAGAATACGTTCTCAGTCTCGTGGCCATTAAGTTGGTGGTGTAGGTTTAGTTGAGGTGGACTTGTCCCCATAAGAGCTTGTGGCAACCCTCACATGGCATCCCTGCTTTGCATAGATAACCATGGGATCAGTAAGGTGACTACACATTGGGACTTGAGATAGCGGTTCTGAGTGGGAATCCTTATAGCATGAAGAAAGCACAAACTAAACAGAAACTCGTCAAGCACAAGCCTGGCAACGAACCAAACTCACCCTCTAATGTAGAGGGGGGGGGGGGGCTAAGTTAGCTGCGGCGTCGGTTGCAGCTAAGGCCTCAGGAAGTGGAGACATGGTGAATAAGCCAGCTCTGTGGACTGAGGTTAAAGCTGCAGGGGTTTGTGGAGACATGGCGATCGAGTCAGCTCCACTGACTACTGGCACAGCAGCTAAGCAAGGTTGTGGAAACATGACAAGTGGGTCAGCTCTAGTGCCTGGCACAGCGGCTTAACAAGGCTGTGGAGACATAAGTGGTTCAGCTCCTTTAAAATCTTCTTCAACTCCTGTTTCAGGCGGTTCCGGGGCTGAGGTCACCAAGCCTGGCCCTGAGAATGCCAAGAAATCCGTTTGTGGCCAGTATGATATGAAGGTTACGGTAAATGAGCCAGCCCGACCATCATCAAGCGCTACCTCCAGTGCCGCTTCCTCTTCAGGCACGCAGAGCTCCTCCGCTAAAAAATCTCGAGCTTATGGATCTAGGAGGGCAGCTTTCAAAGTTCTGAGGAAGTTTGAAAATGTCCCCCCTGACACTTTGTACAACAAGGACAAAAAAAGTCCCTTCAGTGGGCAAAATCACTAATTGGAGAGCACCCTAATCTGCTCCCTCTACACCCTGGAGCTTTAGCTCAGAAACGACAAAGATCAGCTGAGCAGATGAATCAGGAGAGGCAAGACTGCAAAAAAACAGAAAATAGTGCCGGCTCCTACAGAGATAACTCAGCCATTTAGTGAAATGGCCAAACAGTGCCTGGTTTGGGCCGTGATTGATGCCAGCAAAGGAGATGGAACCATCTCCCCCGAAAACTGGCTTAAGATCAGGCAGGCTTTATTTGGAGTCTGCTGCAGGCTGCAGAAGGCCAGCTCAAGTCCACCACTTACGGTGAACGACGCGGGCTGGCACAAAGGAATCAGGCTAGTTGCGTGTGGAACGATCAGCCGATTTTCATAAGCCTGCAATCTGGGAGCTGGGGAACTCTGGCCAGGCACCAAGATTAAGGACAAGGATGAGATTCGCAGCCGGCCTAGATGCTCCGATCCAGTGGAAGTCCTGGAAATAGTGCAGCTTTTCAACCCAGATCTTCCAACGGAAAATTTGAGGGTTGCGAAGATTGGAGAGCCGGTAGACAATTGGCGGGAGGCCCTCTTCATCATAAATGAAAAGGCAATCCCGGTCTAAGATGCCCGAAAAAGCATTATCAGTTATGAGGTCGAAAAACTAGCCCTACGGATCTACCGAAACGACAGGCCAAAGACCTCTGCTTCGGGAAATCGAACACCTGAGGAACCTCACCCTAAACAGGTGACTCATATGACGGGGGACCCTCCTAAAAAGGGCTTGGAAACCTGTTCGAGGGCAACATTTGAGAATGAATCGGATGTGGAATCCATCTATGCAGACGGGGTTAGTGTCGGGACAACCTACGAGTTGGGTGGCTGCCTGAACCTCATGACTCTGGAAGCAGAGGAAGAGGCTTGGCAGATATCTATGTCAAAGGGGGAGGACCTCGATCTAACCATCGTTGAAAATTAATGATGGTGAAGATATTGCAGATCAACATTCACCATTCCATAGTAGCATCAGCTGCCCTGCTCTTCCGACTGTCTAGGACAGAGAAGAAGCTGATTCTAAGCCAAGAACCATGGGTTACCAAAAAGTGGGTTTGCGGGCTACGCACCGATGGATACAGACTAGTGGTACCCGATGGCTTACGTGAGCCACGTGTCTGCATTTTTATCAAGAAAATCATAAACGTCCTTGTACTACATAATTTCAGTGACAGGGATAACATGGCTCTTGCAGTGGAAATCGATCAGAGATCATACAGGTTTGTGTTTTGCTACATGGCACACGATCATAGCGATAGCCCACCTTGCGACATTGTCAAGGGTGCTGTGGCAAGTCTATTGAGACTGCTTTTCACGTCCTTTTTGAGCAAGTTAAGAAATCTCTTGCTCTTAAGCAATATACGCTTGCTGCCTTCTCGGACATCGAGGGGGCCTTCAACAAAGTAAATTCTAACGAAATTGTTGAGCCTCTCTCGGTGCTGCATGTGGACGAGCGGCTGACAGCTGATTTTATTGTACAGCTTCTCAAAAGTAGAGTGGTTATCTCTTCTCTGGGGAATGACAGCGTAAGACGAGGAGCCAGTATGGGACACCTCAGGTTGGAGTCCTCTTTTCCCTGCTGTGGGACATCACGGTGACTACTCTTCTAATGAGGCTGGACCGTGCTGGCTGCAAAGTGATTGCTTATGCAGATGACATAGCTATCTATGCTATCGGAGAGGCTAAATCACTCTCTTGACACACTTTCACGTTGGAGTCGTGAGTGCGGCTTGAATGTGAATCTTAATAAAACGTAACTAGTGCTGTTTACAAGAAAAAACAAAATTCCTTTTTTTGAGTTACCCAATTGAATGGGGCTCCATTAATTTGAGCCAGAGAGTCAGGTACTTAGAGCAGATCCTTGGCTTGAAGTTACCATGGACCTACAATGTAGCAGAAAGAGCTGGGAAGGCTTTCAACGCACTTTACTGCTGTAAAACAGCCATAGGGGCGTATTGCTGTGGTTGAGCTAATGCTATTGTTTGGGGTGGCGTTCTGGTGGCAGGATGCTCTTAAGGCTACAAACGGTAGCTTGAAAAAATGCGCAGAATGGCTGTACTACTTGTAACTGGTGCGTTCCGCTCCAGCCCTACTAAAGCACTATTCGTGTTACTTCATTGGCTGCCAACCAATTTACTTATCTTTAAGCAAGCTAATCTTGCTGCTGTGAGACTAAATCGTATCTCGGCATGAAATAGAACAGAATTCGGCCATGCGAGGATTTTGGTCGAGGGAGTTCCCGCTCCAGCGGGTGTGGACTACATCGCTCCGTAGTGCCTATTAGATTTGGAATTCACAGCTCGCATTCCTGGAAACGATGAATGACATGATGGTGTCACCCTCGAAAGTGGGCTTACCCATGTGTACACTGACGGCTCAAAGCTAAACAATAGAGTCGGAGGTGGTGTATACTCAGATGAGCTGAATCTCAAGCTGTCCTTCCGTCTACCAGACAATTGTAGTGTCTTTCAGGCGGAGGTTGCGGCTATTTGACAGGCAATCGGCTGGTTTCTGTGTAATCAAATACTTGGGGTTAATATTAGCATTTTCACAGATAGCCAAGCGGCTTTTAAATCCCTTGCTGGTCCTTGTACAGTTTCCATGATTATTGCTGAATGCCGTGCATCTCTTTGAGAGATGTCAAGACATTCGGTTGTCCAATTGATTCGGGTGCCTTGACATACGGGTTTTCAGGGCAACTGTGAGACCGATGAATTAACAAGGCTTGGAACCGTGTTACTGGAGGTCTCCTGCTCCTTCTCAATAGGTATACCGATGACATCGGTCAAACTTGCCATCAGGCAAAAATATCTCGAGGATGCTAGGAGGTCCTGGGCAGATGAATCATCCTGTGCGATAGCAGGGCAGCCCTTCTTAGCCATGGATGTGCATCTCACCAAGCAGCTTTTAGGCTGCTTTTAGGCTACGCTGCACTGTGGGAGTTCTTAAGGACCACTGCCTCATACGACGGCATGCACAACGATTGGGAGTGCAGTTTAACGATTTCTATCGGAGTTGTGGCTCTGAGGATGAGGTAAAATCCGTCCTCCACCTCTTGTGTCAGTGCTCGGCGTTGGCAATGAGAAGGTTGGTGGCAATTGGTGCTCCCTTTCTCTCAAACTTGACCGAGTTGTCCCTTGTCAATTTAAAGGGGATAATGCGATTTGTCAAGAGAAGCAGATGGTTTTCTGAGTTCAGTGAGTAGGAGAGAGTCACAAATTATTGTGGCATCACAACGAGCCTCTCTTGTGCCTATGTGGTTTCGGTCGGCGGACCTCTGTGGACCAACAGCCACTTTAACCTAACCTAACCTAATCTAAAGAAAATTTCTAAATACTTTTTGCCAAATCAACAACGAAAATTGCCAAACTGTAGAATATGTTAACTTTCTCTTTAAACTTTCAATAATTTTGCTTTTAGCTCTCTTCATACCAATGCCGAATCAATAAATTGATGTAACTTTTCTATTTCACTTTTATTTTACCAAAATATTTGATTTTTGCACTGGTAATTTTCAAATTCAACCGATCTTAATTTTTTATTTCAAGATTGCAAGAAAAATTTACATTCGAATCCTAAACCAATTCGGCACCGGTACCTTACTGAGCCAGTGGCGGCTCGTGACATTTTGAAACAGGGAGGCAGTAAATTCAAGAATTATTCGATCAAAGTCAAGTAATATTAAATGACTTATGCGGTAATATCGAATGCATATTTTGGGGCTTTGGGGTGAGGGAAGGAAATATGATGCAAACTTCTGTGTAAAATATATTTTATTTGTTAGCAAAATCTATTTTTTTCTCTTTTGGCAACATGTTAAGCGACATTGTCTTACAGCTGCTTTAAATCTCCAATTTCTTGAAAATGAAAGTTCAATACTAAGCAGTGATAGCTCAGAAAATCGTGTAAGCCAATGATATTGACAGAGCTAGTTTTAATTATTTTCAACGAAAAAAATGGCATCTCAATAATGACTGATGTAGCCAGAATACTTAAAATTAGCTTTATTATGATTAACTTACTTATTATAGCAACTTTTCCAGATTATTTTATCGAAGTATAAGATAAAGAGCTTACTTTTAAGTTTTTTTCCGTTCAGAAATAAACCACACTCTAACGAAGGTTGACGAATCACATTTTGAACAGTGACAGACTGAGGTTCCATGAGGTTTAAAATACCTTGTATCTGGCCGACTTTTAACCAATTTTTTTAATCTAGCCAAATACACGGCAGACCCCTGCTTCATTGTGGCCTCTGAGTGGCAAGTCCATATGTGATTAAAGTAACATTAAGTCAATAAACCATTTTAGAGTTACAGGTTTTATTTTTCTGTTTGGTGATCATATCCTTCATTCGCCTCGATTTCGACTCATTGAGAGAACTTAATTACGTTTGAGAGAGCGTTTAGGTTTCCCAAATTATTGAAACATTGCTTTGACCAACCATTGTTACTGGAGCTCCAATCAAATAATGCAGATATATATATATATATATATATATATATATATATATATATATATTTATATATATATATATAAATATATATATATATGTATATATATATATATATATATATATATATATATATATATATATATATATATATATATATATATATATATATACATATATCAGCAAAATGGTTAAGAGAGATATTCTCTGGAAAGGCAGATCCGATTGAGCTGCAATTTTGGAGGATATAGATGCATATAGTGGGTAGGTCCATGACTTGCTGGAATTCAGATATCTTTAACCCTTTGGCGGCGGTGAGCATTTTAGTGAATTTTTAGGTACTCCTGTATTTCCAAGCAGCATAAATTTTTGTTAAAAAAAAGTATTGATAATGAAAAATGAAAAATTATTGTGTTAAGCTTGCTCATGATAAAGAATTCGAAATTTTGTGAAAGTAAGCAAGTAAAAGTAAGCAAGGATTTTTTTTCAAATTTTGATTTGTCATAGCTTCTGACAGAAACATTGGATCATCGTGAAAATGGCAGAGCGTATTGACCTTGACTAATATTTAACACACATGGATTTTACGGGTAATCCCCTAGCTACG
Source organism: Nemotelus nigrinus (assembly GCA_947369275.1). Lineage (NCBI taxonomy): Eukaryota > Metazoa > Arthropoda > Insecta > Diptera > Stratiomyidae > Nemotelus > Nemotelus nigrinus. The sequence continues at coordinate 74,465,840 of OX376372.1, forward strand.
ACAGGGTGCTGAAAAAAAATCTTTTAAACAGTCGACTTTCTTGAAATTTTTTTGCTTTTTATCACATTTGACGTGATAGACATCATGTCAAATTCAAATTTTCCAAGTTCCAATTTACACAAGAACGGCAACCCATCACCAAATTACCTATAATTTAAGCAATCGAAACTTATGTTCACGAGAACTGACGACCGGATAATTCGATGACAATGAAATTTACAGGACATGTTGATATTTACAAGGACCAGGTCTGATAGAAGTGATTTTAAAATGCGGGCAGCCTTGTGGCAATGGTATCATCTTGAAAAATCACTGACAATAAAAACTGTTTTTGGCCTATAGCTTCCGATTCAACTGTCACATTTTAACGAAATTCACACAATATTTGGACCCTACTCTCGATAACACTTGCTGAAAATTAAGTTGAAAAATTAAAATAGAGTTGCCAGCTATGGTGATTTTTGTCTCCTAAATCTTACAAATTTGCTCAGCAAAATAAAACTTTTTCCCTATAACTTCCGTTCCAGTCATGAAATCAAAACGAAGTTCATGCAGCAAATAAATCTTAATGTAGACCAAATGTCGTAGGAGTTTCGTAACAAAATCATGAAAGATCTGCCAGCTATGACCATTTTTGTAATTTTTTTAAAGTTTCTTTACTAAGCGATTATATCATTAGATTTATTTCATTAGATCCTGCAATAAAAATTAACAACAAATATTAACGTTTTGAAACCCTAAAATGATTTTCAACCGTATCACTTCCATATGTAAGGCATTTGCAATAAAAATAAGGAATCAATTTTTAATTGGCCACCTCAAACAACGTTTATCCGCTGAAACTTTGGATGAAATCCTGCGATGAGAACGAAATTTAAAGGATAAGTTGATTTAATTATGAACTTGGTATGGTAAACTTATTGCTGCTTCGTTGGAAAAGTGTTGCCAGCACTGAACATTTTCATCATCTACATATGTTATAGTTGGATTTTCTTGCTTTGGATAAGGAATGGTACTACAAAAAGTGTATAACGTCTTACCACATTTTTTTGTCCCTCAAAGACAATTTCTTCGAAAATCAGTTTTCTAGCGGTTTTGATGCGCTAGACTTTTTTTTATTTTTTGCACTGAGGCAGTTCTCTGGTCTGGGTATAGAATTGATTTCGCGTTGTTTTTTTCGGCTGCTTGCATTGAGGCACTGCTCTTTACAAAAATTCAATAGTGGAGACCTGGGAGCAAAGTGCTAGTTTTGTTAGGAATGTAAGTTTTATTTATTTATTAATTCAGTCTTTGTATTTTATAAATTTTGTCGAGGAGGCACTGCCTCTTTTGCCTCGTGTGAGGAGCCACCATTGTACTGAACCGCCACGACCAAAGAGAACGCTCGTAATGAAAATCATCGGCTTTGATCAGAACGACTATCGGCAGTTTTTTCACCGTACCGACTGCCTTATTTTCCTGGCAAGGGTATCGTTTTTCAGCGCGTCACACTCGCTGCGTAAAAGGTGATTTTAGCATATTAGGTGCTGTAATGCCGGATTTATACACTGGGACGAGCGTCTCGTGTACAAGAGTAAACAAGACTCAACAAGACATTGGACGAGACTCAACAAGACATAGTGTGAATTGTTCACTTAGGATATTGCACCATGCACCTTTCATAGGGTGAATTGTTTACTTAGGATATTGCACCATGCATCTTTCGACAGCTGTGAGCTGTTTTGTTCAGTTCAGTGAACGATGACTGAGGTACGGGCTGTGGCTATTGCAACTGCCTGGTGTGCGTTGAGTTATTTCAATCTGGGACACGCAAACACATGTTTGAAGTCCCGGCGAAAAATTCGAAAATTTAAATGAGCACATGCTACCCTCTTGAATCCCTTTGACTTGATGCATAAAACCGACTTCGCTTCCAGCGGCTTCGAGCTCGGACGAGACGGTCATAAACACTCAGGCACAGCAATAAAAGGATCATTATCCCTTCATAAAACAAACAAGAGCCGACGAGCAAACCATTTACACACGCGTGCTTGCCATGAAAAAAACAGCCGAGAATAGACAAGGAGACCATTTACACACAGACCTTGTCGTCATTTGGCGTTCCTCGGCCAGAACGTAATTCCGGCATAACGTATAGACATTCGTGAGTCATTTCGCTTCAATGGTGAGTTAACTGGTGTCTATTGCAATGGGATGTGCTTTGTGATGCATTTGGTCAGTGAATGAATATTTGAAATTCAAGAATTTACTTTATTTGCCAAGGTGAGTGGCTATGCAGTTTCATTCGAAACAGTATTGACTGGTAACAATGTTATTTTTGTAATGGGTCGTTTGCAGTCTTTATCCTTACCCTTAATTGATTCCACTCCGACAATGCCATATTACATGACATATTCATGCATACACTAGATGCTCTTGCAAGTGCCCGTTTAAAATATGGATATCTCTCGTCTTAGACAATTTTTGGATTTGGTTGTTGATGTAACCACTTTGGTTTTGATTGTAATCTAGACAGGTTTTCTGTATGCCATCTTCTTCAAAAAGTTTGAATCAACCTTCCAGTCAATCGCCAACGATTCAATCGATGTAAGCTCATATCTATGACATTCGTTTTGGGAGGAGTCAATTTCTAAAATTCAGGTATACTTCTATCTTGATGAGTACGGCCGAAAATTCTTCATAAGTAAGAGTTGCATCTGATAAAACTCGATGTAAATGTCGTTTCAATGATTTCACTCCCACTTCCCAAAGACCTCCAAAATGTGGTAGCCTAAAGAGGTTGAAATGCTAGGTTGTACAATCAACAGCGATCTTTTCAGCAGCTTTAGTCAGCGTGGACTTAACTTGACTCAGCGGTAGCTGCAACAAAATTAGTCACTGCATATATGCACATGTGGTAAATTATGCACTCAAATTCTGCACGATTCCTCCACTATTCATCGAAGATTAGTGTTTCTAGCGGTTCTGATGCGCTAGAGTGTTTTTACTATTTAAGATACCACGTCGAAATTCCGTTCCAAAATTGTATGCGCAAACAACGTTATTCAATATTTAAGGTCAAAATATCAGTTTTTCTAAAATATCTCGCTAGCTACTGGTTTTACATGAAATATGCAGAACATAATATTTGCTCATCATATAAATTTGCCCAAAAATCAATACAAAATTCACGTAAGATTAGTAGTTAAGGTAAGGCAGCAGAAGAAGGCTGTCGTCTAAGCCGCTTGCATTAGATCACCAGTTTGGGCCCGTTTGACACACTCCGCTGGCTAGTTAGACCAGCCAAGTGACCACTCCCTTAAATTGAAGCAGCTAACTTGACGTAGCGGCACTAGCCGCTTGCGCTAACTCTTGAAAGTTTTAGGAGCGTATATTGCTGCGGTGTTTGTTGTTCGGAGCCGGATAATTGCATAGAGTATGCTCGAGAGTGTCCTCTTCTGTCTCGTACTTCTTGAGTGAGTAGGTCGACCGTCGCTTTTAAGCAGTTTTACCTGAGCATGAGCTGTTTTCTGTTTTTGATGGCTATAATGTCCTGGTTACCATAAAGTTCATTTAGTTTTCTCTTTAAGACATCTAGTTTCTTTGTGGTGTCAGCAAGCGACCTTGTCCCACTTATGCAATGACTAATAGTTTGTGAGACATGTCCTCTTCGACGTTATAACGAAGCTAGCGCTGTATGGTTTGGAATGCTTGAAAAATCAGAGAACACACACGAATCAAAACAAAACCGACAAAATTGTTGTCTTACTTGGAAATTCCTCTACACCAGGGGTGGGCAAACGGTCGATCGCGATCGACCGGTCGATCGCCAACAGTTCGACAGTTGATCACAGACATTTTTAATAATTTACTAGGTTAATTTAAAATGTGAACTAAAAATTTAGTAGACGATTGATTCAGTACATTTTGGAATGGGCCTTGGCTTAATAGATCCAATCGGACAGTCCACGTAGTTTCAGTTTCAGTTTCAGTGCACACAAAAGCTTGCAGAGCCTTGGTGGCGGAGAAGCCAAAAGGAAAATCCGAAATAGCTATGCTCTCGGTTTGTGCAATTTATAGATTTATATTATTTTAGTAAAACTGCTTCACTAAATCTCGTATACGGTTGTTTCATTTCCTTAAATCTCTCTGTTCTAAAGTACACACTTTATATTTTTGATTCCCGCTATACACCTTGCCTGCATTTGCATTCGTCTCCCTGCTACTGAGATAGTAAATTGTCACACACAGCGCAACAAAGGTTGATCTCAATTTTGGATAAAATAAAATTGTAAATTAAAATCTTTTCATGCCGATTTAGTTTGTGCAGTGCATTCTTTCGAGTTAAAAAGTGACATTTGGTGTTTGAATTTGAAAATTGAATTGTGCAAATGTCTTTTCAATAACAAAATTGATCGAAAATTGAAATTCTTGACATTTTATCCGTTAGAAATGATACGTGTCTCCGCTTTTCTCCATTTTCAAAATTTTCGCTCGAAAGAATGACCAGATTATGGAGACATGTCAAAATTTAGCTTCACGATTAACTCAGTACTAGCCTAAAGAATGAACTGCACATACTAAATTGGCGTGAAATGATTGGAGACATGTGCCGAAGCCATCTGCATTTTCAAAGCGAAAGCATCTTCCAAGCAGTTTTTCACGCTTAAAAGTAAGCACAACTCTTGTTTATTTTCAAGCTGAATTTTCGCCGAAATAAATTTCACGTGAAAATTTGCATGAAAATTTAACGTGAAATCGAAAACAGTACTAAGCTTTAGATGGCTTAGCTCAGGAAGCTTTTTGCAAAGATTTCTAAACTTTTGCCTGAAATTATTGCATTTTTGGACACATTGGGAGAAAAACATGAACAATGGGAAGATCCAGTATGGGTAAAGAAATAAGCATTTCTTACGGATTTTATGAGCCATTACAGCTCGCTTAATTTACAATTGCAAGCGAAAGGAAAATATTGTTGACTTGTTGAATTCGATAAATGTTTTCTAAGTAAAATTAAAACCGTTTGCTTCACAATTAAGCAGGCAAAATTTTTAAATATTTTCCATATTTAGAAAAAAAAAGATTAAACTTACTGGTGAATGTAAAATGCAAAAGCTGAAAGACATCCTTCAGTTCGCGAACCTTCGATGGCCGCTTGGACAGCATTTTTTTCTCCTGGTCCATTTATCTGGTATCACTGTGGACCAATAGGTCTATGTGTGGCCTTGTGCCAACCGGTACAAACTAACCTAACCAACTGGTGAATGTAATATTGAAATGTTTTGTCTTGAATTGGAAAATGTTAATCAAGAATTCGAGATACGGTTTCCAAATCTCAATAACCTTCAACCGATTTTTGAATTTATTTCATTTCCTTTTGGAGAATTCGAAAACGAGGATTTCATCAAATATAGCTCATACTTTACAATTGAATTGATCGGATCTAGAGTTAGAAATTTTAACAATAGCACGCGCAAATGAAAATTATTTTTGGATTTTATTTATTTATTTACCAATCAAGGCGTACATGTATAAAAAAAGAATAAAATAAAATAGTACATACATAAAATTACGAAACAAAATAAAAAAATAAAACAAACTATAAATAAATACAAGACTAATAAATAGTGCATAAATAAAATTATTAATAAACAGACAACAAATAAAGTAATAAATAAATGATAAATGACAAATAAATGACTAACAAATTAAATACCAAATTTAAATTTAAAATGAATATACAATGCATATATGTTAGTATGGTGGGGGTGGGGGGATTATAAAGAGAGAGCCTTGATGATGGTATTTTTAAACGTTGATTTGGCGATCGTAGGGAAAAAGTTCTCGCTCATGCTATTGAATAGCCTGCAGCACCTATTTATTGGCTCGTTTGCTGCATATGTTGTGTTGTGTTGGTATTCAATAAGCAATCATCGGGATCTAGTGACTCTGATTGAGCACAAACTTTTCTTTCAAGTAAACGACATTAACCACGTCTCTGATGACATCGAAGCTGAAGCAGGCAGATAACATTAATCTTCTCGACGCAAGGGGTAACAAATTAATACATTTAAGGCGATATTCGTATGAAGGTAGATTAGTGAAATTATAAGGGTTGAAAAGATCCCTCAAAGCGAAAAGTAAAAACTGCTTCTGAACAGACTCAAATCTTTGGCTGTGAATTTCGAAAGCCGGGTTCCAGATAGTGCACGCATATTCGAGAAGAGGACGCACGAGTGAAATATATAAGGATTTAGTAACCCAAAGATTCTTAAACTCTTTGGCCCGTCACTTATTACCATACAACGTTTTCTCAAATCAAAAACATCGAATCGCAACTTAGGAGTTCTCTGACTGATGACCACTTAATGGCATCTATTCGATTGTGCATCAGTGCTTACAAGCCTAACTCTACAATACTTTTTGATGAAATGGAGTGTCATGCATATACATCAAAAATTAATCCAAAATATTTATTAATAAAGTACATTGCACAAAGTAGTAAATACAAAGTATTTAATGTATTAATATCAATAAAGACCTTAATTACATTTTTATTTGTTTTTAGTTTAACCCATTTTTCGAAGTCGATCGCATATAAATTAAAAAAATTAATGTCGATCATACCAGTATTAAGTTTGCCCACCCCTGCTCTACACTGTAGTAAATTGAAGCAGACTTCCACGAGTGTCTAGTTATTTTTTTAAAGTGAATTTAGAGTAGCCAAGTGTGTACTTTATACAGCTTTTGTCCAAACCTCGTGATGTTGAAGGCGATTCAATTATAAAAATGTATACCGAATAAACATGTTTTTCCCACATTTTTAAAAACATTTCTACCAGAGTATACATTCAAACTCTCATTATTACCAAGTATGGTAGTATCATTTGCAGGAAAGCTAGGCCTCTTTGTTCCTGAAAAATGCTGTAGTTAATATGCCTCAACTCAGATTGCTTATGGATTACTTAAACTATAATGGACACGAAGCAAAAAATTTTCGCCAGCGGGAATAACTAAACGTGCGAAAGAAGCTCAATCATAGCATCTGGGCCGTTGAAAATATGATGTGCAATTAAGCTTCAGCTGTTATAACACTTCAAATGGAATACACCTACAACAACTACATAATATGCGTAACATTATTATGATGTGTTTGACTATGATTAAATTAAATATTAGAAGATTCACCATTACAAATCGCAGAGATGCGCGTGTTTAAGAAGTACTTAGGCGCAAGCTATGAAAGTTCATTGATGTGGGTAGGTCAGTATGTACATTAGAAACATTAGTTCATGATTAGTCTCACAAAATCTCATATGTAGTGATAGTGAAGTTTATGTTCGGAGAATCCAAAAAAATATTACCTTTGAAATGAAAGATATGCGCGAATAAGGAAATGAATCAGTAGTTTCAATTAGATAATCTATTATATTATTTCCGAAAACCATTGGCAATGGGATATGAATTTTGTTTGATTGTGACTTGTATCTGAGTTTTATGCGAAAAATTCGTAATAGCAGCTCACTTAAGCGAATGTGTACTTGCAAGAAAATTTAAGAGCACCCCGAAGGTTTTGATGAACATCTTCATGCTACCGCCTTAAATACATATGTTACGTAGATTTGCTAGTGAATAGTACTAATGAAACTTGTAATGACAAATTTGAGCAAATAATAGCACCTAATGATTTATGATTTATCAACTGTGATGGACTTTATTCTTACAAAAAAGGCCAGGAGAATTTAAAAAGCAAAGTTTTTTTAAGAAAAAGCTAGAGTTTAACCTTGGGATAAAGTTTGTTATTCCTATTAACACATTACGTCACGGTCAAAAAATTTCCTTATTTCTTGGAGATTGTACGTGCACATTATGCAAACTTGTTTCGCCACTAAGCGGCCAAATTACTCTCAACAAACTAAAAACTTCCTGCTCTATAATTTCTCGCACAAGCATTAAACCATTTACAGGGTGGGTTAATCATGATCATCATCGGGGCACTACAGCCCGAATCGAGCCTTAGCCTTCTTCATTCTTCGCTTCCATTCGTCTCAGTTCAGAGACCGCGTCTTCCAGTTCGGTGTTCCCAGAAATGACCTGCTGTCAGCAGCTATCGAATCCTCCCAGCGCTTGCGTGGCTTACCGACTGGCCCGGCTCCGCTCGCTCTTCCCTTGAGAGATCGTTTAGGGTTTCGATTGTCGCTCATTCGTTCGACGTGGCCAGCCCATTGTAGTTTTTGTAGTCGTATGACGGTAGAGACTTCCGGCTCGTCATATAGGGTATACAGCTCGTTGTTGTATCAGATTCACCATCCATCTTCTTCCCGTATTGGACCGAGGATCCTTCGTAATACCTTTCTCTCAAACGTGTTCAAGGCTTTTTCAGATGCCGAGGTCAGCGCCCAGATGCGAAGCTTCGTATTTCTGTGTACGCATCGAGATTTCAAAGTGGGAAGCACCGAAAAGAATGCCCTATTGGCTAATTAAGCCCGTCGTTTGATTTCGTCAAGCTCATTCCCATCCTGTGAGAGGGTCGTCCCTAGGTAGACGAAGTTGTCAACATTTTCAAGGTTATGGTCCCCTATCGTTATGTTTTTTCTTATTGGCGTCCTTTTCCTTGATTGAGTGATAGCTTTTGTTTTTTGTTCGTTAATTTGAAGACTAACTTCTTTGGCGGTTTCGTCTAGAGCTGCAAATACTTCCTTGGCGTCATTAAACGAACGTGACATAATGTTGATGTCGTCAGCGTAAGCTACTAGCTGTGTCGACTTAAATAATAGAGTTCCTCTCGTGTCAACGGGGATTTTTCTGATGACATACTCAAGTGCTAAGTTTAAGAGAACCGGAGCTAGTCCATCCTCTTGTTTTAGCACTGTATTTGTCGAAAACGAGTTGGTCATATTATTCTGAATCAGTACTTGTGACGCGGACTCGGTCATGGTCATTTTCACCAGTCATACTAACTTTGCTGGGATTCCAAACTGCAGCATGATGTTATATAATGCAGCTTGGTTGATGCTGTCGTACGCTTGTTTGAAATCGACGAATATTTGATGGACATCAATGTTGAATTCCCAGTATTTTTCCAACATTTGTTTGATCGTAAATATTTGGTGAGTTATCGATCTTCCACGTCTGAAACCACCTTGATATTTGCCAAGAATTTTCTCAGCGTGATGGGAAATCCTTGACTCTAAAATCTTTGTTCAAAGCTTGTACGACGTACAAGGTAGTGATATGCCCCTATAGTTTTCGCATAGTAATTTATCTTCTTTCTTGTGAATGGGACATATAACGCTTTTCCGCCACTCATCCGGCATCGTTGCTTGTTGCTAGATGCCTGTCACCAATCCATGGATTGCCCTTAAAACGGAAATCCCGCTTGTCTTCAGGAGCTCCGCGGGGATCCCATCGATGTTTGGTGCTTTGTTGAGTTTCAAGCGGTCTAATGGCCTGTCGGACTTCATCTAGTGTAGGAGTATGAGATGAGGCACTGTCAAGGTGCGGGGGCATTTCCGTTCAGTAATTGCTGGAAATAGGACGCCCATCTTTCTTTCACCTGTTCTGAGCCACTTATGATGCTTCCATCGGCAGCCCTACATAGGCTAGTTTGTGGTTTAAAGCCTTGTTTTAAGTATGGGGCTAGTGGGGCTTAGCCCTACCATCATTTTCATTCCAAAATGTAAAGAAACTAATCTCTATTTCAATTATTACAAACTATAAAATTTCATTTTAGCGAAACAAATGATCAAAATACTTCGCTCACCAACTGTTTTTAAAATCCATTCATGTCTCGTCTCTTTCGAAATTTGTATTTCATTTTCATTCACAAATTCGTATGTACATATAATTTAATACAAGAGAACTTACTTCGCATATGCAATATGCGCGCGATGCTCTTTTCATATTCTCTTTCCATATTCTGTTCCACATGCAATGTGCGCCGGGCTAAGTTGAACTAGCCCCAGAAAAGAGAGGAAACGAATGAAAAAAACTCTAGCGCACCTGAACCGCTAGAAACACTAATGTTCGAAGAACAGTAGAAGAATCGTGCAGGTTTTGAGTGCATATTCCACCACATGTGCTGCTTATTACGGCCAAACTGTTTCAAATGCCACGTTTTACTTTGGTCTCAAGAACGCATTATAACTCATATGGTGGAAGGTTTCAGATATTGCCACTGGCATGAATTTCAACGATTATGCGAGCAAAACACGGGTTAATTATATTCGTTATCAGTTGCTTATTTCACATAATTTTGAAAGCAGCATCTCATATAACATCAATGAAGAAAATGTTCAGTGCCTGCAGCACTGTAACTGAAGTTGGTGTTTGGGGCTGCAATCCGAAAAATTTGCAGAACTTTGGGAATTGGAATATTGGTTCTTTATTTTCATTGTAAATGTTTCCGGTATGAATACTAACTGTAAGCATTTATTGATACAAAAGTAGCACAACCGACTCGTGCTGGCAACCTTCTGCCAGTATCAAAGCTAAGAATATATTACATCTGATTCACGTTGCTTTATTACATTCGAAGTTATAGGAGTATAAAGAAATTTAGGGTAACCTGCAGCGAGTTTTTTCAAATAATCGAAAACCTAATATTTGCTGTTTATTGTCACTACAATATCATTACCATTTGAAAATTCTACGATAAAACCGCTTAATAAAGATGTTGCAATTAAACACAAAACCAACAATAGCTGGCAACCCTATCGTGGCTTTTCCACCAAATTTGGCCTGAATAATGTTTATGACAGGTTTCATTAATTGTATGAAATTCGTATTGATTTCATGACTGCACTGGAAGTTATAGGGCAAAAAGTTTTACTTTCCTGAGCTTATTTTCAAAACCAAAGACACAAAAATTACCATAGCTGGCAGCACCAATCAAATTTTTCAACCAAATTTCCACCAAACAGAGATTAAAAGTAAGGTTCAGCTGCCAATTTCATGAAAATCTGGTAACTGATTCACATTTCATAAGGCAAAAAGCAGTTTTTTTTCTTTGTAATTTTTCAAGATGGCACCACTGGCACAGAGTTGCCCACAATTCAAAATCGCTTCTATCAAATCTGGTCCTACTTAAGTCCAATGCATTCTGTAAATTTCAGCTGTATCTGAATATTGGTTCGTGAGTTCCCGTGAACAGAAGTTTTTGATGCTAAAAATATAGGTTAACTGGGAGAGGGTTACCGTTCTTGTCCGACATTAAATTTTCAAAGTTTTACTTTGAACGTGTAGGTAAAACGTAAGATTTGTATACAGATTGGTTTTATTGTAAGAAACGGACATTTTTTGGAATATTCGATGGTTTGAATGTTTTCACTTTCAAATTTTTTTTTTTCAAATTTAAGACACCAAAATTATCATAGCTGGCAGTTCCATTTGAATTTTTCAACCAAATTTCTATCAAACGTGGTTTGAAGTAAGGTCCAGCTACTATGTGAATTTCGTCAAAATCGAACGATTCGATCAGAATCTATAGGGCTAAAAGCAGTTATCTTTTTTAGTGATTTTTCAAGATGGCACCACTGGCACAGAATCACCTGTATTTTAAAATCACGTCTATCAGACTTGGTCCTACTTAAGACCAATACATTCTGCAAATTTCAATTAATTCTGCTTATCGGATCGTGAGTTTCCGTGAACAGAAATTTTTGATGCTAAAAATATAGGTAAATTGGGCAAAGGTTACCAGGCGTGAACGTTATACCATATCAAAGTTTTTTTATTGCCTATGTAAACAAAGCATAAGATTTACATATGAGTGGCTTTTTTTGAAGAAGCGGCATTTTTTCAAGAGGGACGATGATTTGGAGGTTTTTACTTTCAGTGCCTGCCCTAGCTACAGGGTTGCTAGCACCTTCATTCAAAGCTACACAAATCTACAACTAAATAATACAAATATGTCCTGATTATTTCGTAATGATTGAATAGCTCTGTCAAAAGTTATCGCAATTTAAAAATTTTCAAATTTCCCCGTTCTCTTTTTAGGCACCCAGCGCACACCTGGGGTTAAAAAAATTCCAAAACATTATCCGATTCACATGTAAAACACGTTCGAAATTTATTTCGTCAACTTTATTTTTGCGAAAATTATTTTTGTACGAAAGAATAGATATATTAAAAATATCACTTAAATGGCCGCCGGCGCCAAAAGGTTAACAATAACTGACATTTAGAGAGACTTGGACCTATTCTGCATATACACCAATGTATCTTGAAAGTTTCAGCTCAATCGGATGGCGCGTTCCCGAGATTATCTCACTGAAATTTTTTGATGATATATATATATATATATATATATATATATATATATATATATATATATATATATATATATATATATATATATATATATATATATATATATATATATATATATATATATATATATATATATATATGGAAATATGAATTTTTGGCCGAATCGATTTTAATACTAATGTTCTTCGAACATTAGTAAAAATCACTGAACGCAGAGTGTGAGCATGTCATACGCAATGGCAAAAAGAGTAATCAACGGACTAAGCCCTAATCTTAGGCTTCTATTGGTATATCGCTTGTTCGTCGTTAAATAAAGTCGAATAAAGTGTGTGTAGTACCAGTGGGTTAAATTAAGCTAATTGGGTTTTGCAATTGAAGAGTAACCGATGGTTTTGCTTTTACAGTGCTTGTTGATATTATCGTGATATGATAAATATGATATAAAAATTGTGTGCTCGTCTCAAACATGATTTAATATGATACAGACAGGTCTGTACGTATGGTATTTTATGCAAAATGTTGATTGCATTAAAAATGTGTGAGACAATACAATATAAACTGTTTACAATATAATTGATCTTTGAAGACACTTTTAAAAAGTTTTCTTACGTCAAATGTGGGAAGTGACATTTTTTAATCTTCGTGCTATTCAAAGCATAAATATTTATTAGTTAAAATTTACCAAAATTGACCAAATTAAAACAATCTGTTTTTGAAAGCCTGGGGTATCGAATTTATTGCTTTGATTTAATTAAATGGGATGCTTGGGACATTGTTACGATAATAGAAGTAACCGAACTGTTAAGTTATATGAATAATGATCATTTTAATTTTTTCTAGTGACTTTTTAATAAAATTTTCGAATATTCTTCATAATGTCTTACATTAACCTAGGATCTAGTTTATTAATTCAATTCAATTAGAAATAGTTTGAAATCAAGGAAGTCTAATCATAAGGAATGAATGGTGAAAAAAACGATATGATCCTCATGTTATATGATTGATAAGTTTGGGATATGATAATAATCCAGTTTAATCCAGTCAAAATTAATGTACAAAAACGAAGTGTTCTAAATATGTCATCTGCTACTGAATTGTAAAGCTTCTTTTAAAAATAAAAATATGATTTCTTCTGTTTGACAAATAAATAATTTAATTTAAATACGTTTTATCACTACAATTAGATCCAGCAGATTCTGAAAGATGATTTAGCAACGTAAAGAATACTGAAACTTTTGAAACTTACAATAAATATAAAAAACGTTTCAATTTATTTGCAGTATTATCTATTAGTAAAGAAGTTGAATATTTTGATGAGCAGTTGATAGATTTACTCAACAGAAAAATAGGCGCAAGGAAAAATAGGCAGCAATAAGCTGATGCAAATGTTTAGTAGAATTTTCCCGGAGGAATTTATTACTGAATTGACTAATTTGTGCATAGTATTTATTTATTTTATTTTCAAATATAAAACTTTTCCGAATTTCCAATATAAGTAAGTACTGGTCCTTGCAGACTAGCCCCACTTACATTGATTCCCACGAGCCGCCACTGGCCTCACTACTTTGTACGCTTGTCGAGTGTTGTAAGCCATAAAGTAGTCATTCATGTTATTCAGCATGCTGTCAAAATGCTTTCGTTTCTTGCATCTAATTATTCTATTAGCTGCTCTCCGAAGATCGTCATATTATTCTTTCTTGGCTCTAGTCGGTCGTTCAATGTGGATTTTGTAACCCGCATTCTTTTCGTCCAACGTGGCTTGACAATCCTCGTCGAACCATTCATTTCTGCGTAGTCCAAACCTCGTTGATAGACGTGGAAGCTAGTTCCATTTCCAGAGCAGACCTATACGCGGCTTCCATCGTCTTGTCTTGAAGCTTGTCTACATCGAACTTGCGTCTTGAACTTGCTCTGGCTTCATGCGACAGTGATATTCGACATCGATATCGAGTCTTGACTAAGTAGTGGTCGGAGTCCCCGTTGGCCCCACGGAAGGTTCGCACATCTAAAATACTGGAGGCCCACCTTTTCTGAATCAGAATATAGAAATGTTTCTGAATCAGAATACAGAAAGGTGCGGCCGTCCGGGGATGCCCATGTCTTTTTGTGAATGTCGCGATGCGAAAAACATGTGGAGCTTACGATGAGATTTCTGCTACTTGCAAAATCGACAAGTCGTTTTCCATTGTCGTTGCATAGGTCGTGAATACTAAAGTGGCCGGTTGTTCCGCGATGTGTTTCCTCCTTTTTAATCTTTGCGTTGAAGTCGCCCGGCAGGATGTTCACATCATTTGATGGCAATGAATCATATAGCCTTTCTAGAAGGTTATAAAAATTATCTTTCAATGCCTCATCCTTATCTTCAGTAGGGGCGTGAACGTTAATGAGCCAAAAGTTAAAAAACTTTGCACGAATGCGGATTACACACAATCTTTCATTGACAGGCTTGAAGTCGATTATTTAACGTGGAACAAATTCAGTTGAGTTTCAGTCATAATTGAATACAATTTAGAAGCCGTAACTTACGTACATACAAAAGTGAAAAAACAAAAAAAAAGAAGAACATAGTATGTTTGTATTTGAATTAAACACTGAACAACTTAGGTATTGTTGTTATACACATATTATATTTAATTATAAAACTCAATTTTGTTCATATAACTACCACGAGTACGTTTGCATTCTTTGGAGCCAGTTTTCAACCACTCCAAATAGATATGTAGCCCATTCCTTAAAATTTTCCAAAACGTTATCATATACATGTTTGAAACACGTTCTCAATTAATATTGCATACTTCTTTTTTTTGGAAAATTTATTAAGTCAAGGTACTTTTTTGAGTGTTCGAAACCCGCAAGATTAAGTCAGTAGCTTTCAATTTGTTCTTGCTCCATGTTGTAATTTCCTTGTCCGTATCTGCCTTTGTAAAGCCCCAGTACGGAGTAGAATATGTGAAGAGCATTCTTGTTCTTGGTATCAGCTTCCTCGTCTGTTTGGTATCACTCATGGCCGGTACCTCTGTGTTCTTATTTGATTTAGGGCCTCTGTCATCTCTAAGAGCATAGCTGAATTTGTGTGATTCCGATTGATGGCCTTGACAAACGCTTGGCTATTCGATAGGATCTTAGCTCTAACCCTTTTAGTGTTATTTATCTTTATATATATATATATATATATATATATATATATATATATATATATATATATATATATATATATATATATATATATATATACGTATATATATATATATATATATATATATATATATATATATATATATATATATATATATATATATATATATATATATATATATATATATATGTATGTATCTAGATATGGAAGATAGTTCTGCTTGATAGATGGTGATCTCCTTTGGAAGAGGGAAAAATTTTTTGTAGTGGCGTTTCGATCCCTTCTTCCAATTCACAATACATATTTGAACCATCCGTAAACAACATTTGTACCCTTTTGTGTGAAGGAGTGACCTATTCCCCCATTTGTTCATTGATAGAACTGTCACCTTGAGCTTCTTCTCGAAAGCTATTTTGGTCTTTATTTGATCGCTGAAGTTCAACATTTCTATTATAAGCTTGATGTCTTTTAAGACTCTAAGGTGACTTTTTAGATCTCTTTATTTATAACTGTAGGACTGTTGTTGACTAATAGCCTGTTTCGCTGCTTCGCTCTGAATTTTGTGGTGTGCTGGGTATAGATTTAGAAAGACCTCCTTTCCACCCGATGGAGTGGAATTTTTTGCCCCTGTAACCAGTAAGCAGGTTATCTGTTGAGCGTTGTTGAATCTGCTAGCAGCATATGTGGCTTTCTTTCAACACTCTACATTTCCATATAATATGATATACCTCATCGTTTGTTTACATGTCCGGATTGTCTACCTTGCCGATTGCAAAAGAGCTCTTGCTCCGGAGTTGATTTATGGCTCAAAATTGATGCTGAGTCTAATTTGCAAGTAAGAATCAGTCCCAGGTTTACTTCGGACCTATCGGACCTAGTCCATACCTATATAAGTATCTTCAAAACCTATTCCGATTGCGAACCAATATCAACTTAATTTGAAGCCTAGGCTGAAATGGGTGTAGGTCCAAGACTTATTCCGAATAGGCATATTAATCGATAAAGGCACAAAAAGCGATCATGGTTCAGTGTGTATCTGAAAACAAGAAGTTTGAAGTAAGTCGCTGTGAAAGCCAGTCGAAAACTTTTAATTTGGCAATTTTTATTAATCCTTTTACTGGATTATTACATGATTAGACAACTTGTATTTCCCTTTCCAAATTGTATTTGCCCGTATTTTCTGGGTAAAGCCAGGAAAACAGACCAAAACTAGAATTTTTCACTGACAGACAGTAATCGAGTACGATCAAAAAGGTTTAAGATTTCTACTGTCCTCGCGCGGTGTCGTTGCAGAACTGCAGTGGCAAGCTCTCGACACAACTCGCATAGTAGTTAGCCTTTGTATCACCGTATAAATATCACCCGTCCTCCCAAAATGTTATTTCAAACATGTATCTTTTTATTTCCACGCAATGGAAGTTTTTACAGTACTCGCTTACTTGTCAAACCTGTAAATTTGCTGCACCTGACGATAACTTTCCATAGCTCCAAAGCACTATGCCACATCTTTGGACTATCTGTTCAAAATTCAATGGGGTTTTTTCCAAATCACTTTATTTGCTCGATCTGAAATTTTCACGGCATATTTATTTAGATATCTTTAACCCTTCTTTAACCCTATGTATTAGTGAAAAAATAACATGTTTTTAGCTTGACTATTACAATTGTGAAGAAATTTTGAACTCTTCGCGGGCTCAAAGTGCCTTACAGTAGGCAAAGAAATTTAGAAAATTTTGAATTGCGAAATTTTCTCACAGACTCATCAGATCATTGCGTAATGTAAAGTACTCGTTAATGGGAAAAGTATACATGCTAATGTGATTTTTGATGAATGTGCGGGTAATTCTGCAGCTCTGCAAAAGCAGGTACGTAAACAGAACTCTTTCAAATCATCGAGTATCCTAAATGTTTTTTACTCTCGTGGAAATAATGCAAACGATTAATAGATTTAATGTTTTGTCTACACAGTCAAACTAAAGTTTTCAAAAATCCTTTCCGCACAAAAACAGCAGCATTTCATCAAGAAACCTATTTGTTTAGCACCCAGAATGTATGCTCACGAAAATTCATAATCCGATAATCATAAATTGTTTTTAAAGCTAGGCTTAATAAAAGTTTGGTGAAATTGTTGGCAACCCATTGGTGGTAATACCATCTTTAAATAACTCACAACGAAAGCTTTCTGACCTATAACTTCCTTGATAAAATAAAATCTTACACAATAAATTTTTCTTAATGGAAACCAATTTTGATAGATATAAAGTTGCGAAATCAGAACAGGCTTGCTACAACCGATAATTAAAGCCCTTTATGTACTAAAAGCTGCCACCATTTAATTTTCAAACAAAAACTATCCTGTGATGAAAATGAAAGAAACATACAATAACTTCCGACGCGTACAGGAGATTTATACGAAACCCATAAAATTTGGTTGATCACAACGCAAATTTAATTTTCACTAAAATAAGCACACTATATTTAAATTTGCCAAACTTGGAAACCTTTGTACGTGGTGATACCAAAATCTTTTTTTATTTTTATAACCCCCGACATACATAGTTATCGGATTGAACCCAAATTCACAGGGTAAGCTGACCTTGACGCGGCACAGTTGTAGTTGCGATGTTGACAAAAGTTTGCTAGCACCGATTTATTTATCATTTTGATATAAAGAGATGCTACTGTTAAATTTTCGAATGATCCCAGCATCTCGGTCGGAACCTCGAAGAGTACTCCTAGCTCATCTTTGAAGTAGCTCAGTGTTGTTTTTTTTCTGTAGTTGAATCTTTACGTGTCTTAAAAATCACAGCTGCCAAATCCGTATTTCAACGCATCAGACATCTTTCCGCCAAAAACATGGCATGAGCGCCAAAGCTAAATCCATTTACTATCAGACTCTAATCCTGCCTATCTTGACTTACGCAGTCCAATCCTGGATTTCTTGTTCCAAAATTGTCATGGCAGAATCAGAGGTATTCGAAAGGAGAATTCTTCCCCTTTACACTGGCAGGTTCTACAGCGCGATAACTACACTCTAAAAAGTGGGTTTAAAATTAATTCTTTGATAAAAGTAAATATATTCATTTTTTTCTTTAAAATAACGAATCACAATTTTTTTTACACATTGGATGTGTATTTTTTGCTTTTACGTCATATCAGCTATATAATAATTGTAAATCTAATTGTAAATCTTACCAAAAAGAGTGTAAATTTACTACTTCGCTGCTCACATTTACACCGAAGCTGTAAAATTGCATCATTTGCTCGAATTTGACTTATTATTGATGTAACATTGTGACGAGAGAAGGTGATTTGGCTAGACTTAACGAATCTGATATTTCGTGATCGTTGCGTTGAATAGCAGCAGCTAAGTGTAGAAGTGTAGAAGTGTAGCTATAAGTTAATTCGATGTGTAGCTATAGGTTAGTTAGATGTGTAGCTATAAGTGCTGTAATTTAATGTATATAATGTGTATATAGTGTATATATAAAATTAAAATAAATTATAAACTTAAAGGAATTGTAAAAAGTGTTTGTATTTGACAAGAAAAATATTCATATTTTGCTTTCTTGATTTGTAGGACTCTTGCCTTTTTTAACATTTAAATTTACCTATTTACAGTCTTTTGTTCATGATATTTAATTTTAGGGTAATATTTCATGTTATGGCAGATACTTGTCTTAAGTGGCTGACTTTTGGATACTTATCTAGAGGTTAGCTAAAATAGTGCAAACTTCCTAAAATTGCTCGCAATGTATACCTTTTAATGTCATTTGTTTGAAAAAAACTTTCTTTAGGTGCGTTTTTTGCACTCTTGGGTAGGGTAAGTTACCTTAACTTACCCTGCCCAAAAGTGTAAAAAACGCACCTTTTTTATAGTTTTTGTTAAACATTTTTATGGATATTCACGAATAAATTGCGCTTATTACCCTAAAAGACTCGTAAAAAGTAGCCTTTGATACATAAATTTCATGCGTTACCGTCCTAAATTTACGTCTTTTTAGGGTAAAATTACACGATTTGCTCGTAAAAAAATTACACACCGATGACGTAAAATATTCTTTGTACGCGCTGTTGTAAATTTACATCTTTAATAGTAGGAAACCAGTTTCCTACCATTGTAAGGATACAATTCAACCAAAATTTTTTTGAGTGTAAGAGGTGGCCGAAGAAACTTCTCCTGTATCGGGATTCGGGACTGAAGCAACCTTGAGATCGAATTGTAGAGTTAAAATTTTACGGGCAAACAAACTAATTCGGTCACTTGGGCATACAGGTGGCTCCAATGAGCCATTTAACCGCCCCACGAAGACAACGTGTCAACAGCAGCTCATGGATGTGCTATTTAGTTACAAAGGCTTCACAACGAATAGGAGGGGCTAGATGTAAGACCTAGGTTAAGATTTAGGTTGTATTAGGTTAAGTTAATTATAATTTGGTGCAGGCTAGGTTTAAGGTAGTTTTCAAGCCAAATAATGCTTAGGTAGCCCCAGTCCTTGTGTAGCCTGAGTAGTGTTATGAGCGTGTAAGATATAAACTGTCCATGAAAAATTAAAATGTATAAAAAAAGTTGCACATCAGAACCACTTGAAAGTTGATTTTCGAAGAAATTATGTTTGATTGACTTAAAAATGTAGAAAGACTTACTAAATTTCTTTGCAGTATCATATCAACCATTTCCTAGTCAAAGTAACAAATACCATTCCCTGACAGCATCTCCTATAATACAAATGATGAAAATGTTCAGTCCTGGCAATATTTTTCCAACGCAGCAGCAATAAGTCTACCATAACAAGCTCGTGCCAAAATCAACGTATCTTTTGAATTTCGTTTTCATCCGGGGATATCATCGAAAGCTTCAGCGACTAAACTATTTCAGGGGTGGCCATATGAAAAATCTCCGAAACTCGGAAAATACAAACATTGGTTCTTTTATTGTAAATGCTTTGCTTATAAATACAAAATAAAAGCATCTGTGTGTGTGCAATATTTACGACATTGTATGGTGCTGGCAATCATATGTTTGCACCATAGCCAAAAATATATCAAATATCGTCCACGTTTAGTTAAACCCACCTTGTGTATCTCGTTTCGATTGAATAGAATTTATAGAGGTGTAAAGAATTTTAACGTTACCACCTTCAAAACTTTTCAAATTTGCGAATTCTCAACATATGTTGTTAATTGTCATTTGAGGATTATTCCCATTTGAAAATTTAATGACAACATCGCTTAGTAAAGACATGCCAAAAAATTACATAGCTGGTAGTCCTTTCAGGTTTTTTCTACATTTGATTTGCAATAAGGTCCTTATACTACATGAATTTCGTTGCGTGACTGAATTGGATGTTATAGGCGAAAAGCTTTATTTTGCTGAGTAAATTTACAAAATTTTGGTACCGAAAATTACCGTAGCTGGAAATCCTATCATTATTTTTCGACCAAATTTCTATCAAATGTCGCTTGTAGTAAAGTTCAAGTACTGTCTGAATTTTTTTGAAATCTGATAGCTGAATCGAAAGCTATGGGTCAAAAATAAGTTTTTTTCTCAGTGATTTATCAAGATGGCACTTCTATCAAACTTGGTCCTAGTTAATACCAACAAGTCCTGCAAATTTCATAGCGATCAAATTATTCGGTCATCAGTTTTCGGGAACAGAAGTTTCAAGTGCTGAAAATAAAGGTAATTTGGTGACGAGTTTCCGTAATTTTGAACATTTCAAATTAACTTGTGGAAAAAGCCAAGATTTATCAAAAATAAGAATTTTTTGTCAAAAAGCAAAAATTTTTCAGGAGGGTCGATGATTTTAAATGTTTTTTTCAACGTGCCTGCCGTAGCTATAGGATTGTGCCCACATTGTTGAAAACCCATGTGTGTATATTTTCAGTCAACATAAATACGCTCTGCAAATTTCACGACGATTCTTTGTTGTTAAAATCAAAATGTGGAAAAAAAATCCTTGCCTACTTTTAGGCACTCAGCGCCCACAAAGGGCGCAGAATTTCCAATTGTTGATCATCAGCAAGTACAAAACAATAGTTTTTTAATCCAAATACTTTTCTTGTAATGTAATCTGCATAGAAGTCTAGGGGTGCCTGAAAGTTCACTAAAATACCCGCCTCCGCCAAAGGGTTAAGGACATTTGAATTTTATTTATAAAACTACATATATGTTCTCCGAAAATTTCAGCTTAATCAGATCGGCCACTCCAGGGACTATCTACATTAATATTTTTGCCTATAAATATATATATCTATATATATATATATATATATATATATATATATATATATATATATATATATATATATATATATATATATATATATATATATATATATATATATATTATATATATATATATATATATATATATATATATATATATATATATATATATATATATATATATAGCCATATATATGTAGCCAGCGGCAGCTGTCAAAATTATTTTTTTCTGTGTATAAGTTCGTTACATATTCTTTATCAGTTTGAAATTGTCGCTGAGTTGGATTTAACCAGATATTTTGAATAAAATTAAGTTTTTTTATTGAGTTTATGTTATTGATGTTTACTAGCTGTTTATTTTTAGATCATTTGAAGGAATTGTTTTAGGATAATTTCCCATCTAATCGTTGACAAATGGAATACATCGGTGAAACTTTTGCAAAGCGTGGAAAAACGTTTGTATGGAGTCATTGCAGGTAAACTCGTCTACGTGCCCCCCATACTGCCGTGCTTATCATCAACCTTGCATCTGAAATTTTTACCGATTTTGAGTTAACACTGGATTTGAAAACTACATACTCTATTACATCATTATACAAAATATAAAAACATCTTTAGTGGAAATGCTGCAGAAAAACACTAATCATTGAATATCTTCGAAGTAACTAGAATTCAGACAGAAAGTTGATACTAAGGACGGCAGCATAGCTGTTAGACAATTTTACCGATTATGTTTTTTTGGTTTTTTTTGTGGGCCTGTTTATCATAATTGCCTGTTTATCATACGTCTTTTCATCTAGTTTGCATATGTTTTTGATGATTATTCTTGAAGTTTTTGCCCCTGTTACCTTACAAAAAATACACGATAAGACACACTAAAGATAAACAAACAAAGAGAAAACATCCCAAAGAACAAATACACAGCCACAGAGAAAAAACACAATCGGTAAAAGTGTCTAACGGCTATAGGGGCATGTAGTAGAGTTTTACCAGCATTTCACATGCAAGCTGTCAAACATGTAGCCAGGCAAAAAGTAGAAAGTTGGTCAACTTCGGCTACGACCACGGCACCATTTGCTACGCATTGCAATTGGTTCAATGCAATCTTGTGCTTTTAACTTTTTGACAGCTCCTGGCTTCGCTGCAGGCCACGACTACGGCCACACATTGTGTTTCAGCAGTTTGTTACAATAATTGCTCCTGGATGAATGAAGTGAAAAGGGGACAGTTTCGGTCGGCTAACTCCCGTGGAAATTGGGGTGGGTCGATTGTAGGCACCACTCGCTTTAAATGTACAACCAAAACTGTCTGTGAAGCCACCGTCTAAAAGCGAGAAATTGACGGCGGCGTACTTTGCTATCACGATTTCTAAGCTCCCGCTAGAAGCAATCGAAATTTTCTACGCGATCCCGCCAGAAGGGCACAAAAGCAACACCAACGATTACAGCTTTATAACAATTTTATTCGTCCACTATTCGCTCTACTCTACTCCTACTGACGGCGCCGCGTACCTATCTTTCTTAACACTTATCTCACTAACAATAGGAAAAACTTAGCCTACTTTCGGTCCTTCTCCTCGAAATAACCGCTTGCCAATGCTCGTTCGTTCGACCTCGAAAGCCGCCTACTCGGTACTTTCCCGAAAAGTCGTTCTACTGCCGCCGTTGTTTGAACGTTGATAATCGATCTTGCGTTCGCAAAGTTTACTTCACCGGCGCTCGCCTGTCCCAGTCACAATTACCACTTAACGAGTACTTCTCCGCATTGACGGAGTACTGCCGCCGCCACTGCCTGGGTAACGATCTTCGCTGCTGCCTAGGATTACGCCGACGCTCACTCGCTTGAGTACCATCAGCGGTGCACTTCGATTCGTTTCGCTCCACTCGGCTATCGTCCAATTGCCGCAGTCGAATTTCTTCCTCAATGCTACTTTGATTCTTCTCGATCGCCAATACAAGGTTTCTCGCTGTCAATTGTCCGGAAGAGGAAAAAGAAAATCTGTTAAAAAGGAGTGTGCGCCAATGCGTCCGAGTCTCACCCTGGTTGTCGTAAAAGAGAGCTCTCTAGGCCCCGTCGACTTGCCATGAAACCTTTGCTAGATGTATTTTCAACCGCTTCTGCGGTATTCCAAATGCCGTTGTCGCCACCTTCTGTTCAACCTGTTGGCGGGTGCATTGGCCCATTACACTTGTTGCACGCGCATTCGAAAGTGCATTTTCCCGCAGTTGTAAGCGATGGCTATCGGAACGCGCCCCTATTAGCCTTTTTGCCGCGTGGTGGCGGTTCTGTCGCTACCTGTCGCCATGTTGTCATTCTAGCTGACAGTTGAAATACTCGTATTTACTTTTCATCCCGGTTACGCGGCTAATAATATCTGTCCTCGTCGCCTTCGACCCCTAATTTCGCCATAGATCCGTCGTCGGTCTCGCGATCCGTCTTGCTCCCATGTAGGGCTCGTTCACCGAAGGGTACAACCGCGCCGTGTTAGTTTGTTGTTTCCAACCTTGGATCGTTGGGTTCCCCCTGGATTAGGCTAAGTTTGTGGTTTATTGGGTGGAACCGTCGCCGCTCGTTTTGTTTATATCGTCGGCAATGGCGCGACCTGATAGAGGACAAACCCAAAACACTCCGGGGGTGCCCGTGTTCTGTCGACATCCATTGTGCCGTGCATATCTTATATGTACCTTCCTCTATCTAAATTCTACTGCTGAATTTAACTCTAAACCTACTAGTTCTAATTTTACTCTTTTTTTGTTTTTTTTTTTTAAACATGTGTTCTTCATTTATTTTTTCATTTATTTTATATTTTTTTTTATTTCGTAACGCATATATTTATGTACATTTTTTCGTTTCATTTTAGATCTAACTTCGCTGGTGTAACGTGCAAATTTTTTTCATTAGATTTTATTGATATCAAATCTTGAGAATTTCTTTAGTATGGTATTATTAATAACATATTCAAAAATGGAGGGCCATAATTAACCATAAATTGAGATATAACAAAAATTCTGGGGTCAGAATTATAAAATTTATATTTTCAGTTTAAATCCTAAACGGACCCTTGCCTTCTATTTATACTCTATACCTAAAAATTTACCTAAAATTAGTATTATTTATTGTATATTCGTAACTACCGGTCTTGGTGTTATAACAGCAAGATAGGTTGTTAGGGGAAAAAATCATTAATATCATTAACTAGCATTAAAAAGTAATTAGCATTAAAAGTTTCTTTTAAATATAAATTTTGTTATTTATAGGTAAAAATGTCAAGATTTGTTTTAAAATATTATTGACAATGCTCGATGCAAAAATCATAAATGCTCTTACCGAAACCTCAAGTCAATCATGCTTTTCCTGTGGCTGTAGGCCTACTGAAATGAATGCATTAGAAAATATTAAAAATCGACCGATTAAGACGGAAAACTTGCAATATGGTCTCAGTACTCTACATGCATGGATAAAATTCCTAGAATGCATACTGCATATAGCTTATGAATTGGAATTCAGAAAGCCAACCATGCGAGGAGCTACCTCTCATGAGAAGGATGAGGTTGACACCAGGAAAAAATATCCAGAAGGCTTTATGGGACTCTATAGGTATAAAAGTGGACAAAGTGTTTCAAGGAAGTGGGACGTCCAACATCGAGAACCGATTTTTTAAGCATGTAGATGAAGCCGCTGCAGCTAGAGGATTTCATAAGCGACTATTATCTAGATTTGGAACTATTCTTCAGGTATTTATAAAATTTATAAAACAACTTCCTCAAATTTTTCACTATGCCAATCACTTTTTTCTTCGTTCTTTCTTATTGTTGCAGGTAATTTCAAGCAGAAATACAATCAGGGAAAAATGTTCAACCCATTTGTTTATGATACCGCCAAGCTGTTTGTGGAGCTACATGGCTAGTACAGGATGCCTCACAGCGTACATAAAATTCTTTTTCATGGCTCTTTAGCCATCAAACATGCTCTTGTTTCGATAGGGCAGTTTTCAGAGGAGGTACAGGAGGCAAGGAATAACGACATCAGGTGATTCAGAGCCCAGCATTCTAGAAAGTCTTCATATATAAAAATCTGTGAATACTTAGTTCACATGCTTTTGGTCTCATCGGATGTAAGGGAGCTGATCGCGGATTCAGTGGAAGAGGGTATGAATGATAGCGAAGCGGAGAAGGATTCGCCGAGCGAATCGGAAAATGATTCTGATTTTGTATTTTTTAATATATACGTATGTAATAATAATACTTGATTTTACTTGAAAATAAAAAACTATGTTTTAAGAACTAAAACACATACTTTTTATCTCGTTTATTCTTTTTAATTATTTTACTTACCTATTCCAATCTTTAAGCCCTCGTTAAGCACATAAAATAATTTTGTCAGCCCATTGTGGGGCGTTTTTAAATCAAAAGGTTATGTGTGATAAAGAATCGATAGTGCACGACAATATTTGGCATACGTATCAGTTGTTATCACCAGGCAACTCTCTCGGAACCATCCTAAAGCCAAGTGTTTATCACCGCAAAACCTTGTTGTTTGTATGGTGGTATTATAAAAACATCGTGTCTTATCAACTGTTGGAGCCTGGCCAAAGGCCATTACAGCTAAAATATACTTTCAGCAGCTACGAAAAGTGCATCAGAAATAACAACGCAAGCATGCAAGTGCCCGTGAACAGTAACGACTCTCTTAAGACAACGCACTACCTTTATCCAGGACAATGCACTCACCAGGATCACCTTAAATGAAATCGGTTGCGAAACTTAGCCTAATCGACCATGTTCTGATGACATTTCACCTTCAGATTTTTACATTTTCCAAGCGATTGATAGCTTCAATCAAGAATGACTCTTCAAACACCGCGAGGATTTAGAAACAGCATTACGAAATTTCTTCGGTTGGCAAGATGAAGGAGAGTATATACAATTACGTTGGTTAAGAGTCTTTAATTATATTGGTGACTATTTTTTAGATGAAACATTTAATGTTCCATTTAAAAAAATTTATAGGATTTAATATGTACAAAACTGACAGTTTCCATATTTCCACCCAATACTAGTTATCATGCATGGAACAGATTTTTGGAACAGGTATGCATCTGGACTGCTACTATGCATACTTAATATGTGAAAATTCTAGCACAACCGGACACCATGTTATACTGCCTTGTTCGGCTTTGGAAAGCTTTCATTGAATCATTTTAACTGAAACTACTGGGAAGCCTCTAATATTCGAGGGAAAAACCGAACGCTACCATTAAGCTTGTCGTACACTATTCCGTCACGACACGACATAGCAAAATGTCGTACGACAGTCGGTAGACCACCGCACACTATACCGAACCGACCGACACATCAATTTGTGAAAAGTGTTCAGAAAATGCATTATGTTTAATGCAATGGAAAATGTATATTGTTAAAAATTAAAAAGAAATAAAACTGAAATTAATTGTTATTTCTTCCCATCTATTTTTCTTCTTTTGTGTGTTGTCGTAAATTTTTGAACTCATTTCATACAATTCTTTCTACAGGGTGGCGAAAAGTCTCTGCTCTAAGATATGCAAAATCAACCCAAATAAATTAATGGGAAAAAGCTATCTTTCAAAATTTTGAGACCCTCTTCCATTTTTCTTTAGCTTTAATTAATGCCTTAATAGAGGTAAAGTAGAAATTTCATTGATGATACAACAATGACTGTTGTTGTTCAAGAGTCGGCAAATACAGATACTAAAATTCGAAGCGGATTGATATAAAGACCTTTTGTTAAAACCTGAAAAACTTTAGAATTCGTCAACGGATCGAACTGATAATAATGGTAAATAGTCAACTTTACGTGAATGTTTCGGAAAGTGAATTTTAGACTGTGTTGAAAACGAAACAGGGCATAATTCATACTAATTATATATTATGTTGCTTCAAGTGTGTTTAATGCTGTACAGGAAATACTAAGGACAGAAACTTTTGCGCCACCCAATAGTTTCTGGCCAGAATTTTACCTTATCCATTACCAATTTGATATTTTTTTTCTTAAATCAAACTGCTGAACGGCAACTATTCTAAAGTGTTCAGAAAATGCATTATGATTAATACAATGGAAAGTGTGTAATGTGAAACATTTAAAAAAATCTAAATTGAAATTTTCTCAGCAAATTCTTCTTATATGTTTTCCTTCTTTAGTGATTTATTGTAATTTTTCGATCTTATTTCATACAGCTCTTTCTATTTTCTGGCCAAAAAATTTTACTTCATCCATTTCCAATTCGCTATTTTTTTTAAATATCAAACTGCCGATCGAAAACTGATGCTTATCATAAAATCTATGAAGCTATATGAAACCCTGCACACTTAACTGACACGACACGCTTCAACGACGTACATCATTTGTCGGATTGGATTGAATTCGAACATCCCAAACGACAAAAATTTTTTGCTGTCCTGTCGTGTCGTGACGTGTTGGTCAAGTGTGCGGGCGTTCATACAATTACATACAATTTATTCTCACAGATTTTTGTCGTGTCGTGTTGTGACGTGTCGTGTCGGAATAGTGTGCGATATGCTTTAGAAGGACTAACAAATTATGGGTAAATGATTGTTGATCGTCCTTTTAGAAATTGCAGCACACGAAACTTCAAATGTGTATCAGCAGTATGATTGATGATTGTTGGTAGGAGACATATTCGGGGCTCACTACATTTGAAAACCAGTGGGTTGCTTTGTAGCGAAAAATGTGTTCCGAATAATCAACCTGTAAAGTGTTTGCATTCAAAAGATTCACTGCAACATAATGCCATTACGTAATTTAATTCAAATTACATTAAATAACTGCTACACGAGTGGTAATTCAGATTTTGATGCTTGAAATACAAAAGTAGCAACACATCAAGAACATTTATCGAGGTTTGAATTTGAAAGTCCACTACGTGTTCATCGATTAATTAATTTTCATTTGGAACGTACTAGCCAGTTAAAGCTTATCTAATACTTCGAATATTATGAATTCCTTTGATTTTATCAAATAAAAATTGTATGTTCGCGCATATTTCGCAATCATACTTCCGAATATTTTTCTTGTTTTTTTTCCATGCAATCAATAAACTATTCATTTCAACAAAATCTCCCATTCGTTGACCACAACTTTACAACGATTTGTCGGAATACATCGTTTCCATCATCCATGATCTTCAAATCTCATTCAAGTGTCTGATCTCAAAGCTACTTCCAATAAAGTCTTCTTCATGGCCATCCATTATTCGAAAGAAAGGAAAAGTGAAATGAAGAAAAACAAAAGGTGCATATTCAAGCCTGTACTTTGTGGCTAGTGCAAGTTAGTTCAGCTGACTTAAGAGCTATTGGCTACAGAGCCATTAAAAATATGTAGAAGGAAAACTCTTTGGTTGAACAGAAAATATGGTTGAGGCAGACTGCCTGCAAACATTCACGCGTATAAAAAGAACATGTTTTGGCCTTCAAAACGCCTAATAGCATTCAAACTTTGTCCCATCAGCATACCGTTCGTGAACTTGCAATTCTTTTGATCAGAACGCAGTCGGTAGTGTAATCAAAGGCATCGGAGCAAGTTTAAGCGAATTAATAATAGTGACGTGTGTCAGGCTCAACGATATCTAATCAGGTGGGTTCAGTGAAGTTGTGATTTGAAGCAAGCTATTGATGAAAGTGAAATTGTGATTTGCAAAGACAAATGTTATGTGCGTTTCTACAATTCTATGATGGATTGTAATAGTGATTGAAGCTCATCACGATTTGAAAAACAGGATTATCTGCAGTTTTTCATGAATATCTAGTTGTTTACTCTAATGACAAATGAAAGTGGTATGTCTTCTGTGTGAAATCAATTGAGCAAACTCTGTATTTGAATAGTTTCTTCAAGATCAGTTCACCTTGACATACGTATTCTTCCCGAGGCTTAAAACAATTCACTTGCTTAAAGTTTACTTACGTAAAATTACTGATTTAATTTAACAAACTAGGCTCATTCGCGTAGGGAGTAGCATTTTCCACCATTCAAGTGTTAATCAAGTACACATTTAAATTCATACCCATTTAAATTCAAGTGTGATCATCGTAAGCAGTTAGATACTTAACGTCTAAATTCAAATTGAAAAAAAATTAGCACTTCTGCTTCGAGCAGTATCTATTCATCCAGTATATAAAAAAATATAAAGTGGTGGCGATAGATATTTATAATATTTAATTGTTTTTTTTTCCTTCAAACTAATAAAATAAAGGAACCGTAAAAACCGCTAAAACCACTAATTTTCAAAGAACAGTAGAAACATCGTGCAGGTTTTGAGTGCATATTCTGCTACACGTGCTCCATATAACAGTGAATCTGTTTCGAAAGCTATGTATCACTTTGATCTCGAGATTGCATTTAAACTCATAGGGTGGAAATGTTTTCATGATCAGGATTTTCACTTAAATAAGTTTCAAAGTCAAGGAAAGCCCTAGTTACTTATATTCATTATCGGATTCTAATCTAATCAAACTTTGAAAGCAGCATCAATCATTAAAAAAAAAAATATTCAGTGCTTGCGACACTTTGCGAGCACACAGTATCACAACTGATCTACGTCAAAATCAAGCTAACCTATGAATCTCGTTTTCATCCGATGACTTAATCGAAAATTATAGGGATAAAATTATACGGCTGCCATCCGCAAAATTTCCAACACATTGTAGCTGTTTGCCATATGAATATTTCATGACAACATCTGTTGGTATCGAAATCACAAAAAACCCTGGTGCTCAGAACCCTTAGCTAGAGCTAAAATCAAAATTAAACCAATCTTGGCTTTCATTGAAGTCAAAACACCCTGTGAATTTCTTTCTAGTTTCAGTCCGATGACTACATTGGGAACTATAGCTGTAAAAGGAAATTTAGGGCTACCACCAGCAAAAGTTATCCTATTCCCGGAATCTTCTATCTAGTGTTTATTGTCACTAAACGATTACTACAATTTGAAAATTTAATCGCTTAGTAAAGAAATTTAAACGCTTAATGAAGAAATTACAAGAAATTACAAAAACTCTCATAATGGGCAACCCTGTCATGATTTTTGAACCAAAACGCTACCACATATGGCCTTTAAAACATTGCTCCTACTAATTTTTCCGTTCTTTTTCCAATTTTAACATGAAATCGACTACAACAGCAGAAAAATCAGCGGCTAAGTAATCAACTGCGATTATTGTAACTTCCAACGTAACCTAATCCACTTCAGTGTTCGACACCTCAACTTGAGATTTTAAGTGCCGAATCTGCTCTACTTCAACCAAATGCTGAATTTCAGCAGAATGTATCGGTAAGTTCTTTGGATCGAAACGAACTGCAACTTGATATGCATCATCATCGTAATCATGCTCACTCTGGTGATGTGCAGCTTTACAATTCGTACCTCAATAATATAAATAATTGTTTAGCTCAGGAACGACAACCGAACGAACCTGCTGCTATCTCCATCAATTTCACCGATTAACAGCTGTGGTAATTAGCTCAACAGCGATCCTGTTTATATAGGTACTCGTTACTTATGTTCGAAGAACATAAGTATTAAAATCACTAAAATCACTCCAAAAATTCATATTTCTGAAACTAAAATTTTCAGGATACATTTGTGTATATGCAGAATAGTGCCAAGTCTCACAAAAAATTAAAAATCTTTAACCCTTTGGCGCCGGCGGCCACTTTAGCGATATTTTAATATACCTATTATTCCGTCCCCAATTAACTTGTGCATATATAAAGTTAGCGAAATGAATTTCGAACGTGTTTTAACTGTAAATCGGATAATGTTTTGGATGAGATCGGAAAAAGAGATCGGAAAAGAGATCGGGAAAATTTGAAATTTTTTAAATTCCGATAGCTTTTGACAGAGCTATCAAATCATTACGGAACTTTCAGAACATACTGGTACTATTTAGTTGTAAATTTGTGTTGTTTTATGAGCATGTTGGCAACCTTGTAGCTAGGGCAGGTGCTGAAAGTGAAAACCTTCAAATCATCGACTCTTCTGAAAAATTGTCGTTTTTTGGACAAAAAGCCACTCATATATAAATCTTATCCTCTGCATAGCGAAAGTGAAACATTTGAAATTTTACAAAGGGCAAGAATGGTAGCCCTTCCCAAATTAACCTATATTTTTAGCAGCAAAAACTTCTGTTGACGGGAACTCACGATCCGATAATCAGATATAGTTGAAATTTACAGAATATATTGGTCTTAAGTAGGGCCAGATCTGATAGAAGTGATTTTGAAATGCGGGCGATTTCGTGCCAGTAGTGCCAGATTTACACAGTAGCTGAGCGTTACTCTGAGCCACGTTAGGTAAAAATGTGGTTGAAAAATTCGGTTGGAGCTGCCAGCTATTGTAATTTTGGTGTCTTAAATTTTGAGAATTCACTCAGGTAAACAAAGCTTTTTGCGATATAGCTTCCAGTGCAATTATGGAATCATAACGAAATTCAAATGGCAA
Organism: Nemotelus nigrinus; assembly: GCA_947369275.1. NCBI lineage: Eukaryota > Metazoa > Arthropoda > Insecta > Diptera > Stratiomyidae > Nemotelus > Nemotelus nigrinus. Next base: position 74,497,946 of record OX376372.1, read on the forward strand.
ATTAAAGTTATTGTAGCAATATTTAGCAGAAATCTAGTTGAAAAAACAATGATAGAGTTGCCAGCTATGGTTGTTTTTGTATTTTTGTGGTATATCTTTAGTAAGCGATTTCATCATAGAATTTTGAAATCGTAGTGATCTTGTAGTGAAAATAAAAACCATATATTAAGATCTAGAAATTTTGAAAACTTTTGCGAATGGTAACCCTTAATTTCTTTGTATCCCTATTCCAAGTGATCAATACGAAATTCGCAGAGCGGATTGACTTCAACGTGAGGCGGATGTGACACATTTTTGACTTCGGTGCTAGCAAAAGGCTGCCAGAATGAGGAATTTTTGTTATTTTCGTACCAAGAAATACTTGCATTAGGTATGCACATCGTGAACATTTGCAATAAAACTAAGCATCATCATCATCGTGGCACAACAGCCCGACGTCGGGCCTTGGCCGCCTGGATAGTATTCCTCCAATGGTCTCGGTCACGTGACCGCGTCCTCCAGTCTTGGAGCCCCAGTAGTTGCCCGGCGTCCGCATACACTGAGCTCTCCCAACGAGCTCTTGGTCTTCCTCTAGGCCTCGCTCCGTCGACACGTCTTGCGTTCATGACACGTTTTGGCATGCGATCGTCATTCATGCGTTGCACGTGCCCAGCCCACTGTAGTCGTTGCAATTTGACGATCTTGGAGACTTCCAGCTCATCGTACAGTTCGTACAACTCATTGTTGTACCGGATGCGCCATCCATCTCGGTCGCGAACAGCCCCGAAAATCCGCCGTAGAACTTTCCGTTCGAAGGTGTCGATCCTATTTTCGGAGGCTTGTGTCAAGGTCCATGTTTCGCAACCAAAGCACAGCACAGGTCGTATGATAGTTTTGTAAACGCGGAGCTTAGTTTTCCTGTGCACATATTTCGATTTCATAATGGGGAGGACCGAGAAGAATGTCTTATTTGCTAGTTGTATCCGTCGCTTGATTTCGTCAGTTTCGTTGGCGTCACTCGATAGATTGCTACCAAGGTAAATGAAGTTGTCCACGAATTTGATGCAAAGGTCCCCTACGTTGATGGTCGTGTGCGCTGGCGTCCTTGTCCTAGATTGCATCATCACTTTCGTTTTGTCCTCGTTGATTCGTAGTCCAACTTCCTTTGCTGCGGTGTCAAGTCTAAGCAGAAGTTCTTCTGCATCGGTCAGTTTTCGAGTCATGATGTTAATGTCATCCGCGTACGCTGCCAATTGTGTCGACTTAAAAAGTAGCGTGCCGCTGGTGTTCAGGTTCATTGCCCGAATAGCGAACTCAAGTGCCAGGTTGAAGAGCGTGGGCGCTATTCCATCACCCTGTTTCAGGCCACCCAGAGTTTCGAAAGGATCCGTCAATCTGTTCTGGATCCGGACTTGCGAGACGGAGTTGGTCATGGTCATCTTTACAAGTCTCACTAATTTGGCCGGTATACCAAATTGCAGCATGATACTATATAGAGCGCCTCGATTGATGCTGTCATATGCTTGTTTAAAGTCGACAAAGATTTGGTATACATCGACGTCGTATTCCCAGCACTTTTGCAAAATTAGCTTGACCGTGAAAAGCTGGTCGATTGTGGAGCGACCAGATCTGAAACCGCCTTGATACTCGCCAATGATTTCTTCCGCGAACGGTTTAATCCTATACTCCAGGATTTTTGACAGGATTTTGTAGGCCGTACAGACTAAGGAGATGCCTCTGTAATTCTCACACCGCAGTTTGTCTCCCTTTTTATGTATGGGACAGATGATGCTTCTGCGCCAATCGTCTGGGATCACCTCAGTCTCCCATATTCGCAGCAGTAGTTGATGTAGCGCACTTAATAAACCCGCCCCACCAGACTTGAGTAGCTCAGCTGGTATCTCGTCAGCGCCCGGCGCTTTGTTCCTTTTCAGTGAGCGCAAGGCGAGATCAACTTCTTCTACTGTAGGGGATTGTGTGGATGGGGTTTGACCAACGGTATCATCATGGAGCTCAGCTTCTGCTGCCAGGATGTTTGATGGCGGATTCAGAAGCTCTTCGAAGTAGGACGCCCATCGTTTGTTAATACTTTCGGTGTCGCTGATAATATTGCCATCTTTGTCCTTACAGAGGCTAGTCTTGGGTTGGTAGCCATTTTTGATCGTATTTACTAATCTGTACGCTTGTCTGTTGTTCTTACTAACTAGGTTTACATTAATGTTCAGCAACTGCTCGTCAAAGTATTTTCTTTTCTTACGCCTAATTATTCTATTGGATATTCGCCGTAGCTCGTCATATTTTTCCTTTTTGGCTCTGGTTGCACGTTGGACCCATTGTCTGTAGGCCTCGTTGTTTAAGCAAGCAATGTTTAAATTCTCTAAGGTCTGGACATTTTTTGGATGGCAGCACAGCGCACCTTTCAATCGCTGTAACTTTCGATGAAGTCATCAAAATTAAAATAAGCTTAGGGTCTATTATTACCTAGGGTGCAATAGTCTTCAGTAAGAAAAGTAATTTGTGGTAAAATTCACACTAGTCTTCGTCGAACATTAGTGTTTCCAGCGGTTCGGATGCACTAGGGTTTTTTTTTCTTAAATTTAGCCACCTACAATTGACACTTCTGAAGTCTTCATGCAGTAAGTTGCAGCAGTGGATTTTTGTAAAAAAGTAAAGTAATCCCACGACAACCCTCGTACAGGTCTAGGGGTTGAAGCTGGTAAAGAGCTTCATTGCAATATTTCAATCAATGTGAATACGAGTGTGGAGTAATTACTTCCACGACTTACTCTACCCCTGATTGAAATTAGGTACCTAATCAGAGGTAGGTGAACTCAAAGCTTTATGCGCGAAAGCTCGTCTGAACCTAGATTCGAACTCGGGATCCCACACGCAAGAAGCCAATGCTCTACCCACAAGGCTACTTAAGCTTCGCGTTTTCGTAGGTTTTCCAAATGTACAAAAGCCACCCTTGCCTCCCATAACGAATCCTGTTTCAAAATTCTGCTATTGCTCCAATACGCCAACATACCTAATTCTATCAACCTACCTGTTATTATATCAAATATTGCAGATATGAGCAATAAGAGCTAAAAATCAAATCTAAGTTCTATATTTAAATTCAGCGATTCTTATGCTTTAGATATAGTATATTTGCATGTCAAAGACAATTTTGATGTAGATCAGTGTCATTTTTGCTAAGCTGAATTTTAATCCTATCAATGCAATGGTATTATAATTTAAGCTACTATTCTACACTTATTTCACCTTCTCTCAATAAATTCCATAGAAGCATTGATTTTATCAAGGGTATGAAATTCATTCTAAATAAAAAGATATCAGTCATAAATTTCACTCACCGTTTTGTCTTAAAAAATGTATGAAGAATATAATATTGCATTTTGTACAGTAGATCATTCAGTAGAAACTTAAATAAAAATGACTAAAAAAATGTGTCTGGCTTAGAATGCCCCAATATCGCCCAACATCTATAACTATATTTATTCTCCCCCATTTTCACTTCCAAACTGTAACAACTAAAAAAAATATTTCCCCCCAAAATGGGGTATGGAGGTAAAGTAGCCCAACCTGGCAGCCCTGAAAGGCACTTAGAATGCAGTCTCCACCATGATAAAATGAAAGCAAGATAATCCATTGCGCATGTCTCTCACTATCCCGTTCTCGCACTGTTGACAACTATGTATGCCGCCCTACGTAGCATAAACGCCCTAACTGTATTTTAGTAATAGTTGAGATGATTTAAATTCTTCTAGCCCTTTGCCTCAACTAGCCATTTTCGCTGTCATATCCGATGCTTACGAATTTAAGGCATACCATCCGATGAGTGGGCAATCCCATGGTATGCCATATCATTTTGAAAATGCTTTTTGGCCGTGTGCTTCATCTGAACGTTGAATGCTCTTGTAATCTGCTCGTTGAATGCTCTCAGTTATTTGAAGTGGAAAGCGAAGAAATTCTCTTGTTGATGAAAACTCTGTGTAGAATAAATCTATTTTTGGATAAGCCGGTGAATTTTCAGATGAAGGTCAAACTATTATATAATTTGCTGGCATACGAAGGGGGATTGGGTAGAAGTCATTTTAAAAAATCTGACGATCATTAATAGGTAGTTTCATTTATTTACAAATCGAAATTATTTCTCCTTCAAAAATAAAAACTATTTAGTTTTATTAGTTAAAATTTCCGCATCACAATTTCTTTTTTCTCAAATTCCCACCCTTCCATACTCTGTAAACTATTTTGATTACTCAAAGATATCTTGAAATTCCTGTAAATTCAGAATTCCTACATTCGCTTATAAGAAACGAAGCATGACCACGTTGCAGCGCCATTTTGAAAATCAAGAACTGTCAAAATATGGCCAAGCAAACGATGTACCATATGGCTTGCCATTTATGGTATGGCATCAAATATAAAATTTCATAGACCATCTCGACTAGCCATTTCTATGGCAAGTTCCATGAAAATAGCAAGTGGAGACAGCCTGTAAATACTGCAGATATCCTCAAGCGTAATGAAAGTTTTAACATGGATACAAACGCGTTTATTATAAGTACATCTGAAGTAAAAGCTTTCACGTTGAAAATTTTTTTGGTAAAAAATGTAAGGAAATAATACGTGCGTTTTTTTTTTGCACTCTTGGGCAGGGTAAGTTAACGTAAGTTAAGCTCTTTATGACAGATCTATATAACAACATTCGCTGCCGCTGTAACTTCACTGCGGCAGCGATTGTTGTTGTATTCAATTTACTTATCTAAAGCTCTGTCATAAAGAGCTTAACTTACCTTAACTTACCCTGCCCAAGAGTACAAAAAAACGCAACTAATGATAGCTTTACTTAACATAAATGCCCTATCTGTATTAGAAAATAGCAATTACAACTTTTTTATTGCTTATATTGCTAGCAACATATGATATTAACGAAGTGTAAGACTGCAAAAATAATTTTTACGTAATTACTTAGGAAAATGAAACAAATTTAATTGTTGGTTGAAATATAAAGTGTTTTTGAAAGAAATAACTTATTCATTATTGGAAAAAGGAGTAAAAATTTACAAAATTAAATATCCTATTATTAGCAATAATATTTACACCTAAAAGAGATAATCATTCACATAAATCAGTAATTATACCTTAAAATATATTTAATTAATGATCCGATAGTCATCGGAATCTTTGCCATGAGTTACATATTGAAATGCTAGTAAACTTTACAAAAATTTCATTCTGATTTTTGGCAAAATATTTCTAAGTTTTTGTACGATTTACATCTTATATTTTATTGAAATGCCTCCATTTCTAAAAAAAATCAATTTTTGAAGTACATCGTTAAAACCGATTTCATATTGTAAAAAGAAATGAATACAGGATTTACCAAATCTTTCAGATAAATTTGCGATGATATTTTGTTTATTTGTAATAGAGAAGTGTATTCTTGCCACTTAACAAAGTTATCAATATTAAGCTCAATATAGTATACATTATTTGTTATTTGTATTGCTCAAGATAGTATACACAATTTTGAAGTCGTTGATAATGGTCGATTGTGCTCATCAAGTTTATACATGAAAAATTTGTATAATGCTGAAATAATGGCTTCTTTACAATGGCCAGATATTGCGTCGTGTCACATAGTAGCCACAGGAGATTTTTTCATATCTTGTCTTGCTTTTCCAATCGGAAGGAAACATTCGTTAAAGACGGCTAATCCAGAAAAAAATTTCTTTTAACCATACCGCATCTCGCTTAAATTAATCTGACCTACGTAGCATAAATGCCCTGATTTTTTTTTCATTTTTAAGTAAGTACCTGATTTGAAAAATTCATTATATTACATCATTCTACAAATTATGAAAAACCTATCTTTTGTGAAAGTATGTTTAAATAAAAAGTGAAAATGCCCTCTCCATATACCTGCAGCTCTCAGGAATACACGAATCTTCAAATAACTCAACAATTATTAAAATACAGATAGGGCATTTTTGCTACGTACGACAATATAATGTTTTGTAAATCCACCGAAAAATTTGTGTTTTGGTTTTGACTTTGTTCGGAGTCTTCCTCACATTGCAGACGCGGACTAGTATACCGTTCATAGTGCTTTCTCCACTCCTCACAAGCTTCACAATCACCACTGACATTATCTCTCTTGTGTCCTGTGACTTTTTCGTGACATTTCATCTTCTCACAATAGCAGCATTCTTCGTTGTCAGGAGAAGAAAAAGAGATATTCAATTTCGCAACTTCCTTTCGGTAAACCTCATAGGAAACTTTCCCGTTTGCATATTTGGTGTTAAAATCTTTATGCATTAAGGAAATATTGACGCCACTAGGGAGATATCGTCTTGCAGGGGCATGCGCAAAATTAGTATGCGAAATTGTTGGATTATAGCTTTCAATATGCTTTTGTATTTCTGATTTATCTATCCGGTTGTCTCGAACATATTTGCCTCGCTTTTCTGGCAATATGGTGTGCATTTGCCTACTTTCTTTAAGTGATTGCAAAAGCCTGTTATTTTGTGCTGTATACCCTAGAGTTGTTAAGAAAAATGCACGACATACTTCAATAGAGTCTCCACGTTCGGACTGGAACTCATATTTGAAGGAATTTTTTCTTCTACTTACGCTATTTGTCGTACGCCGCTTTACACTTTCTTGCTTAGTATTTATGAGTATAAACCATTTCTGTGATCTTGGCGATAAGCTCCAATATGTTCGATTGATAACTTTTCTACTCTGCTCATTGATTTTTTCTGTGCATTTAAGTTTGCAGTTCTTACAAGCTTCTTTAACCCCATGTTTCAAAATCATTTTTTTCTTCTTTTCCTCGATTCTTTGCTGTAAGCTAGTTTTATATGTTTTTCGCTGCCTCAGTAAACCCGATTTTGTGCGGGTAGTTAGTTCTATATCGCTTTCTTCATTTATTCCTGTATTATCTCCGTCATCATTGTCTTTTTCGCTTACCATCGAATATTTATTTGATTCTAAAGGCTTGCATCTATTTGTCACGGATGATTCTGAAGATATTATTTCTGTTTCGTCATAAGTGGGATTTTCAGTCCTGTCTGAACTAAAACTTTCGAAGTTTTCGAAGTCACTCTCATCTGATTGGTTGAAAAGGCTACTGCTGCTTTCTTTCTCATTAAAAACGCCACAGCTGCTTTCAGTATCTTCGTTGCAGATATTATAATTCTGTTCATTGCTTTCTTGTTGCGAAAATAATCTCCTTTTCTCTGCTAACTCAAGATTTAAGGCAATACGCAATTTTGCTTTAAAACTGCTTTTAGGAGAATCCATTTCCCTGTATCAAGAAATTTCAATAGAATTTTTGCGAGCTAAACTTATCTGAGTACTGCCGTCTTTAGCATAAACACTACCTGATATTTTTTTCATTTTTGAGTTAAGACCGGATTTGAAAACTAAATACTCTCTTACACAATTCTACAAAATTTGAAAAACCTATCTTTTGTGGAAGTATGTTAAAATCAATATTGAAAAATGCACTCTCCATATACAGTGCCGAATAAAAGTCTACATACACCATATAAAATAGTGGAAAATTGTTAAGTATAGCATAAATTAAAAATTGTGATAATGCAAAATAAAAATAGCCCTTTGTACAAAAACATTTGACTGAGAGTGAATAAAATTTCAGTTTCTACGAAAAAATTTTTACCAAAACTAAAATATCCACAGATAGCGTAGAACAAAAGTCTGCGTACACGTACAACTCATTATATTAGATAGTATATTTTTATTAATATTAATATTTTGTTGACCCGCTATTCGCTGTAATTACAGCCTTCATCCCGTTTTTTTTTTGTGTCTATGATAATGCCAAAGCTCAGGGAATTGTCCTTTGAAGCGATGGCGATAGGAAGACACATACGGGAGGAGCCGATATAAATTATTCCATTATTCTTTTAAGTGCCACATTTTTTCTTATTTTCTGAAGCGCTAGTGTTTTGCCTAGTGGCTACTAAAGCTTTTAGTGTGACACTTAACTAATGGAGCGATGGTATTATGCCCAGTCGCCGACTGTTAAAACACAAGACGAACAAATACAGCCATGGTCACGATGGGATTCGAACCCGCGGGCAGTAGATCGCTGCTTCGGGCTGACGCGTTGGCGAGCTAAGCTACCGACCTCCCATGGATCCGAAAAGATTTCGCGTCACTTGTGCTGGTATTTTGGCTCACTCCTGAAACAAGCTGGTTTTGAAGTCTTCTACCCTCGAAATAATCCCATTAATGTTTTATAGGGCTGAGATCGGGCCACTAAGATGGAGAATATAGCTGTTTTTGCATATTGGAAATTAAACACTCCTCCTTCACAATACCGCCGTATACTTAGGATCGTTATCCTGCTGGAATGTTTAGCTGGTTCGTGGCCTAATTTTTGCGCATATTGTTTTAAATTATTTTTAATATATTTGGATAAACATTGTAATCCATAGTTTTTTTCAATTATGACCGAATTCCCCACTCCGGCCACTGAAATGATACCCCAAACTGGAACATAACCATCTCCATGTTTAACGGTTGGAGCTAAGTTCTTCTTTATCAGACTTTCATTACTTTTTTTCCAAATTCTGTATCTTTCTACATGTCCGAACAAGTTAAACTTGCTCTCGTCATTTAAAAAACAGTGTCTCGGAAAGTTGAATCATCGTTTTCATGGAGTATGGCAAATTCCAAGCGTTTTTTTTTTCATTTATTTCGCTGATTCTTGATCTTCGCTGCTAAGCTTTTTACTTGTTGATCTACTGAAGTATCCAGAACTGTGGAGAAATCTACGAACCGTTATTGGATGAACAACTTTCTCGGTAGTATTGATGGGCTCAAAAACGAAAAACAGTTTGAAAAAAACGTTTGGCTGCAAAAAAAACGAACGAACAGTTTTTCCAAATAGCGAAGCTTTTTTTTCGAAAACGAACAGTATTTCTAAAATGAACCGTTTTTCTACAACGAATAGTATTTCTAAAACCAATTATTCCAGCTATTCCACAACGAATAGATTTTCTAAAGCTAATTGTTTTTCTAAAACGAATCATATTTTTATAACGAACTGTTTTTTTAAAACGAATTGTTTTTCGTTTTCTCAAACGAATCGTATTTTTTAAAAACAATCTGTTTTTTTAAAACTACCGGTTTTTTTTTTTAAACGAACCGTTTTGCGTTTTTTTTTAACGAACCGTTTTTCATTTTATTCATACGAACCGTTTTTCGTTTGTTAAAACGAACTGTTTGGCAGTGGAAAACTGTTTAGCTGTGGAAAACAGTATTTTCGTACTTGCGAGCATTTTCATACCTGCAAGTATTTTATTCAAATATTCAAAAAGTTTTTAGGGCAGAAGGAGTTGAAATCGGACAAAAACGGCCTAGTTTCGAAGATACGGCAAAATGAAATCCGGCGGAAAAACTAAAAGTGCCAAGGAGGAAAAGGTTGAGATCCTACAAATCGTATGCATTGTATATACATATGTACATACTTCAAACAGGTATTTGGAACAGGTATTTTTTTCCAACTCGTACTAGTTATACCTAGTATGTGAAAATCCTAGTACGACCCAACTCTAATTGTCGAACAGCGTAAAATTTGTTTCTTTTCGTTAATTCACTGTTTTTTTTTACAGTTTTAGAAAACAGTTTTTTTTAAACAGTTCGTTTTCGTTTTTTGAAAATAACAGAAACGCCCATCACTACTCGGTAGTATGCTTAATGTCTTTCACTGGGATTGATGAATATGTCCCCAGTTTATTTCTAATTTCAGCTTATATACTCCTTTGTTCCTGTTCCTTTAGTTTATGAGGTTTGCAGCTTTTCTACTTGTTTTCAACAGAATTTTTCACCCGGTAGTCTTTTTATGACGGTATAAATACTGGAATGAGATTTATTTACTACTTTCCCGATTTTGCGGTAAGAATGTCCTTCGTTTTTCAATTTCACAATAAGTTCCCGCATGTCTCGTGATATTTGTTCCATCTTGATTCCATTATTTTAAAAAAATTGGATATCAGCTGCAATCTTTATTTAACAACAATAAAAAACCAAGTGCTTGAATTATGTCATAATAGAAAGCAGACCAAAACAAATTTGCCGCTATTTCTTAGATGGAATTAGATTTATTTACTATTTTCTTAGAAGTGTACGCAGACTTTTATTCTTTGTTATCTGTGCATATTTTAGTTTTTTGGTGAACTGAAATTTCGTGCACGTTGAACAAAAAAATTTTGTAAAAAGGTTTATGTTTATTTTGCAATAACATAATTTTTAATTTATGCTATACTTTACAATTCTCCGCTATTTAAAATTGTGTACGTAAACTTTTGTTCGACACTGTACATATCTCCTCCACAAATCAAAACAAAAATCATTGAATATCTCGAAACTCACTCAAATGTAGATAGAAGGTTTATGCTAAGCACGGCAGCGTACTTATACTCACATGGCAGATAAAATGTAAAACTTTTTTCTCGATATTCTCAAACGAATGTTTGATATTGGTGCTTAAAAATATTCTTTGCATATACACGACACACACGTCTTTGCTCACGTCAATTTAAATAAACTGCTCACAAATGCCCTATTTTTATGCCCTCACTTAACTTGCGTCATACACAATCAATATGAATGCACACTCACAGGGTAAAGCGCTCGAGCTGACTGAATTAGTTGTTCTTTGAGGCAGATGAGAAAAGACTTCACCGACTTCAAATAAAACCTGGAAAAAAACCAGTCATGTAGATAGCTGCTCTACGTAGCATAAGCGCCCGATCTGAATTTTAGTAATTGTTGAATTATTTGAAGATTTGTGTTTTTCCAAGCGCAGCAGGTGTATGGAAAAGGCATTTTTCACTATTGATTTGAACATAATTGCACAAAAGATGGGTTTTCCATATTTTGTAGAACGATGTAACATTATGAAATTTCCAAATCCGGTGTTAGCTCAAACATGAAAAAATTCAGATAAGACGTTTATGATACGTAGGGTAGATAGAGCGTTAATGTTAAGTAATGCGCAGATAGGGTGTTTATGCTGAGTAACGCTCTGCCGTGCTTAACATAAACATTCTTTCTAGACTTTAGTAACTGTCGAGATATTCTATGATATGTGTTTTTCTAAATGCTGCAAACATATTCAAACGTAGTGAAAGTTTAAGCATGGATACAAATATGTACGTTTATTTTAGGTACATCTGAAGTAAAAGCTTTCACATTGAAAATATTTGTGGAAGAGAAAGAGCTTAAAGCAGATAGGGCTTTTTTGTAGGAACATGTAACTAAATAATGATAGCATTACTTAGTATAAACCTTCTATATACGGCAGATAGAATGTTTATGCTAAGTAATGCTAGGTCTTTGGTAGGTGGGGGATTTTTCATTATCGATTTTCACATACTTTCACAAAAGATAGATTTTTCATGTATTGTAGAATGATGTAACTGAGTGTGTAGTTTTCAGATCCGGTATCAAGTCCAAAATAAAACAAGGCGTTTTCTCTACGTCCGGCAGTATAAGTATTTGCTTTGAAGCCAATGTAAAATTCGGCAACTTCAAGATGGGGATTCGAGGTGTTAGTAGAGCGATATTACTATTTCGATGATGAGGTTTGATGGATAAAACTGTCTTTTAAATGTCCTTGAAGTAAAAAAACTGTTGGAGAAGCACAATGATAAAAAAACTCAATAGTTCATTTGACCAGAGAATGTTTGAAACGATTAATTTAGGGTTGTTTTATGAGCACGATACTAGTTGTATGTACGTGTGACGTGAGCATGCAGATATATGCAGTCTAGAAATGTAAATAGATGAAAATGCAAGTTGAAAAATTCTACTTTAATGAGATATGTACATATGTGCCTATGCATATCAGAACAAAGCTGATGACCTAAGTGACAGGCTGCCTCCACTAGCAATTTCCCATTGCATGAAATTTGAAATTGCCAGTGGAGGCAGCCTATGGTATGCAATATTTTATGGTCTGCCATAAATGGTAGGCAATATGGTATGCAATTTGCTCGGCAATCTGCCTTGCAATATTTTGACAGTTCTTGGTTTCAAAATGGCACTGAACCATGGGAATGCTTTATTTCTTATAAGAAGATGTAGTTATTTTGAATTTAAAGGGATTTTTAGATGTCGTTGAGCAATGAAATGGTGGGAAATTGCGAAAAAATCGAATTTGCATTTCAAATAACTCCTTAAGAGCATTTGACGCTCAAATGTAACGCACGTCCTTCCCGCTCAGAGGCATTTTCGAAATGAAATTGCATGCCATGAAATTCCCCACGCACAGATGGCATACCATAAATTTGACAGTCGCTGCCATCGGAAATTGCAGAGTAAATTGCAAATCGAGGCCCGGTGTCAGGGTTTAGTTTTGTTGAAATGTGCGCGAAGTGTACATATGAACGAATTGATATTCTATGCAGTAATTTTATTGATTGAGGTTCTTTGAGAGATGCGGTTTCAAAAGTGGCTGTAGAATTAGAAATAGGGTTTATTTTGTCTTTTTTTGCGAGAATTTTCCAACACCACACTATATGAAAATTTTCGATCGAAGTAGATATACATTTTTGGATGATTTTAGGTACGTATGAGTAAATTTTACACATTTGAGAGCTTTCATGTTCTTAACTGATATACTTTAAGATATAATTGTTTTTTACGACAAAGTAGGCAACAATAGTATTATGAAAAATGAAAAATTGTATATGCAAAGAATTACCTGCCTGTTTACGTGGAAACAAGCAAAAATCATTTACTTGTTTCAAATTATCGGTACCAGCTCAATATGGTTGCATATTTTGCCACCACGAGCGTGTTGGAGATAACTGTTTTACATGGAAAGGAGTGAAGTTCGGCCCATGGATTGAAAGAACCAACAAACGAGTCTGCTCCGGACGTCAAAAACCAGCTGTACAACCGAATCAACGAAATAAAAATAAGAATACGTACTTAGGTAATTTCTTTATCCCTCTTTTACATCCTCAATCCTTACCTTTTCCTTACTTGCCTAAAATTGTAAAAAACAAATATTTCTTCTTTCACTTAAACATCATCCGCATCCTTTTCCACGTCACACGAGCCTCTCACTTCCCACACGATTTCAGGAAAATTCACTTCAAGCATTAAAACTAAGTCCTCGTATCCTACAAATTCACAAGACAGTAACCCTCCAGCAGTTCACAGACAACTGAATCTCTCGATACAATCGATTCCGCACCCAATACTGCTCCTATGCAATTAAATCCTACCGAAGCCGTATCGAAATCTATATATTCTAATTTTGTTCGTGGCAAGGATCTGATACCATCTCAATCTGGTGCAATCATTATACCGAAAACTCCTGTCAGTCGACCATCTTCACCCAAATATATCGACCCACTTGTACCACCTGTCGTAAATCTGACTGCAACCTCTTAAGATGATCTAGAGAGCAGATACCTCTTGTCTCGTTTCAGAGATCATAAGATTTATGACATGCATGCACGATGTACATGAAACCACGTGTTTTGATGGGAAAACGAAGACTAAACTCAAAGTTATGATTCAACAAGAGGGTCTTCCCACTGACCTTGAATCTTTAAGAATTATTTTTAATCGCTACCATGAAGAACTTGGAATGTTTCCGAATCAGGTCAACCGAGATCTTCTGACTTATCGCTCCTATGTCAATTCCAAACATATTTCTCTACTAAAAAAAATCACGCAACAAAGTTGCTTCTATTTGCCCATGATTTCTCTACCACAATTGCGGTAGTATGAGAAGCAAATTAAATAAACTTTTTCTTGACGCCAAATCTTGCCATTTTAATATATTAACGATCACTGAAATGTAATTGAACGACTCACATATAAACGAAGAAGTTCTTGACAGTAGTTGGCCCATCTATAGAACGGATCGCGACTACCTTTACACTGGACTTTCAAGAGGGGGCAGTGTTTTTATTGCAATTCACAATATCCTTTCAAGTGAACTTGTTGTGACCAGTTCTTACAAACATTTTGAACACAAATTCGTCAGAGTCTTATGCGACAAGCATAACCTCTATATTGGTATCGTTTATATCCCACCTTTATTTGATAAAACTGCTTCCATGGACTTATGTGACTTGATATCTTCAGTAACAGCTTCTTTACACGACGATGACAAAATAATTGTTCTCGGGGACTTCGATCGTCCAAAAATCAGTTTCGTTCTCGACGAAAAAGATGACCGCCTCCTTTCAATCAACCTTTTTGACTCCACTGACTTCAACCTGATAAGTACGTTCTATGGCAACGATTTACAGCAAATAATTCCTACCCCTAACCAAAATGGCAATTAGTTAGATCTTATTTTTACTAACTTTTATGACGAAGTGGTGATAAGCCCAACTTTTGACGCCGAGAATCTTTTCTCAAACACTCTCCATCCCTCCGCTTTTACAGTTGAGCTTTCCGCTACATATATTTCTTTCACCCAATCTTACAATAATGAAATTGTATATGATTTTCAAAATGCTGACTACTTAAGCATCAGAAACTATTTGGACACAGTACACTGGACAATTTCTCTTCCGTTATTAGATTAAGATGAATCGGTGTCTTCCTTTTACAAAATAATTTTCAATGCCATTCACTTATTCGTACCAAAGCTGAAGAAAAAAAAAACAAACTCTCAGAGCCTTGGCTCAACAATAATTTAAGGCGTCTCAGAAACCGTAGAAATAAGTCATATAAAGCAATTAAATATGAAAGCTTGCCCAATGAGGGTCTAATCAGATTATACGATCAGCTATCTAAAGAATTTTCCATCAAATCTCGCAAAACGTATGAGTTCTATGTTAATTCAATGGGGGAAAAAATCATTAGTGATCCAAGGAAGCTTTATAATTTCGTTAACTTGAAACGTAAAACAACCGGCTATCCCTGTAACTTTTTTGCTGATCACATTTGAAATTCTTTTTGCTCGCCGAAAACCTCCACTTCTACTATGTCTGCAAGAATCACCGCGAGACCTCCTATCGACGGGTTTGTTCTTACACAAGAGGCTATTATTGAAGCTATTCACTAGCTTAAGATCGGCAAAGGACCAGGCCCTGATTTGGTTTCTCCTTTCTTCGCGTGCAATTTGCGGACCAATTGATCACACCTTTGCATATGATTTTCAATAAATCCATCTTCCTAGGTGTTTTTCCATCTTTCTGGAAATCTTCATATATTACGCCTATTTTCAAAAGTGGTGATAAACGATCAGTCGATAAATATCGGGGAATGGCTATTCTATCTGTTATCCCCAATCTTTTTGAGAAGTTTTTTTTCTGAAAAACTTACTCGCATAATCGACCCTCTTCTAAATGAGCAACAACATGGATTTCGTAAGGATAGATCGACTTCTAACAATCTCATGATCCTGGTGTCTGATGTGCTCTGTGAAATGGAAAAAGGAAGTCAAATTGACGCAGTCTATGCGGACTTTAGTAAGGCTTTCGACCGGGTTGATCATCAAACTCTAGTATACAAGCTACGCAACTTTGGTATATCAGGGTCTCATCTTAATTCGCTCCAGTCTTATTTTTGCGATCGAGCTCAGCTTGTTTAATTCCAGGGCCACTTATCTATGAGTTTTTGCATCTTCTGGAGTACGACAAGGCAGTCATCTAAGTCCTCTACTTTTTAACATCTTCATCTCCAATCTTTCTGAGACGTTGCTTGGTATACCCCATCTCATTTATGCAGACGACTTAAAAATCTACCGTAGCGTAAACACGCAATCTGACGCAACTTTTCTACAATCCAAGCTTCAATCTCTCGAACAGTGGTGCAATAAGAATAATTTAAATCTTAGTATTAACAAGTGCCATGTAATAAGCTTTTCTCGTAAGAATACGATCAAAAAGTATTCTTATTGCCTTAACAACACCATATTGAATAGGGTTGATCATATTATAGATCTTGGGGTAGTATTGGACAACAAGATGCGCTTCAACCTCCACTATGACAAAATCCTTGCCAAGGCTAATAAATAGCTCGGATTCATTGAGAGACGTGCTAAAGAGTTCAAGAATATATGGGTTACCAAAACATTACATATCACTCTGCTGCGTCCTCTATTGGAGTATGCCTGCACAATATGGAACCCAGTTTTTGAGCTACATAGTGATAGAGTAGAATCTGTTCAGAAACAATTTTTACTTTTCGCTTTGAGAGACCTCTATGATCAAAAAGACTTTCAACATCTTCCTTTTTACAAAACCAGACTGAGCCTTCTTAATTTAAAGCCTCTCTCTTCTAGAAGAATACTATTAAGTGCATGCTTAACCTTTGATATTATAAGTGGTGCAGTAAATGTTGAAGTTCTCTCCAGCAAAATTATTTTCTATGACCAACCAAGACGCACTAGGTATGCAAATCTGCTCAAGGAGTTCAATCATCACACTACCTATGCCTATAACGAGCCCATAAATAGGTGCTGTAGAATATTCAACTCTTTAACTCTATATATATATATATATATATATATATATATATATATATATATATATATATATATATATGTATATATATATATATATATATATATATATATATATATATATATATATATATATATATATATATATATATATATATATATATATATATATATATATATGTATATAAAATGAATAATACGAAACTTAGTTTTGTTGTTAAACAGTATTGGTTTTTAAAACAACACTTAACTACATAAAAGTGCCAACATATACGTATAAAATTGAAAGAAATATTATTATTTATCCTAAAAAATTGTTTATGTATTCACAAATAATATTTCAAACACAACAAGGACACCATTTTGCTGAGTGTTGGCGCAAATAAGAAATTATATCTTCATCGGTTTCATAAATTTCATTTGACTGATTAGGTGAGATTTTCTTTGTTTTACTCTTTTTCTTTCTGTTGAAGGCTTGTTTTTTTCTTGCTACGACCAGGGGTTTCCTCGAGAGTTCTATTACGATCATTACTTATTCCCTTTTCAGATTCTTCAATATTTTTTATTATTTCTTCAATGACCTACCAAAACTATCTAACTGCTATTTCAGTTCCGGAAGATATTCCAGATCATCGTCACTGTCACAAGTATCTCTATCAAAGTCATCAGACTCGCACTCTAAATTGTCTTCGTTTTCAGAAATCTAATCACAAGAAGCTTCCAGAATTTCTTCACCTGATCCTAGCTTCCTTTTGCTCATTTTTTTTGAAACTAACTTAGAATAATAGCTAGCATTAGTAACATGTGCCAAACAAATGAATCAAATCTTATCATTTTAGGTACCTTTGCTTAGTAATAATAATATTGTAATTTATAATTCATAATACTTCAGTAGATTATATCGTACCATAATATATAAATAGACATAATAGGCATAAGCATTAGATTTCAAAAATGTATGACGCAATACGGTATTTATGAGTAAATATTACTCATCAAAAAAATATACGTGGATGCCAGTGCTGTGAGGTTTCCGTGGCCGAAATTCCCTCGCAAATGCTCGTTTTTCCGAAAGAACAGGTCGCGAATTCCCACGGTTTTTCCCACGGACAATATGTGAGCTATTCACCACCGTTTTATGTTTACAGTTCGACCCCGTTTAACGCGTAGAATATGTTCCACAAAGTAGAGCGTAATGCGAATCAGCGCTAATCGAGGCTATCTTAGGCCAATGACAGACAGTTCGGTTTCACCGAAGCGTTTAACGCTTCGGTTTGGCGCGTCGGCTGCCACACACAGCAGTTTTCAGAAGCGTTTATCGAGTCGGTTCAGTTAAAAATTACGTCGGAGTATCATATTTTCCTTCCCCTATCCCATGCATTCATCAATGCATCCAGAAAATTTCAGCTCGGTCGGACTACGCAGCAATGAACTCATCGAAAAACGCTCGAAAACCGAGTCGGTGGGTCATTTCTCTCATCAACCGACGCGATTCCGAAACCGAGAGGCGGTTCGCACCGCGGTGTGTGTCATCACAATGCTAAAGTAATGTACGACTATACCGACTCGGTTTTCCTCTCGGGAAACGCCTCGCAAAAACCGCTGTGTTTGTCATTGGCCTTAGGCCAATGACAAAGGCCAATGACAAACACAGCGGTTTTTGCGAGGCGTTTCCCGAGAGGAAAACCGAGTCGGTATAGTCGTGCATTACTTCAGCATTGTGATGACACACACCGCGGTGCGAACCGCCTCTCGGTTTCAGAATCGCGTCGGTTGATGAGAGAAATGACCCACCGACTCGGTTTTCGAGCGTTTTTCGATGAGTTCATTGCTGCGTAGTCCGACCGAGCTGAAATTTTCTGGATGCATTGATGAATGCATGGGATAGGGGAAGGAAAATCTGATACTTCGACGTAATTTGTAACTGAACCGACTCGATAAACGCTTCTGAAAACTGCTGTGTGTGGCAGCCGACGCGCCAAACCGAAGCGTTAAACGCTTCGGTGAAACCGAACTGTCTGTCATTGGCCTTAGGCCAATGACAAACACAGCGGTTTTTGCGAGGCGTTTCCCGAGAGGAAAACCGAGTCGGTATAGTCGTACATTACTTTAGCATTGTGATGACACACACCGCGGTGCGAACCGCCTCTCGGTTTCGGAATCGCGTCGGTTGATGAGAGAAATGACCCACCGACTCGGTTTTCGAGCGTTTTTCGATGAGTTCATTGCTGCGTAGTCCGATCGAGC
Organism: Nemotelus nigrinus; assembly: GCA_947369275.1. Lineage (NCBI taxonomy): Eukaryota > Metazoa > Arthropoda > Insecta > Diptera > Stratiomyidae > Nemotelus > Nemotelus nigrinus. Next base: position 74,516,652 of record OX376372.1, read on the forward strand.
TGAAATTTTCTGGATGCATTGATGAATGCATGGGATAGGGGAAGGAAAATCTGATACTCCGACGTAATTTGTAACTGAACCGACTCGATAAACGCTTCTGAAAACTGCTGTGTGTGGCAGCCGACGCGCCAAACCGAAGCGTTAAACGTTTCGGTGAAACCGAACTGTCTGTCATTGGCCTTAAGGCCAATGACAGACAGTTCGGTTTCACCGAAGCGTTTAACGCTTCGGTTTGGCGCGTCGGCTGCCACACACAGCGGTTTTTATCGAGTCGGTTCAGCTACAAATTACGTCGGAGTATCATATAGATGCTTGTGAAAAATGTAGTTGTGTATACATACAAATGTATATATATGTATATACATATATATGTAAGTATATATATGCACATTAATTTTGGGCAAATTAAATCTAATACTAATTTTCTTTGAAAATCTGTAATTGCCTACTTTTAGAAACCAAGTACCCACAAATGTTTCATTTTCCAATACTGTATCCTAACCGTCCTTCAAAATTCTATTTTCTTATCAGATTTTCCTTCCCCTATCCCATGCATTCATCAATGCATCCAGAAAATTTCAGCTCGATCGGACTACGCAGCAATGAACAAATCGAAAAACGCTCGAAAACCGAGTCGGTGGGTCATTTCTCTCGTCTACCGACGCGATTCCGAAACCGAGAGGCGGTTCGCACCGCGGTGTGTGTCATCACAATGCTAAAGTAATGCACGACTATACCGACTCGGTTTTCCTCTCGGGAAACGCCTCGCAAAAACCGCTGTGTTTGTCATTGGCCTAACATGTCAATAATGAGGTTAGGGGAAGATGGATTGAAAATTGGTTAGATATTAAATTTAATAATTGTGTTTTTTTTAATAAAAATAAAACCAAACATTTATTTCTTACAAAAATAAAAACAATATAAACGAATATATAGTTATAAAAACAAATAAAATTTTAATTTAGTCAGATCATTCAATCTATTGTGTGTTTCCAATTTTCTGCCTTTTTGTCAAGAAGGCATCTAATGTAATTTGCGTTTTCTTCTTGCGTTCTGTTTGAAGTTGTTGATAAGTGGATAAAGCATCTATAACACCCCGTCTTGCTTTTGAACTCCTCTTAAAATTTGGATCATTTTCAACAAATTGGTCCATAATTTCAGTTATAGTGGTCAAACTCCTTTTTACAAACGCTACCAAAAGCTCTTTTTACTATTATCAATATTTTTGTTTTCTTCTTGCTCAGTTAATTCCTTGAGTTCATAATTAGAAAGACTAGCTGCTGTTTCTTGAACTATTTCTTCGACGTCTTCCATATTTACCTCATCTAAACCGGTTTGTTTGGCTAATTCCACTATTTCTTCCACTATTTCATCCACATCGACAGAGTGTCCAATGTCTTCACTCTTACTTAAATCTTTCCAAATGTTCTTCCATAATCCTTTCAAAGATCTTTCTGTTATCTCATTCCAAGAAAGGTTTATGTTTTCTACAGCATTCATGATATTGTAGTTTTTCCAAAATTCTCTTATTGATTGCTTCTTTTCTCCGTCTGTTTTTTCAAACATCTGCTTAAATCTTCGCCGCACTTCGACTGGAATGCATGTTGTTAAGTCTGATAAATTTGTTAGGTGGCATTATCAATTAATAGTAGTGCTCTTTGTTCAAGTTTTTTTAATTTCGCAATAACGTTTAACAGACGGGCAGAAATGTTCAGTGAACCAACCCTGGAAAATTTTCATAGCTATCCATGATTTTTTATTAGACTCCCAAATTACAGGTAAAGTTGATTTAGATATGCCTTTCATAGCTCTTGGGTTTTTGGGAGTGGTAAACTAGTAATAACTTTAATTTTAAATCTCCTCTTGCGTTACCACCCAGTAGAAGTGTTAAGCGATCTTTTGCGGCTTTAAATCGTAGTGCTCGTTTCTCTTCACGGGATAGAAATGTTAATTTTGGCATTCTTTTCCAAAACAAGCCTGTTTCATCAACATTAAAAACCAATTCTGGTGGATAGTTTCCTTGTTCAATTATTGTTTTCAATGTCGCTGGGAATTCAGTCGTCGCTTTTGTATCACCACTTGCTGCTTCTCCTGCAATCTTTATGTTATGAAGATTATTTCGATGTTTAAATCTATTTAACCATCCTCGATTAGCAACGAAAGTTTCTCTTCTGTCACTTGCCTCGGTCTGAATGTAATTAAAAATTCTTCTAGCCTTTTCCATTATGATAGATTGGCTTAGTGGCATATTGCGTTCAATTTCGTCGCCAATCCATATAGGCAGTCGTTTTTCCATTTCCTCTATGATGTTATTTCTAGAACGGGTAATTCTAGTTGCAGAGCTTGACGTAGTTGCAGTTGCCGATGACACTATGTTTTCTTTATTTTTAAGAATTATCCTCATTGTTGAAGTTGCCAAATTCAACGCAGGACTAATTTGAGATTGACGTTCACCGGAATCTAATCTTCTAATCACTTACATTTTAGTTTCCAGTGAAATGCTTTTTATGGTTGCTTTCTTTTCTTGTTTTTTATTATCACCCGTGATAAAAACTAAAGATCATAATATTTGTCACTGTATTAATCGTTATAGTATTACATAAATTTATACTTACAATAATGTCAATAAATGTTTCAAACGATAAAAATGCGTCCGTACAGCATCGCATCAAACAAAAAACACAACTACACTGTTTCGGATATATTATGTACATATTTGAAAACCTAGCGCTACACACAGTTTCGGGGAATGCCCGGGTTGAAAAAAAACAGTGCTAAACCGAAACAGCGCTAAAAGAAACAGCGTAAAGCGGGGTCTTACTGTATTTATCAATATCGCGCAAATGCCAAACTTATAACAAAAAAAATCAGCAGTTTCATATATTTAATACACCTATGTATGTATTTGATTTATTACAGCGAAGAAAAAAAAACCCATTCATATCGTGAAAAAATCAATTTATTATAACGCAATCTAAAATGCGTTCATTTTGAAACTAAACAAATAGATTTTGTGCATTGTGCAAATTGAAATGTTTGTCAGAAGGCTCCTGTCCTGGAAATTTGAGCGAACGCAAGCAACTGCGGTCAAGTTTGATGCTAGAATAGTAGACACTGTAGAAAAAGACGGATTATCTTCGAAATATCAATATCTGTCAGGGAATTGAAATAAATCAGCTTCTAAAGGAATTAAATTTGGTATTTGGTCTTGATTCGATTTTTAGTGCCTTGACTTAACATTTTTATTAAAATCGCGAATCGGATGTCTCGAGGAGCGATTCTTATTCATTTCATCCCAAGTTTTAACTGAAATATAAGAATACATAAAGAAATGCCAATTTTGCCTGCATTATTTAAATTCTTTTTCAAATATATTTGGTGGAAATTTTACGAAAGTATTTCATCTCATTTAAATCATTTCTGTCACGATTTTGTTCTACGAGCTGTGCTTTTTCCCTTCTTCAAGCTTTAGAGGGAATTCCCTTAAAAGGGACTGCTGAGTAAAATTTACTGACAAAGTTATTTGAAATTGATGGAAGTATACTAAAAATCAAATCACACAGTCCAACACTTGAGGCAGCAGATTATTTACTGCGTGGGGGAAGCACTACTAGCCACATGGCAGTCAGAGTGGCCGCCAACTGGCTGATGTGCGACGAAATATATCCCATATGTGAGTAAAAATTACTCACGGTACCATTCTAGGGTTAATATCTTACGCGACAAACAAGGTCAGACAGTATAGATTGCATGTGCACATCCAGCGCTTTAGCTACGTAGTTCGATAAACAAACGGGATTGGTAGATTTTGAATGACTTGAAATATTTATGTTGCTCATTCACAATTAGTTGCCTATATATAAACTCTAGCGCACCTGAACCGCTAGAAAACTAATTTTCGAAGAAATTTTCTTTGAGTGACAAAAAAGTGTGGAAAGACGTAAAACACTGTTTTGTAGAATCATATCAACCATTCCTTATCCAAAGCAACAAAACTCAACTATAACACAAATGATGAAAATGTTCAGTGCTGGCAACCCGAATGAAGTGATCCGAACGAAGCGTCCGTTTCAAGATGGTACCACTGGCACAGGGTTGCCCGCATTTCAAAATCACTTCTATCAGACCTGGTCCTAGCTAATATTAACATGTCCTGTAAATTTCACTATGATCGGATAACCCGGTCGTCAGTTCTCGTGAACATAACTTTCGAATGCTGAAAATAGAGGTAGTTTGGTGATGGGTTGCCGTTCTTGTGCGAATCGGAATTTGGAAAATTTTAATCTGACGTGATGGACAAAGATTTAAATTTATCAATGATTTGAGTTTTTTGGCAAAAAGCAAAAATTTTTCAGGAAGGTCAATGATTTGAAGGATTTTTTTTTAAGAGCCTGCCATAGCTACAGGGTTACCCACACTGTTTAAAATCCATGTGTGCTAAGTTCTAGCCTACATCAATACGCTCTATCAATTTCACGATGATCAAATGTTCCTGTCAGAAGTTATGACAAATCAAAATTTGAGAAAAATTCCTTGCCCACTTTTAGGCACTCAGCACCCACACACGGCTCAAAATTTCCAATTCTTTGTCATGGGCAAACCTAAAACATAATAAGTTTTTATTTCCAATACTTTTTGTCCCACAAATTTTACACTGCTTGGAAATATAGGAGTACCTGAAAATTCACTAAAATGCCCGCCGCCGCCAAAAGGTTAAAGATAACTGAATTCGAACAAGTCATCGACCTACCTGTTACGTACATCTATGTCCTCCGAAAATTTTAGCTCAATCGGATCGGCTACTTCAGAAATTATCTCCTTTAATTATTTTGCTGATATATATATATATATATATATATATATATATATATATATATATATATATATATATATATATATATATATATATATATATATATATATATATATATATATATATATATATATATATATATATATATATATATATATATATATATATATATATATATATATATATATATATATATATATATATATATATAAAGAAATATGAATTTTCGGCGAAACGAGTTTAATACTATTGTTCTTCGAACATTAGTAAAAACTACAGGAACGACATCGATCATGGAAAATAACGGGTTTTCCCAATAGGGTGACAAAAAAATGAACAATGTACAAATTACTTAGCGAATTTGAAATATGATGCAATCTTCTTTAATTATCGTTTATTTCTCGACGTGTGCGAAATATGATTTGCCTCTTTATAACATTTCGAAAGCATACGTAAGCAATTTACATGAATCTACAAAATTTAACCTCACTCCCGAGTTCAAGTTCTTGATGACGACGCGACATGTGCACGAATTGCGAAAGAACATTACACCTGTCTGCAAAATCTGGGAAAATAATTGTGTGGGAACGTGCAAGGTATGAAAATGCAAAATAAGCTGAAAATAGCGTGTTAACTTGGATGCCAAAAGTTAAATTAGCTAAAAATATAGATTTTTGACATTTGTTTGGGTTTGCAATCGGTATAGATTTATATAAATAAGTAAAACTTTTTCGAAAATACATGTGCACTGGCCATTATTGAGTATTATGGTGCATAGCAAAGGGTGTGTTGTATTTGCATTATGTAACACCAGATTTGAAGATGCAACTTTTTATATTTTCCTGGCATATTTTTCCTCCCGCCACCTGAATATATTTTTGGGCCGAGCGCAAGAAAAATTTACGAACGTATTAATAATTGTTTTTACATTGGGCTATACAAAGAAATATCCCAGTTTTACTGCACATGTTTCTTCTTGGCTATAAGGGCGAAATAACTTCACATCGAGAGGTTTTAAATAATGACTCTGATCACTAAACTTTTCTCTACGAAATGATAAGGATGATTCTGAGATAAGTAATAAACTAATAAATCAAACAATAGAGGAAATATGAAAATGTTTGATTTTTATTCGCATTTGATATTAGATAAAATAAAATAATCAAAGGTTTTATTTAATTTGCATTTTATTTTTATCTTTAAGTAGTAGTTTTCTATTCAATTTTCATATTCTAAAATATAATTTACAACTAAAATAAAGATGGTTTTACATTTACGATGAAATCAATGTCTATTAATAATATTACCCACAAAGCTAAAATATTGAAAGTGTTTTTCAAACCACGATGATGGATATTACTAAATAGTTCATTCAGCTCTTCAACTCCCTCTATAAAGCTTTTACAGTGCTTAGAGAGACCTCTTTCGGAAAGATTATCACACCATCTTTCAAATCTTGATTGTTATTAGTTTTGCCTCTGGCTGTACCCAAAAATGGATGTTGTTTTCTTAATTTGTCTTTGTAGCAAGCTATGTGCTTTATGGGGTTATATACAGTTAGAAGGCCGGAAAAATACTTTTTTTCATTAATTTTTTGAGAAAAGGTATTTTACTTTACAAAAACAAAAAGTATATATGCATTTAGTGTCAACATCTAAGTTCATAATGGCCTTAATAATTTGTAAAAATATTGATCGAGTGCGCTCCTGCAGACGATCTCCTGAAGGTCCTCTAAAAAAAGGTGTTCGGCGGTGACCACGATTTCTCCGGTATAATTCATCTGAAGTCAAAAAACTAAACAGATTCTTCTAGTAGATAGATAAAACTAGGTATTAGCCGAAGGAATATTCGAAACTTAGATTTTTGACATAATGGCAGCTTCGTAAAAAAAATCGCGTTTTCGACCAAACTTGCCATATAAAGTTGTTTAAAAAAAAACAGAAATAATTATCCGAAATCTTATTCCTTCGTTTAATGCCTGAGAAGTATATCTGAAAAAGTTGTGTTAAAATTTCAAACCATTTGGTTGAGCCGTTTTTTTAGAAATCTTGGTCACCGACTTGGAAACATAGTTTTGAGAAAAATGCGTTTAAAGTTTCGGAAAAAGTTAACACATGGATCATTTTTTTTTTAGTTACATGGAGTCATCTATTCTAGGGCTATAAGATGTACCCTTTGTAGCCTCACCAGCTTCTAATACTTCGATTTGATGCTGTCTACGAGCCATTCTTCCCTCTCGCTTACTCACATGCGCTTCGGTCTGTACTCCGCCTACTTTCTAACAGTCCGAGATGTGATTGCAAATATGCGTATATCTCGAAAAAAAACTTGTCGGATCGATTTGAAATTTCCAGGGAATATTATCAGTCAAATATACATTCTGAAAATGCAAAAAATACAAAATCGATTTGAACTGTATATAACCCCTTAAGCTATCATATTCTAATGCATCCAGTTGGATTGGATGTACCGACTTTTGGTCTTCTGGTTCAGCAGCATTTAAATACCACTTGAGTGAAGCTGTAATGGGGGCTTGGCAATCATATGTGTTGCTGGACACTACAGTTACTGTTGCCACCAGTTGGGGTAATAGCATTTGGTCCGATATAATGTTGATATTTTAAGACTAAAACATGCTCGTTTCATGCAAGTAGATACTTTCTCATGCGATAATTAAACATGAAGGCGTTTGAATGATCATGAAGTCTGATGCTCACATGGCGCTAAAAAATTGCTCTATCGAGTTTTCATTAAGGTAATATATCAGCAAATATGACACGCTAAGATTACATGTCAAATACCCGACCTGGTGATTTGGTCGTGAGTACGAAACAGTGATTTGATAAATATGTAATCCATATAAAATTTGAAACAAAGTCCGCATATTTCCTTAGTTTTTTTTCTCGAAAATCAGTCTCTCTAGCGACTCTGTTGTTGTTTATGTTGTGTTTTTAATGCTAATGTTCTTCGAACATTAGTATTAAAATCGATTCGGCCAAAAATTCATATTTTCATATATATATATATATATATATATATATATATATATATATATATATATATATATATATATATATATATATATATATATATATATATATATATATATATATATATATATATATATATATATAAAAATATATCTATATATATCTTCAACAAATGTCAGTGAGGTAATCTCAGAAACCCGCCATCCGATTGAGTTGAAACTTTCAAAATACATTGATGTACATGCAAAATAGGCTCAGGTTTCACTAAATGTCAATTATCTTTAACCCTTTGGCGCCGGCGGCCATTTTAGTGATATTTTTAATATACCTATTATTCAGTACACAAATAATGTTTGCAAAAATAAAATTGATGAAATAAATTTTGAACGTGTTTTACATGTGAATCGGATAATGTTTTGGAATTTTTTAACCCCATGTGTGCGCTGGGTGACTAAAAAGAGAACAGGAAAATTTGAAAATTTTTAAATTGCGATAACTTTTGACAAACCTATTCAGTCACTACGAAATTTTCAGGACATATTGGTATTATTTAGTTGTAAATTTTTGTAACATTTAATGAGCGTGCTGGCAATCCTGTAGTTAGGGCAGGCACTGAAAGTGAAAACCTCCAAATAATCGTCTCTCTTGAAAAAATGCCGTTTCTTCAAAAAAAACCACTCCTATGTAAATATTGTGCTTTGTTTACAAAGCCAATAAAAAAAAAGTGATATGGTATAACGGGCACACCTGGTAACCCTTGCCCAATTTACCTATATTTTTAGCATCAAAAACTTCTGTTCACGGAAACTCACGATCCGAGTAACAGAATTAATTGAAATTTGCAGAGTGTATTGGTCTTAAATAGGACCAGGTCTGATAGAAGTGATTTTGAAATGCAGGCGATTCTGTGCCAGTGGTGTCATCTTGAAAAATCACTAAAAAAGAAAACTGCTTTTAGCCCTATAAATTCTGATTCAATAGTTCGATTTTGACAAATTCACACAGTAGCTGCATCTTACTTCAAACCACGTTTGGTAGAAATTTAGTTTAGTTTAGTTGGAGCTGCCAGCTATGATAGTTTTGGTGTCCTAAATTTGAAAAAATCAAAATTTGGAAGTGAAAACATTCAAACCATCGAATATCCTAAAAAAATGTCCGTTTCTTACAATAAAACCAATCTGTATACAAATCTTTTGCTTTATCTACACCAGGGGTGGGCAGTTCAACAGTCGATCATAGACATTTTAAATAGTTTACTAGGTTAATTTAAAATGTGAACTTAAAATTTAGTAGACGATTTAGTCAGTACATTTTGGGATGAGCCTTGGTCTAATAGATCCAATCGGACAGTTCACGCAGTTGCAATTCACACAAAAGCTCGCAGAACATTGCTGGCAGAGAAGCCAAAGGGAAAATCTGAGACAGCTATGCTCTCGATTTGTTCAATTTATAGATTTATATCATTTTAGTAAAATTGCTTCACTAAATCTCGTATACGTATACGGTTGTTTCATTTCCTAAAATCTCTCTGTTCTAAAGTACACACTTTATATTTTTGCTTCCAGCTATACACATTGCATGCATTTGCATTCGTCTCCCTGCTACCGAGGTAGTAAATTGCCGCACACAGCGCAACAAAGGTTAATCTCAATTTTAGATAAAATAACATTTTAAATTAAAAACTTTTCACGCCAATTTAGTTTGTGCAGCTCATCCTTTCGAGCTAAAAAGTAACATTTGGTGTTTGAATTTGAAAATTGAATTGTGCTAATGTCTTTTCAATAACAAAATCGATCGAAAATAAAAATTCTTGACATTTCTCTATTTTCTAAATTTTCGCTCGAAAGAATGACAAGAAAATGGAGACATATCAAAATTTAGCTTCACGAGTAATGCCTAGTACTATACTCTTCGCGAAACGAATTCAACGGTCAAATCCCATACAAAAAGAGCTTTACTGACGAATTGAAAAGCTCTTTTTGTATGGGATTCGACCGTTGAATTCGTTTCGCGAAGAGTATAGTACTAGGTATAACTCAGTACTAGCCAAAAGAATGAACTGCACATACTAAATTGGCATGAAATGATTGGAGACATGTGCCAAAGCCATCTGCACTTTCAAAGCGAAGCATCTTCCCAGATATTTTTCATGCTTAAAAGTGAGTACAACTCTTGTTTATTTTCAAGCTAAATTTTCGCCGAAATAAATTTCACGTGAAAATTTGCATAAAAATTAAACGTGAAATCGAAAACTGTACTAAACTTTAGGTGACTCAGCTGAGGAAGCTTTTCGCAAAGATTTCTAAGTCTTTTGTCCGAAATTATTGCATTTTTGAACACATTGGGAGAAAAACATGAACAATTGGAAGATCCAGTATGGGTAAAGAAATTAGCATTCCTTACGGATTTTATGGTCCGTTACAGCTCGCTTCATTTACAATTACAAGGAAAAGGAAAATATTGTGGACTTGTTGAGTTCGGTAAATGTTTTCTAGGTAAACTTAAAACCTTTTGCTTCACAATTAAATAGGCAAATTTTTTTAAATATTTTTCATATTTAGAAAAACATATTAAACTTACTAGTGAATGTAAAATGCAAAAGCTGAAAGACATCCTTCAGTTCGCGAAAAAGTCCGGGGCCTTCGATGGCCGCTTGGACTGAATTTTTTCTCCTGGCCCATTTATCTGGTATCACTATGGACCAATAGGTCTATGTGTGGCCTTGTGCCAACTGATAATACCTAATACCTATAATAATACCTAAATGTTTTGTCCTGAACTGGAAAATTTTAATCAAGAATACGAGACACGATTTGAAAATCTCAACAACCTTCAACCGATTTTTGAATTTATTTCATTTCCTTTTGGAGAATTCAATAAGTGGGATACTTTATCAAATCTAACTCATACTTTGCAATTGAATTCATCGGATCTAGAGTTAGAAATTTTAGCAATAGCACGTGCAAATGAAAATAATTTTTGGGCTTTATTACAATAAAAAATATCCATGATTCAGATTGGTGGCAATGAGGATATTTGTATTTTTTTGCTTCCATTTATCTATGTGAAGCAACGTTTTTTCTAATGAAAAACATCGAATCGCAACTTAGGAGTTTTCTGACTGATGACCACTCAATGGCATCTATTCGATTGTGCATCAGTGCTCTCAAGCCTAACTCTACAATCCTTTTTGGCGAAATGGAGTGTCACTAACGCATATACATAAAAAATTAATTCAAAATGTTTATTAATAAAGTTCATTGCACAAAGTAGTAAATACAATGTATTTATTATATTAATGTCAATAAAGACCTGAACTAAATTTGAATTTATTTTTGATTTAACCCATTTTTCGAAGTCGATCGCGCATAAATTGAAAAAAAATGTCGATCATAACAGTATTAAGTTTGCCCACCCCTGATCTACACGTTCAAAGTAAAACTTTGGAAATTTCATATCGGACAAGAACGGTAACCCTTTCTCAGTTAACCTATATTTTTAGCATCAAGAACTTCTGTTCACGGGAACTCACGAACCAATAATCAGATAAAACTGAAATTTACAGAATGCATTGGACTTAAGTAAGACCAGATCTGATCGAAGCGATTTTGAATTGAAGGCAACTATGTGCCAGTGGCGCCATCTTGAAAAATTACATCGAAAAAAAACTGCTTTTTGCCCTATGAAATGTGAACAAGTTACCAGATTTTCATGAAATTGACACAGTAGCTGAACCTTACTCTTGTCTCTGTTTGGTGGAAATTTGGTGTAAAAATTTGATTGGTGCTGCCAGCTATGGTAGTTCTTGTGTCTTTGGTTTTAAAAATTCGCTCAGGAAAATAAAACTTTTTGCCCTATAACTTCAAGTGCAGTCATGAAATCAATACGAATTTCATACAATTAATGGAACCTATTATAAACATTATTCAGGCCAAATTTGGTTGAAAAGCCACGATAGGGTTGCCAGCTATTGTTGGTTTTGTGTTTAATTGCAATATCTTTATTAAGGGGGTATTCCGGTTTTTCACGCGATAATCGTTCATTATTTCAATATGAATTTTAATACATAAAAATAAATACTCAATGGATATTGTTTTATTTTGCGTTTATTGCAGGATTTAAACTTTAGAAAAAACTTGGATTTAAAAAAAAAAGTTGAAAATTGTTGTTGCTATGAGGGCTTGAAGTTGACCTTTGAAAATCAATCTTGACAAGATTGCGTCCGTTTGAATTATCTGAAATTAGCAAATGAGGTGTCATTTTACTCAGGAGAATACCCGTTACAAGATAAACTACGCTTATCAATATCCAATTATTCGTTAAGAAATGGCAGCTAATAAAATAAAAATTTTCTAATTTTTCCTTTTTTTTTTTTAGTTTTTTTATTAAAAATTATAGTTAATTGTTTTGTATCGTCACAATCGTAGTTCATCGTTTTCCTTAAACTATAGCGAATAATTTGATATATCACTCATTAAATTCTGTAAGACCGTTTTCGAGAAATCTTGTCAAGAAGTTGAGAAAAGATGGTTTTGAGAAAATCGCGTTTAAAGTTTTATCTCAAACACTCTCGCCTCAAGCGTGCCGGGGATTTTCCAGAGATGATAGTGGTGGAAATGCGAATAACTTCAAAACGAAAACAGATACTGCGATAAAATTTTAAAGCAAGATTATATGATCATAGTGGAATAAGAAAATGCAAAAAAAAAAATTTCGATTTTCTCAAACCGAAAAACCGGAATACCCCCTTAAGCGGTTTTATCGTAGAATTTACAAATTTTAATAATATTGTAGTGATAATAAAGAGCAAATATTAAGTTTTCGATTATTTAAAAAAACTCGCTGCAGATAACCCTAAATTTCTTTATACTCCTATAACTTCGAATGAAATATAACAAAGTGAAGCAGATGTGATATGTTCTTGGCTTTGATACTGGCAAGAGGTTGCCAGCACGAGTCGGTTGTGCTACTTTTGAATCAATAAATGCTTACAGTTAGTATTCATACCGGAAACATTAACAATGAAAATAAATAACCGATGTTTCAATTCCCAAAGTTCTGCAAATTTTTCAGATCGCAGCCCCAAACACCAACTTCAGTTACAGTGCTGCAGGCACTGAATATTTTCTTCATTGATGTTATATGAGATGCTGCTTTCAAAATTTTGTGAAATAAGTAACTGATAACGAATATAATCAACCCATGTTTTGCTCTAATAAACGCTGTAATTCATGCCAGTGGTAATATCTGAAACCTTCCACCATATGAGTTATAATGCATTCTTGAGACCAAAGTAAAACGTGGCATTTGAAACAGTTTGGCCGTAATAAGCAGCTCATGTGGTGGAATATGCACTCAAAACCTGCAAGATTCTTCTACTGTTCTTCGAACATTAGTGTTTCTAGCGGTTCAGGTGCGCTAGAGTTTTTGTATCTGCTTTTGGTCTACTTTCGCAAATTGAGTTTCTCGGTTCAGGTGCTTTGGGTGATATGACCACTTGATTGCTTTCGCCTATGTTATTTCCATGTTTAATTTCTGAAGTGCTTTCTTTAGTATTTATAGTTTACATTAGGTGCGTTTTTTATGCCTTCTTCGCAAAAAACGCTCCTGTTATAATTCTTTTGACTTGTATTTTTTGTATTGTCAGTATGTATTAATACGGTGGGTTAAACATGGATAAAAGAATAGATTTTAAAGTAAATTATAGCATAAAGCTTGTTGAATAGAAAGTTCGAAAAGTTAATATTTACCCTCTAATATGGATTTTAAAGTGGAAAACCAAAATTGAGGTGATTGTGCCATAGAGTATTTACTGCGGTAATCTTTTTCATTGAGGATCTTATTGAGTCTTAACAACCAAGACCACTAATTTTGCTCAGTCAACTGTTTGCGAAAGGTAACTTATATTAGACACTTTTATTGCAAATTATATGAGAAATTTATTTTTATTGTGGCATTGGGTATCTTATTTAATTTGCTAAAAGATGCATTATATCCTCAACTTTGAGCTATTAAAAAACTTTCGCCATGTATTTAGCCTGTAATATGTTTTCAACTTAACTTTTTTTATAATTTAAAAAAAAAATTTTAAAAATTAGTATTTTTTTTTGCTTTCAAATACTTTAATTAATTTTAACTTTTGTGAGATTTTTTATCTTAGTGAGTAGGAAGCTGTTGACAATCAATCACAAGCTTTTAATGCAAATATGGTCAGCATTAAAATACTTAAATCATTTTTACACGGTATTTCAAAGGTATAGTTTACTACGCGCTTCATAAGTATGCTTATCTATATTATATGCATATATATTTTGCTCGTGCTTCCCTTAGTCTCAAAACCACGAGCCGCCACTGGTGTAGGGCATGATTCAGCTCTGTTGCTACATTCAATCGAGTGCATCTGCTCTGATAAAACACATTCCATTTTTTGGAAGTGGGTAGGTGATGCTCACAAAGAGAGATGAACTCCTTCTGATATTGCCAGGCACACTAAGGTCTTTCTTCAGAGCAAAAACATCTAATTGCGGGACTACATAAATACTTTAGATAAAGCGAAAAGTTTATATATATATATATATATATATATATATATATATATATATATATATATATATATATATATATATATATATATATATATATATATATATATATATATATATATATATATATATATATATATATATATATATATATATATATATATATATATATATATATATATATATATATATATATATATATATAGATTTTTGACCTCTTCGCCATGAGGAAAATTCCATAAAATTTGTGTTAGAGCGAATTCTCCACCACAATGTAAATTAAACAAAATAATCATCCAATCAATAAATTTATAGGGTAGGTAGGTATAAATTTATTAACACCAATTTTTTGAATTTATCAAATTCGATTTCTATAGTCTTAAAATCCAACTTTTAAACATGGAAAATTGATTTTCAGTTGAAACTCTTAATCTCTTCTTCAAAATATTAAACTATCTATTAGGGTCTTGTTGTCGAAATCAGATAATTTTTTTCAATACCAATGCGCATGTTTACAGTTTACTTTCAATTTCCATATACATATCATATATGCAGCAGTTTGATTACTAACAAATCCAAACTTTGAAAGCTGTCAACCAAATCTGCAAGACGGCATAATCACCTTAGATCGTTTAAACGCATGCATAATTTAAATATTTGCACATGGAAGTGTAACTGCGTTTTCGGACGATTTCCGGCTACCATGTGTATAATTGATGTATTAAAATGAAACTACTCGCAAGCTTTAATTAACATTCCGCCTTGCATCCATTAAATCGTACGCAATGTTTATACAATTTACAGCGAGATGAGTGCTGTTTGATTGTTCAGCCATTAAAAAGTACAAACGCTTACAACCGCTTTTTTCTCTTTTGCTTACTTCTAGATTACTACAGCCGAGAAGAGAAAATGAAAGTGGCTATCGCAGGCATCATCGTAATCACGCTTTTGGGTAAGTATCTACACATAGTACAAATGTAAACACTAAATTTACCTGAAGACGCGCTTTTTTAAGTACCCATCTACTGGCGCTATTCATGTGCATATATCTTACCTTTCATATGTCTCTATTTTGCTCCCCAGACCTGGTTACGGCTCGAAAACTAAAACGAAAAGATAATCATCAGAAACGTTATCACCAGCAAAACCAACAGCAAGTACAACAGTACGACTACGATGGTCATACGGATGACCGCTATGCGCATGCAAGCGAGGAAACTGCACATTACGCATATCATGTGCCGAAGACGGGATATAGTGCTGGGAGCGGTCTGCGGTCAATAGCACAAGGGTCCGCAGATCAAGCAACATCTGCTGTGGCGTCGCAGCATGCAGCCGCAAAGCAAGCAGCGTTTGTCGCTCAAAATACTTTGGCAAAAGCAGCGGTTCAAGCTGCAACCACAGCATTAGCCGCATTGAAGGGCAAAGAAGTACTACTGCATAAACTCGAGCAGCAAACCGTGGAAACGCATCGAGCTCTTGAAGGAGAGCTAGCTCAACTGCAGCAAGCCAAGCGGTCGGCGAAAGCAGCTCAACAATCCGCTCAAAAAGCAATGCATCACGTTGCTGTTCTTACAGCTGCCCTGAACAATGCCCAAACTGCTGCTGAGCACGCCCAGCAATCAGCGTCGGAAGCAGCAGCTGAACTAGCCTCGCAGACTTCCATGGTTGGCCAAGCAAAACGGAAGCTGGAAGATGTTCAGACACAACTGGCTGCAGCACGAGTGGACTACGAAGCAACAAGAGAAGCTGCTGAGAAAGCGTCGCAGTCAGCGCAAAAAGCTCAAAGTAATGCACAGGAAGCAGGTTTGCACGCTTCCATAGGACTTCAAGAGCACGCACAGTCAAATGTTGGTGAAGGCTATGGAGTCGTTGAGCAATACCCGAACCACAACTATGACGAAGAAGAAGATAAAAAGAAAGATTTCGCAGGATATTAATCAAGGGGTTTGTTTTAGTTTTGAGTGTATTTTCCATACAACATAGAATTATTTATTGCAATATAGTGTAAGAATTTTAATTATAAAACGTTTGTATTGTTAGCGCATATTAAAGACCTGAAATATAATAAAACATGTGATGTGTTAAATGTTATTATCTTTTGACATAAGCATTTTCGAATAATTTTCTCTCTATTTAAAAATGTGCACTTTCCATTGCAAAAAATTTCCACTTAGACACAAAGAAATCTAAAATAGATATTTCGACTCAATTCATGTTTCTTTCAAAACCATACCATGGTTTTTTTGTCATCATATATTCAATAGACACCTGGCTACTTAGGAAACACAATTTTGAGCTCCAATCTAGGTGCCAGAAGAAGACTTTCTAACTGATATTAGGTTTCACTGATATTGTACGAAGACAACACAAGTTAGGGATACTTGAAACTCTCTACCAATAATACTAGCGGGAAAGACTTACCTTGACGATAAGATCACCTAACAAAGGGTCAGCAGTGAACTTTTAGGACTAATGAGTAATGTATACATGGTAACAACACACGGGCTCAGTATGAACTCAAAGCTTTGCTGTTGAGCATGTAGTATCTGTAGATAGTTGTGGATTGTGTGTGAAATTAAAGTACATTTTTGCAAGTGTATCGACAAAATTCCCCTATCAGCGTAACGCTAGTATCCTTGTGATTTGCTAGGCCAGAAAAACGTATAATGGAAAGGTAACTTTCTTCACTGGTTTATTACTCAGAGTTAAAGACAGCAATGGTGGTGTACTTGGTGTTTCGTAGGATTCAGTGAACATTGCGTTGACTATGGTGGCATTTTTGGAGAAGATCAGTGAAAGTCTCAATCAGTCACTAAGCGTAGGAAGTTTGCATGATGGGATTTCATCATTGCTGATATCTCTAAGCCGATTTTATGTTTAAAATTTTTCTGCCATTGTTGGCTAATTATGGGGCTTGGCAAACAGTATCTCTCACAATTCAAGTGAAGTTGGAGAATTCACTAGAATACTGTTTGCAAGTGCATAATTAGAATATAGTGGCAGAGAAAGTCTGCCACTATGGGCTAGTTATGGACCAAAAATATCAGTAATGATGAAATCTCATAAGAACTTACGGCCGAACAGAGTTCCATTTTGATCATCTTTCGTCGATAGGTGCTGATAGTTGAAAGGCTTACCGTGGTAGAAGGAGGAAGCCTTTCCGTTGTATATGCTGGAATCACCGAAATATCTGCATCTGCTTCCACAAGGTATTGCCGTTTAGGTAAGTTGTCGTAAATAGTTAAACGACGGTTTGGTGATAAGTCGCATTTTTGTGCCTCCTGAGAAAAGGGCTACTAATTTTAGTTGCGGAACCAGTCTCGTAGGTGCATGGTGGAGAGCTCTCGAATGCTTTTGAGACGAATTTTTGATGGCAGAAGCAGTCTTATTGTGATTTGATTACCGCTCTCGTGATTACAAGTGGCAACACAATTTCGCACGGAACCCTGGTGTCAGTTAACCAGCTGAGTGAAAGCAGTAACCTATTTAGTGAGCTCCAACACCTCTGACTCAATGTTGCGAGCCAAAGAAAAAAGAAATTTGCTAAAAAAATTCATATATGTTTGAGCGGCATTTGTTTATGATATAGCTACCGTATATGGTAGCTATATCATAAACAAATGCCGCTACGATCCAGTGAAACATAGAGAAGCAAACCATTAAACCATTAATTCAAATTTCAGATAGTTTCGGATTAATCCACAATATACACACTTCTCGTCTGGACAAGTGAGCATAGGCATAACGGGCCTTGGTTAAACGCAATCATTTAGGTTCAAGCCGAAATATCTACAAATATCTCTGTGCTCTTGAAAGTGTCGAAAAAAATAAAGAAAATTTGAATAATGGGACTTAAGCATATTTAGAAAATGTGATGAATATACAGAAGCTTTAAAAAATATTCCATAGGTTTTCGCAGGGAAAAATTCTTTTTTTCTAGTCTAGGGAAAAATTCCCTAGATTGGTATCTCTGCTCTGAATGTGGTACGGATACAGTAAGCTCGTATTATTGTGACTGTACAAAAATTAAATAAGCTTAACTAGTTTATGTTTGCTCCGGAAGCCGCTGCAGCCAGAGATGACTCCCAAACACTGTGCCTATTGAAGATTGATGAGCAAAGCTGTTGCGATTACATGGATTGACGTTGGCTCACAGCAAAGACGAACGATTCGTAGCACTTTTTAGTAATTCAGATTCTGGAGGCTTCTGAAAATGTTACACTACTTAATTCGCACCCTTAACGTTTGAGAGGATTCGCTAATAATTCTTGAAATAAATAATGTGAGTACGTTTAGCTTAAAGTTTGACAAAAACTATTAAATGAAAGTAAAATGAGATGAAAATATTGAAAAATGAAAATATTTCCTTAAAATAATGCAATTATTAGGAACTTGAAATGTTGAGAGAAGAATTTAATAGCTATAATCATATGTCTTGCGGTAAGAAATAGTTTAAGGAAAATATTTTCTAATGTTCGACTTGCTGAAATACACACTAGGCAAAAAACATACTAATATGGTAAACATATTGAACATATTGAACATAGGCGTGTGCTATAAGTAAAAACGCAATAAAAACTTGGAAACAGGTGAATAAAAGTTTGTGCTGTGCTGTGCTTATGTGACGGGATGCTTTCACTGTTCAAAGTGTGTACACTTCACTGTTCAAAGTGCTCTTTGTAACCCAGTCTATAGGATTTTGTCTAAAAAGTCGAAGAAGCTCTTTCATCCATGACCATGAAACTAAAATAACCACAAAATATCGCATGCCTTGAAATTAGCAACATCATATATTAGTGATATGTTTATTTTAGTTAAGATTTTATAATACTGCTTAACTACTATAATATATTCGTATTAGGTAATACCAAGATATACTTGTATTCACTTATCTTAAATTACAATAAATATCACCAAGTATCAAGTATATAAAGTATAAGAAGCCAAGTAGGTATGTCAACTTCCTTCAAATTTATGAAAAATCACTTTAACATAGGAATTATCCCCAGTAGCGCCGATGAAAATCTACCGAACCGGGTATAACCAGCCTTACAAAGCATCTGTGCCCTTTGCTTATAGTTAGTCGCACATGAGCGATGGGACAACTAGCTTGAGTAAGTGGAAGTAAATTAGCAATGCATATCTTACGCTGGAAATGTGGAAAGGCACTCATATAAACTCAGGCCGATTTACTAAAAGTTTCGAACCAGATATGTACATGGAGTTTAAATGTTGCTCAAGTAACTGATTATGCTGTAACTTAAAAACCAGCCAATTTGTTTACGACAGAAACCAATGATTTTCAATACCGTGCTTTACTGTTAATTCAACTGCGTATTGTATGGTATATTCACCATTATCAAATAAATAGAAGTAAAGTAATGGAGCCAATTATTTCATCAATCTCATTTTCATTGATCGGATGCTGAACTTTCACTGTCTAAACTCTGTATTCCACTGTCACAGAACTGACGTTTCAAGAAAGCGTAGGTATTCTCGGAGCTTCTTTTATTTATATCAATTAAAGGATAATGGTGAAAAATTAATAAAATGAACTGAGAAATATAAAAGAACGTCCGGAGTAAATCAAGCTCGAAACAGTTGACTATGAACACGACCAATATACAATACAATCCATTTATTGCAATATAAAACTTCCGACTGCACACTGAAGTATCTTTATTAAATACAGCTCAAAAAATCAGTTTCTTCCTCATTAAATGTTAAGCTATAAGAACTGCAGCAAAAAATCAGTCATTTGTTTATTATAACTGATCATATTTCGCGAGTGTTATATCCTCCACTCCCTGCAAAAAATTAATTCATTCAGAGGAACTTATTCACTCAAATTGCGTGAATTTGTGTTGTTTCCAATTTTTTATTACATAACAGAGCATTTAATTGAACGGAACTTATTTCCCGTTTCTCTCCAATTTTTTTATTGGTTGATAAACATTAATTTTAAATGTATATTTATTAATCAACATACACAAAGGGGAAGTAAAGTAACCCACAAACGGTTCTAGGGATTGAAGGTGGTAGAGAGCTTCATTACATTTTATCCATCAAAGTGAATACGAGTGTGGAGTTATTAGTTCCCCGACTCACTTTACCACTGATTTAAATCAGATACCTAAGCAGAGCTAGGTGAACTCAAAGCTTGGTGCGCAGGGTCTCGTCCAAACCTGGATTCGAATTAGGAACCCCAAATGCAAGAAGCCAGTGCCCAGCCCACTAGGCTACTTAAGCTTCAGGGGAAATATTTTAAGCCAAAAAATAAATCTAAATAGTAAGTAGACTGATTAATGGTTCTGAATTTAAGGCAACATCCCACTGGCCAGCATTGATCGACTGAGTTATACAATAACAAGAAGGTAGTCTGTTAATATCGGTGCCTTTAAGCCACTGCAATCTGAAAGGAAGAGCACTATACATAATTGGACATCACATTCGAAAAACTTGAACAGTGTCCCAACTAAGTTTACTTCTTGTTCGCTACTGCCGACAATTTTAAGAAAAGAAAATTCACTACACTTTTCAGAAATGCAAATCATATTTCTTTAACTCTAATGAAAATGACTATAGTTAATGCTTATAGCCTATTAAGACGATTCTTGCTTTTGACTATAATCAGGTTCATAATCACCTTCTTTTCCATACAAATCAAAAGCAAGTATGAAAAGTGCTTTTCGCAAAATCTTATATAAAAGCTTGTAAGAAATTGGTATGAGCCTGTGCTATCATAGCGTGGAGTAAAACTTTGACATTTCACCTCTACATTTACATTAGTTGGCATAGAAACCTATCAGCGTAATTTTTTTATAATATTCATAAACAAGTCAAATTTCAATGGATATATCAGATATGAATGCGAAAAAAATCATGGAAACCTACAGATACGAATATGAGAATAATGATGGGTGATGATCGATTCGTACCTTTCAGCATTGATTTTCCCGTAATATTAATATACTGCAAATTACAGTTCCGGTGATGCAACTCCATACCATTACATATGGTTGTTAAATAAATACATTCGTCGCTATACCGTTTGCGTTTTCTCCGCCGAATTCCCAAGGTTTTGGACCAATCGAATTGCACTTTGATTCGTCGGAGAAAACAATTCGTTTCCAGTATCTAGAGGTTAAATTTTGTATCTCTTGCATTTGGGAACCAATTCGATACACAAAGGAATATCTCATGATTGTCTTCCCTGCCAGTTGTCTTTCATTTCATCATACAAACTTCCTTCCTCTGTACGTTTCCAGTTTGGGCACATTTTTTGTAAAAAGTTTCTCTATGTCCAATTGCTCGAGCCAATATGCTTAGCAATGTCATGTTCCGATACATTTTCCTGTCCCATGCTACGATTTTTGACTTTCCCAACACTTAATTGCCCATTTTTTCCGCACTAACTTGTTACTACTTAAATGCTAGTCTTTTGTTACTACTTAAATGCTAGCTACAGACCCATTATTTCATAATTTCTTCACAGGTAATCCATGACATCACAAAAAGTAATTTTTGGATTTGACACTTAGAAGGAATTTCAGGTATTTCAAAAAATATATGGTGCGAGGATTTTTCCTACGCCGGGTGCAGTGTGTAAACTCACTTTGTCCCAAAATTCGTACTTCTTAATATATTATATATATATATATATATATATATATATATATATATATATATATATATATATATATATTTATATATATATATATATATATATATATATATATATATACATATAAATATATACATATATACATATATATATATATATATATATATATATATATATATATATATATATACATATATATACATTTACATGTATGTATAAATGTATATATAAGACGATTTTTATGGGCGTTTTCTGGATTGCGTAATCCGATCAAGATGAATTTTCAGATATTCGTGGTGAAGTTGTAAATTGTATGTTTTTTTACGAGAAAATATATTTAACCCTTTGTCTACAGCCGAATTTTTAGTGAAATTAAACGTACCCCTAAATTTCTGTGGAAAATAAGTATTTGCAAAAACTAAGTATTAAAAAGAAAATCGATAATGTTTTTTAGCTAGGTAGCGATCATGTTTTGGAAACTTTCAACCCAATGCGAGCGCTAAGTGCCTAAAAGTAGCCGAAGAAAAAATAGTAAAATTCCGAATTGTGATTACTTTGCGCAGAGTCATAAGATTATTACAAAACTCACAAGGCACAACGATGAGATAAAAAAATATGCTTTAACAACTTTTGATAAATGTTCCGTCAGTCCTACAGCTTTAGCACGTACGTAAATAGAAAGCCTTTACATCAACGGCCCTTCCGAAAATTTTTTGCTTTTTGGAAACAAATGCGAATTTTTGATAAATTTCATGTTTTGTCTCCAGAGCTAAATTAAAACTTATGAGATTCTTCTTTGCATAAAAACAATAAGCATTTACTAAACTATTTCTATTTTTGTACCTTAAATTTGTGTTCGCGCGAAACCACGACTTGATGATCAGTTCAATATGAAATTCACAGGGTGCATTAGTCTTAGGTAGAACCAGATCTAATTGAAGTGATTCTGAAATGTGGTGCCGTTTTTCTACGAAGAAAAACAGCTGCTTTTCCCCTTATGAATTTCGATTCAGTCACCAGTTTTTTACAAAATTCATGCTGTAATTGAATCTCACTCCAAGCCAAGTTTGATAGAAGTTTGGTAACAATTACGATAGAGCTGCCCAATATGTAGTTTTTGTCTCTTAATTCTTGAAAACTCGCTCAGAAAAAAAAACTTTTGCTTATAATTTCCGGTGCAGTCATCAAATTAAACCCAAATTAATATACGAGTAGCGGTTGAACCGTACAGTAAGTAGGAAACTGCATGAACATTTTCTGACAGGGCTACCAGCTATGGTAATTTTTGCGATTTTGTGATTTCGTTTGCGATTTTGTGATTTTGTGTGCGATTTTGCAGTTTTGGGATTTTGTATCGTCATTATTAAATTTTCAAATGCTGATGATTTTCTAGTGACAATAAATACCAATTTGTGGATTTTGAAAATTTGAGAAGTTCCGTGGATGGTACCTCTAAATTTATTAGTATTCCTATAACCAAACATCGGATCAAAACAAAATTCATATGGTGGCTTGCCCTTGACGTGAAGCAGCTTTGGTATACTTTTGGCTTTTTATTATTTTCATACCAACAAATGCTGTCATTAAATATTGATATTGCAAACATTTATAATGCAAATAAGTGAACAGTGTGTAAATTTTCCAAGTTCTGGAAATTATTCGGATGGTAACCCGAAAGATCTTTCTATTCCTACAACTTTCGTTCAGGTCATCGGATGGAACTAAAATGTACAAGGTTAGATGATGTTGATGTGAAACAGCTGTTTTAAACTTTTGGTTATAATGCTGGTAAAGTGTTGCAAGCACTGAACATTTTTATCATTTATGTTATAGGAGACACTTTCAAAGTTTTACAAAATAAGCAACCGATAATGAATATGAGTAAGTAGTGTTTCGCTTATGCAACGTTTGAAATTCATGCAAGTATATAACCCTGGAAACGTTTTTGCCCTAAGCTTTTCCATCCTATGAGCTTTGAGGCAGTCTTTGGATCGAGTTGTGCATAGCTTTTGAAACAAGTTGATTGTAATAGAGAGAACTTTTGACGAACAATCAAAATCTGGACGATTCTTGCACATTTTTTCAAAAATCAGAGTTTCTAGCAGGTCAATTTGGTTGGAGTTTTTTCACTCTATAGTTTTATAATCTACCAAAAGTTTGAATTTAGAACAAAATGTGGAAATTACTATTGACGCAAAATGACTGCCTTATATATTTCATTACAGCCAAAACATAAATCTAATTAGTTTTTCACGTGTATTTTAATGCAAGTGGTCATTACAATATTTACTTGCGTATTCAAATTTTATTTGGTATAGAAATCGTCACGAATTGATGACTTTTTCATGTTGAATTTTCTATTGAAAAACTGACTTCTGCATGCTTTACCCTACAAAGGCAAATAATCAGAATTCAATTAAATATTGTAACTGCCCGCCTTCAAAAATTGCAACTGGTATGATTTTGCAGACATAGCAGCATCCAATTAGTTCGCATAAAATACTCTTATAAATATAAATATCTTTATATCTTTGGTTGATTCATCATTAAGGATAATTTTCTCATTTTACTATTTTTCACAATTTTTCTAACGAAAATAGAACTGAAGATTTTATCGATCGGATGGAAGGCTTGAGAATGTGAAGTTTTAGCAGCTTATAAAAGAACATAGTCCAATCATTTGAAATTAGATTCAAGATAAAGCCTGCCTGACTTTTTTAACCATCAAAAGCATCAAACACCGGTAACTAATTTGTCCCTAGCCTCGAAACGCCTTAAAATATTTCCCAACGAACCTAATTTTGGTCAATAGTAACAAAATGTTTCTTATTTTTCAGCTCTTTGATTTGCTTTTCAGATGAAATTTTAAGGCAGATACCAATAGAATTAAAAAATGATATTATTTATTTAACGTTTATTTACAGTTTTCTATTTCAATTCGATTTGAATTGTATCAACAGCTATAACTAATGTAACAGAAGTGTTTCTAATAAATTTCGCAGCAATCTAAAAACTCAACGTATACACATTGATTTCTTTAGATCGGCGCTAGTAGATATTATTTATAAGAACCCTGAAAATTATAACCTTTCGATAACATTATGACTCGTTGAAAGTTAATAAAAATTTAACCACTTTGATTATGTATGTCGATATTTACATTTTAGCAGCATAAAATTTGATCGAAACGGAATCAATACTAAAATTGTTGCCAATGAACTACTCTTTGCACTCATCCAAACGGACTAACAATTTTACTATCAAGTCTGGATGCATGAATTTACGCAAAACAAAATACAATTACATACTTAAGAATACTCGAATAAATAAATTACTTAGACCATATAGTAAAACAAAATCATTCTATGTTAAAGAATTCCAAATAGTTTCTACGTTGACTTATTACTCCCTGCGATCACTGTGTTTTTCAGTGCTTCGAGGTCGACCATATCTTTCGAGTTGGAATTTTTGTAGTTGGAGAAATACGTTAAGGACTTCATTAGTTGGTAGCTCTTTGATATTGGGATGTTAGAGTCGTATAGGTCTTTGCTTGTTTTGCAATCAACGTAGAACCACCAGTTGCATTTCAGAATGGTCTGATCGAAGAGTGTGCTCTCGGGACAGAGGAAAGATTTCATAATGAGGCCGTCATCTGTGAGTGCACATACGTGGAATACCTGGAATGATAGAATTTGAGAGTATATTGGTTTGTATTTTTGAGACAAGAAGAAAAATAGTACCATGCAGCCCAAATCGACATCAGCATAAAGCCCTGGGAAATGCTTTTGATCTCCACAATGAAAGCTTGTCGGTGGAAGATCAACTTTTGATTTGAAATCGTCATCGAAATTTTTTTCATATCCGACGGGGTAATATTCCTTTGGTGCATTCATTACCTAAAAAAAAGTATTTTGATAATCAATAATTAGTTGAAGTATTCGTTTGCAAAGTTTTAATAAGATGAGTCAGCATTAACACGGAACGAAACACACAAACATAATATGCAATATAAAATACAATTACAGTGGTAAATTTATAAAAGTATTATTTAATTAAAACGTGAAAGTGATTCAATTTAGTTGAGTAAATTTTTTATCATACAAAATCTTAAAAGCATTTGCTTACGAATGATAGCTCTGCCCTGCTGCTGCAGTGAATCAGTGTGTAATTTTTTTCTAGTGAAAAAGCCTTTTCTAGTGAAAAAGCAAGCTATTAGAATTAGAAACAGGCAGGCTAAATAAGCTAAAGTAATGCGATTTAAAAATTGATGGTAAAGTCTTACTTTGAAACACTCAGAATTCTGACATACCTGGAATATGTAAGAAAATATTTGAACTGTCCGGTGCCCCGATTATTCAATTGAAAACCTGAGGAAAAGCTAAATCGTCGTCGTCGTAGCACTACAGCCTCTCTCGGGCCTTGGCTTCTCGCAGGTGACGCCTCCAGTTGTCTCGGTCCAATGACCGCATCCTCCAATCTC
Organism: Nemotelus nigrinus; assembly: GCA_947369275.1. Taxonomy (NCBI): domain Eukaryota; kingdom Metazoa; phylum Arthropoda; class Insecta; order Diptera; family Stratiomyidae; genus Nemotelus; species Nemotelus nigrinus. Next base: position 74,543,104 of record OX376372.1, read on the forward strand.
GAAAAACGAGCAGCTTTTTGCAGTCTTCGTCGACAGAGCCAGATTAGCGTTTTCTGGGTTTTCCCAATGGTTTTCGACCCTTGGCCCTTCCGTCGAATACCTTCTTAGGTGCTCGATGCTCGTCCATTCGTTGCACGTGACCAGCCCATTGCAGTTTCCGCAGTTTGATTATTGTAGCAACTTCTGGCTTATCAAAAACCTCGTACATCTCCTGGTTGTACCTTATCCGTCATTGGCCGCACTCTTGTTTAGCTCCAATCATACGCCTGAGGACCGGGCTTTTGAAGACGTTCAACATATTTTTGCGGATGCTTGGGTATGTGTCCAAGTTTCCCATCCGTAGCACAACACAGGTCTGATTATTGATTTGAGACTTGGAGCTTCGTCTTCCTGTGTATGCAGCTGGTCTTCCGGTCTTCCTTCCACTCCAGAACGGAGTGGAAAGTTTTATTAGCGAGCTGTATTTTCCATTTAATTTCATCAGTTTCACTGCATTTCGTTGTCAATTTCGAGCCTAAGTATATGATTTCCTCCAAATTCTCTGAATTATATTCGTCCAGAATCATATATCGTCTAATGGAGGTCTTCTTTCTTGTTTGCGTCATGATTTTTGTTTTCGTCTGATTGATCTTCAGGCCTACTTCTGTGGCTTCTTGGTCAAGTTTCAACAGGAGTTCTTTGGCGGATGTGAAGGAACGTGACAAGATGTTAATGATATCCGCGTAGGCCACTAATTGGTTCGACTTATACAGAAGCGTATTCCTTGTGTCGAAAGGAATCTTCCTTATCACGTACTCAAGTGCTAGGTTGAACAGCAGAGGGGCCAGCCCATCGCCTTGCTTTAGTCCGACATTTGTATCAAAGGCGCCAGTCAGACTGTTGTTGATTCTGACTTGTGATGCTGTCAACGTCATCGTCATTTTGGTCAGTCGGACTAGTTTTGCTAGGATACCGAAGCATACTATTATTTCGTACAGTACGTTTCGGTCAATACTGTCATTGCTTGTTTGAAATCCACGAAAATCTGGTCAATCGAAAATCGTCAATATTAAATTCCCAGCATTTTTTGAGCACTTGTTTGACTGTGAAGACCTGATCCGTAATAGATCTACCAGACCTAAAGCCTCCTTGGTACTCCCCAAAGACATTTTCAGCCTATACATTTATTTAATTTTTTAATATTTTCGTCAGTATCTTATAGGGCGTACAAAGTAGCGATATGCCTCTGTAGTTTTCGCCCGAAATTTGTCTCCTTTTTTGTGGATAGGGCATATGATGGATCTGCACCACTCCTGCGGTATTTTTTCTTGACCCCAGATGTGTTGGATCAATTTGTGGATGGCGTTTATAGGGCAGCTTCCACCGTACTTGATTAGCTCAACCGGAATCTCGTCCATGCTCGGCGCTTTATTTTTTTTCTGGTTTTTTTTTATGGCAGAATTGACTTCTTCCAGCATTGAAGGTGCGATCGGGACTTTGCCAGAGACGTCTATCGGCTCTGCAGGATTAAGGAGTTCTTTGAAATAGCAGGCCCACCTCTCCTTAATCTGACTATCTTCGGCGATGATATTGCTGATTTCATCTTTACAGAGTGTCGTCTTGGGCTGGTATCCGCATCTTAAACATTTCACAACCTTGCAAGCTTGCCTAGTTTTATTGCTCGCCAGATTTTCGTTAATGCTCTTTGATTGCTCCTCATAATATTTTCGTTTCTTACATCTAATGATCTTATTCGCTACTCGTCGGAGGTTTTCATATTTTTCTCTCTTCGTTCTGGTGTTCCTTTCAAGGAACTGTTTATATGCCTGATTTTTCTTGTTCAACGCATTCTGGCATTCGTTGTCAAACCAGTTATTTCTTTTGCGCCGAGCTTCATACCCAACCACTTGTTCTGCAGTGGCTTTGATTGCTGTCTTCATCTCCATCCAGACCTCGTCAACCGGCCTCACTGTGTTATTTTGTAGGATGGGGGTTAGCTTAGTCTCAAGAGTTTTTGAGAAATTTTCTGCTACTGACGCCGTTTGGAGCTTTTCGATGTCAACCTTACGAAGGGGACTGGTATTCGTTCCATACGCCTTTGACATGCGACATCGATATTTGGATTTGACTAAGTAGTGGTCCGAGCAGTGATGTAGTAGAAATGGAGTGGACATGCCCATAAGATTTACATTGAAGGGGATGGTAGTAATTTTTTGTCTGCTCATAGTCAAATCGGGTCAAATCCAAGTAGTTCCCCTCCAATTTGACAATGAGAGCGAAATGGCGTAAAGGCAGCTTTAACATGCTTTGTGCGCGAGAGGATTGAAGGGGCTAATGGTGGAAAGTTATACCGTCCATGTCCAGAGGCTGGGTCCGAGTCACAATTTGCTCCTCGAAACGTCCGAACGTCAAGTATGCTGGAAGCCCATCTCCGCTGAATAAGAACATGGACAATTTGGTTAAAGGTACTGTCATCTGGTGATGCCCATGTTCTTTTGTGGATGCGTCGAAAGCATGTCGAACTTATGACTATATCCCTACTGCTAAATACGACCACTAGTATATACCCGAATTCAGAATATATTTTTCTTAATTTTTTGTGAAGTACAACAAATATTGTTATGCTATAGACGGGGCAATAGTCCTTCTTTACCCCACATGCACACGCCAGTAACCACTAACAAGTGAATACAGTATATTTGACACGAGATGTACATCATACTTCTTTACATATACTAGCTAAACAGAACTGTTTTCTAAGGTCAACTTAACAATAACTTAACCTCATACTCACAGTGCAAATGCATGCAAATACATGCTGTTCGATTAGTTAAATTAAGCTAGAGAGTCTTTATTTGAAATTCTAAATGTTTCAGGCTAATATATTAAGTAGCAATGGATATTTCTGTTGTTTCCAAAAAGCGAAAGCAAACAGTTTGCTTTTAAAACTGAAAAATCATCAATTGAAATTTACGGGAAACCGATAACGTCATCTTGCGTATACACAAAATCACCTTTAATTAAGGAAAATTATTCATAGTTTGAAAACCCTTTCTATTTAAGGGATTACTATGGAGTTTCTTACAAACAGATTCATTCATATTTTTTATTATTATTTATTATCTTTTCTGATATTTATCTTTTAGGCCTTATTATCGCCATCTACGTATAAACTAACTTTTCCCGATTTAATCTCTAATCGGCTCTCTCTCCCATATCAAAGCCTTTTTTCTTATGTTTTCCTCTATGAGTCGATAACATAAGTTCGATTACTGAAATCCCTTCACACGAAAACTTTTTAATTCTTCCCATGTCCGATCATGTATAATTCATGAACGTATCAGGTTTGGTACGAAAGCGCTTCCATGCATCATATATGCTCCATAAGCCAGTGAATCTGCAAAAATGATTATACTTGTAACCAGTGCTGTTGTTTAATTGCAATTGAAATATTTCTTTTATTACAATGTTGTATTCTAGAGCCAACTATTGGATGTTAGCAAATTTGTTACTCGTTCAATCTAGCTAGCGCATATGGTAAGTTGGTTTCGCCCAGTTTAATTCTATATCCAAATTCGAAGAACTTCTGGCGTACTGGAGTATTTGTTAAGGAATTTATCAGGACTCCCGCCAGGAGTTTTCATTCCAGGTCATCGGAAAAATGCAGATCTTTAATCCGAGCTCTGGCAGTCTGCGTCTCTAGCTCGATATGTGCGCCCTGATCCTGCAGTGCGCCATTACAGTCACTTGATCGATGCGATTAAATCTGCGCAACGTTATAAGTTCAGTTAATCTTATATGCACCTATTTATCCCACAAAACCCTTCATTTTAAGCTTTTTAACGACTTTATATTTATTTATTTATTGTCCAAATCCACAGAACAAATCCAATTATAGATTAGACAAGAAGAAAAAATAAAAATACATACAAGTATATAAATATGTAAGAAAAAGAAAATAACATGAAAACCAAGAAAATTAATAAAATTCAGCATGGAATAATAATACAAAAAAGAATAAAAAGCTAATCGACTGAAAAAGAAACAAACAAATTGAGCAAATTAGGACATATTTCCATTATAAGAAAGAACGTTATGTTTTAAAGTACTTTTAAACACTGATAACGTTTGAGGCAGAGGACCAAGGTTAAGGCTATTGTGCTGACGATGCAAACGCAAAAGGGGGGAAAAGAAATAGGTGTCGGTACGAGCAAATGTAACATTAAAGTTAAATAATGTTCTATTAGGACGGTCCGGTTCCCTAACTGAAGGTTGAATGCTGAGGTCAACCAATATACTACCTTTAAAAAGTTTTAAAAGGAGGCACTCATCTAGGAACACTCTACGTGACTCAAGGGAAGGAACTTGAAGGATGGAGAGGCGCATACTGTAATCACAATACGCAATACTGTACTTATAGAACAACGAGCGGGTGAATTGGCGTTGCACAGATTCAACCGCATCGATCAAGTATCCGTAATGTGGACAACGAAGTTGGCAACAGTATTCAAGAACACTACGGACAAAGGAAAAAAACAACTAAAGAGAAGTGGAAAGATTAACAAAACGTTTAGAGGATCTGATGATGAAGCCGGAAAAACGAGATGCCTTCGCAGTGACGTGAAGAATATGCAAGTCGAACTTCAATTTGGAATCAAAAATCTCGCCAAGGTCCTTGATATTAGAAACAGCATTGAGAGGAGAGCCAAGGACACAGTAGGAGAAGAGCAAAGGAGATATTATGGGATAAGGATGAGGAGCCGGCCCTAGCATTCACTTCTCTGTTAGAGATTCGGGCCGTTCTAACAAAACCTTTTTCTACTTTAATGTTCCTTTAGTTTGTGAAGACACCTATATTTTTCCCCATTTTTGTAACTGCACAATATATTAGACTTCGTTTCCAAACGTTCTGTGTGCTCAGCAGTGGCGGCTCATGTCTTTAAGACTCGGGGAAGCAGATATATTTTTGCATAGTTTTCCAAAATAAACAAGTAGGAATTTCAGCGCAGCAAATACATAAAAAGTTGCATTCAATTTCCAATTGTTTGACTCAGTGACTTTTCTACTCATTATGATCACCATCAATCTCAGTAATAATTAAATGATGCAAGATTACAAATTACAATGCAAGATATTGCAAATTAGAACTATTTTTTTTAAAATAAAAAGTGAAAATTAGTGGTCCTGGTCACCACGAATCTATAAAGTACTTTTATCTATTCAAATAGTATATGAGAAAAATATACCGCAGTAGATGTTCTATGGTGAAATTGAATTTTCAAAACAAAATGAATTAAACCTTCGGCAAACAACGTGAAAATAATTCCTCACCCATACAAGGTGGGGTTAGATGTATCTCCTAAAGCATTTCATCTATTCTGTGTATACATATATTAAACAGAACGTGCTCAAATATTTCTTTTATTCTTTGTATCCACAAGCAATAATAAAACACAAAGCATTTATTTAAAAAATGCTTTCATACCTCTTCCATAAAATCAGCTTCATGTCTTTAAGATTTGGAGTTGAATTAACCTCACGTTGTATGCCGAACGTTAATGCTCTTGTACTATTTTAATCATTCTAATACTTACTTACGCACTTTCAGCACAAACAAACAAACAGACAAATCAGAAGAATTTCAATCTACAGCAAACATTAAACTCTTGAACTCAGTAATAAATCCATTACAGAAACGAAACATACAAATAACAACTTATGTTAAACAACGAATTCATTACAGTATTCATACATAGAAATAACATCCTAAACTCAGTCACCCAAAGCATACCAGCTCTTAGTTCGGTAGCGAAATAGAAACCAAATAGAATACGCTACAAATCGTGCTGCGTCCATTCACAAATATTTCTGGGCCATTTAGCGGCTGAATAAGCGAGGGGTTTTTGATTTTCTCTACTCAGGAAGACGCGGTGAGCTGAGCAACGTCCGCGCTGTTATTCGGGAACATTCATTGCAAAGTGTTCACGACCATCGATTGCGTGATGCTTGCAATGGAGTGTTTGCACACATCATGGTACGTGCATTGAGGTAAGATCACTTTAGTGTTCTGTGTAGCATATTTCAATACGCTGCAATGAACTAATCGTTCTGGTTTACAATGGTACGAGATGCTTGAGGTTTTCACTCAAACGCAAGATATCCGATCGCGTTGCTCTAAAACTACTTGTAAGGCACTTTGGCTGTGAGAACTATCTCGTGTGTGAGATGAATAGTGTATTCAGTTTCGTAAATTTTTTTTTATTAATGTTGGATACTTAATTCATGTAAAATCAATTGATTTGCTTTGACATTCAATATGTGATGTTAAACTATTTTTCTTGTATTTTCTTTCTTGTATTAGCAAGGGAAGCACTGCTTCCTTTGCGTACAACGACGAGTTGACGAATATCGAACGACGATAGAACTTGTATCCAAACGCTCGAATTGTGCGCACATGTTTGTTAATCTATACTTCGCTTGAGAAACAATTTTTCGCTGCCAAACAATGTGGTGGTGCACATATGGCTCATTGGAGCCTCCTGTAAGCCCAAGTGACCGAATGAATCCGTACTCATGTTCATCTGTAGATCATTAGAATTTTGCGTCGCCAAACATTTCGTTACTATCAAACAATGTGCCACTGAGAAACAGTTTATCGTAGGAAAAGTATACCGCCACAAATGTTTGCTTTAGAAAATCTGTTTGCCGGTGCTTTAAAAACTATTCACATATTTTTCGTAGCCAAACTGTTTGTTCTAAACTATTTGGCAATTGTGGGCCCATCACTAACGTTTAGTTTATTGAACTGCTCTTAATTGATTGCCTGCTCGATAAGTCGTGGTTAAATTTTGCTATTTTACATTAAGTGAAATCAAAAGATACAGCTCGTAGAGAATACAAGCGGACGAGTTTCGAGGTAGACTTGATCGAATAGAAAATCGAATAGAAAAATGCTGATATTCTTACTGCGCGTAAGTTTTATGATAGCGTCGAGTAGTTCATCCAATAAAATCATCAAAAGCCCCTCTGGTGATATACCACTCTCTCAAAATCACATAAAATGTTCCTGGAGTTAGTGATTTTTTCTCATTCCTCTGGCCTGAGTCCTCGGCACCTACCTGTGGTAGGTTAGGATAGGTTAGGTGGTAAAGAGGGTTTCCGGCTATGCGGCTAGCATTAGGCCGCCAGTTTGGGCCCGCTGGCTTGTTAGAGCTACCAAGTGACCATCTCGTCAAACTGAATCAGCTAACCAGCGTGACGGCCACCTCTGCCAACTCTTGAAAGTGGTAAGAAGAAAAAAATCTGGAGGCGTTTATTATTTAGGGCCAGACAAGTTATTCTCTGCTTTGATAAGCTTTAGAGACGATATACGTTGTCTATGCTGATTTAAAGACAAGAAGGGAACCATGATCACAAATCAATAACCTTAATGAGTAAATTATTTCGATGGATATAAGTCGGAGATGTTAAAATTTGTCACAACTAGCATAAATAAAAATTAATGATTTCCAACTGGAAGTGGTCACATCTGTCAAGTAAGCACTGTGAGCTGGTGTCAGATGAGAATCAGTGCATACTTTCGAAACCACTTTGTCAAATAAACATTTTCAATACAAATAAAATTTTTTTAATTTTAATCATCCCGCAAAAACAATGCCAATAAATTTGAAATTAGTTTCAACACAAAGTTAGAGAAATACTTGCTGGATTAGCTTCACAGGTAATGATAATGTTTTAATACCATTCACTTGTTTAAAAAAAATTACTATGAAATCAGCCACTGAAATGAAGGCAGCAACTTTAGTGAATGCAGAAACTTACATAAGACGAATTGTTTTTTTGTGAACCGGTCAATCTGATCTGAAGCAGTGGCGCGCACAGACGGAGGCAAAGGGGGCTCAATACCCCCTCTATTGCATATTTGTCTTTGAAAAAAATATCACTTTAGTTCCTTCACAGTACTTCTATGAAAATTAAGGAAAGTATGGATCAAATTCTGGTGTTTGCCTCATCTATTCCGCCTATGATCTGAAGTGCGAGAAAACACGCCTTTTATGAAACTACCCGTTAATCTCCAAGTAAACTCCCCGGATGGCTTGAATCAACTCAAACCCAAATGCTTTTCTTTGAAGGGTTTGGGTTGAAATTTTAAGGTCATGGTCTAACTATAAGGTACGAACCATCCTCGGAATATTTCAAGCCTTTCCTTTTGCTTTAATATCACTAAATTAACCGAACAGTGTTTTTTCTGCCGTAATATTTCCAAGTTGAAATGCCAGCAAGTAGTCAGGAATACGGAATCTCCACTCAAAGGCCTGGGGAATGTCCATTCACCTCGCCGAGTTGAAAGCGTTTCTTACGTCTAGCGTTACCAGCAGGACGACCAGACTAGCTTGATGACATGCCTCTTCCGCTCTTGATACAGTGAATGTAGTGTAGTTTTGCTGTTTTTATTAGTAATATAAATATTAATAATGATAATACTGAAAATATTTGTAACTTGTTATGTTATAGGCTGATGATGCTACACTGTGCATCACTGCTTCTTGTTTATATCAGACTCAGCTCATACTTTTGAGCCAGTGGAATAAGTTTCCATCCTTTTCTAAAAAATGTCACTATGGTACTATTTCCATGTTGGATACAAAATGACTAAACAGACTGCCCAGTAGCAGATGCGCAATGAAAGTTAATCAGATGCTTGATATTTTGTGTTAAAGAACTCAACTTTTATTCCACTAAAAGAACATTTTCAGAGGGCTCTGCTGCTTATGGACAAAAAAAAAGGTTTTATTTGCTTGGAAGTTTATAAAATGATAATGCTTGTTCAAGTAAAACCAGTAAAAAATGTTTTCGGCAATAGAAAAATTGTAATTTGAACGTAACCGACAAAGAACGAGATGAAGGCTTAAAAGAGTTTCTAGAAGAATAGAAGAACTGATAGAATTACTTGGTGAAGCTTCATACCAAATGCTTGAAAAATTACCAGAGAGAGAAACATTGAAAGGTATGTACCAAAAGAGAGTTTCCTGTATCGGATTGTCAATGGTCACAAAAAAGATTTTCGCAAAATGGATTGTAGAGGAATGTAGGGCCTTAGGGGAAATTAGTGATAATACAGTCAAAAATCGAGACAAGGTGTAAGAACGGCTTGGAAGAATGGCAACAATAAAGGAAGATGAGGTAGTTGCATCATTTGATGTTGAAGCTCTGTTCTCAAGCCTGCCGGTCAAACGAGCACTCGCGTTCTTTCAGGACTGACTATTAGAGAAAAATAGCTCTCTCACAAATTTGCCTCCGTTTGTATTAGTGAAAGCTACTTTACCTTCAGGGTGAAGTACTTTAAAGTTATTAAAGGTGTTGTCATGGGAAATCCTTTATGAAGAAGCTTCGCTTTCTCGTGTATGGATGAGATATGTAGACGACAAAAACAGACGCTTGGGCAGAAACTTTGGCGAAACTGAACCAAGCACATAAGAAAATACAATTTTCACTGCAAGTCTAAAACAACGAAAAAATACACATCTTGGATTTGATGACCATCATAAAAGTAGCTATTCTTGGGTCTAATATCTACCGAAAGCCCACACGGACACAGAGAACAACACCATCAACGTCTGATTATTGACATTCTTACAATATTGCACTTTACAACTCGATGATTCACCGGCTGTTAACAGTGCCTATTGGTCAGAAAAGTATTAACTCAGAAATTAAATATATTAAAGAATTCGCAAGAAATGAATTTGGCGGGAAAATAATTGGAAATCTTATCAAAAAGAAGGAGAAAATAAAAAAGTTAAAGTACGAATAATTTATTCGCCAATTTTCAAAAAAGTTCGAGCAATTCTTGAACGCTTTGATAAAAAGACAGTTTGGATCAGTGGGGCAAAAACACTAGGTGCCAAACTATATCACGTAAGAGGCAAAGAAGAAAAATGTGGAAAATACATAAATACTTGACCAGATTCCGACAGAGTATACATAGGTCAAAAAAATAATTGATTGGTGTTAGGTTAACGGAATATAAGCGAGAAGCAGCCTGAGCGAGGAAAAAATCAGAACGTTAATACAATAAGCAGTTACAAAAAACATGCTGAAGCAGGATCAGAACATTATATAGGACAACGAGGATGTGATCAAATAGGTAAAGAAGGTGCGAAAACTAGATGCTTTCTGCGCCTCTTGAAAAACTCCGATGAATAAACGACTAAACACTGACCAGGGCAACTGTGTATCACCATTGTTCAGATTGATTTGAACAGACATTTTATGGAAAATAGCAGCAAAATTTAAAGTTTTAAAATCGAATTAAACAGAGTTTCGGCAGTTTGAGCAAGTGTATCTGGTGCCACGGTAAGGGCTTTTATGCCCTATAATCAACACAACCTGGTGAATCCGTTCCATCTTAACACCTTCTAACTGATGGTTATCCGTAATCAAAACTATCGTAACGCTTGATTCGCTCAAGGTCAGAATTGCAGGCATAACACTGCTATTGACTTTGCTCGGATCGTTGTGACTTGTTTTGATCGCGCATAACTGTTTATTTCCGTTGCGTGTTGCACGTTTTGTTTTTCAATTGTGCTTTGTTTTTGTTTTTATTAATTTTTTTTCGGCGTTATAGTAATCCAAGATATTAAATTAAACTTTAGCAATATTCGCGGGATAAGAAAGAATTTTTTTTCGGTTTACTGTCACATATCCATTCACAAACCGGCAACTTTGGCACTAAGTGAAACTAAGGTCGTTTCTGATACTGATATCAAGCAGTGCAAACTCTTACTTGCCACCTTCATCACTGAGTTCTCCTACTCCTCCAATGGGCGTTTTCAAGCAAGGGCCTCTTTTTTTCCGCACAAGAGAGGTATTGAATATACTCGCCAAGCTTGACGTTTCCAAATCTGCCGGTCCTTATGGTATTTCGCCCCTCGTACTAAAGTGCTGCGTCTCCGCCTTGGCTAAACCTCTGCGCAAACTATTTTACCTATCATATTCGACTGGAATATTTCCTTCCGCATGGAAGCTTGCACACGTTCAGCCCATACCTAAAAAGGGGAAGGCCTGTGATCCCTCTAACTATCGACCTATTGCAATCGTTTCGGTTCTATCTAAGGTATTCGAATCTCTCGTGAATTCAAAATTAATGAAACATCTTGAGTTAAACCTTCTAATCAACGACCGACAGTATGGTTTCTGTTCCGGGCGCTCCACTGGGGACTTACTTACATTTCTCACTCAGAGATGGAACCGTTGTCTCCATAATTTTGGTGAAGCAATGGTCATTTCTCTTGATATTTCGAAGGCCTTTGACAGATTCTGACACCCTGCCGTATTAGCCAAGCTTTGTGCATTTGGTCTTTACCCCGTCCTTGTCAAGTAGATTGAAAGTTTCCTCGTAGATCGTTCCTTTCAAGTTATTCTGCATGGACAAAAATCTTGTGTCCACGCCACCAATGCCGGGGTTCCGCAAGGTACTGTTTTTTCACCAACTCTCTTTTTTTTATTTATAAATGACCTCCTTTCTTCCACTTGCAATCCGATTCTTAGATTTGCCGATGGCAGCACCACTGACTTTGCATACTCTTTTGACAGAGTAGCCGACTCTCGTGGAAATGCTACTTCTGCTAGTAGAAATCGCATGTTTGTATCGCTAAAGAGGGACCTATTAAAGATTATCGCTTGGGGCTCAGCGAACCATGTTTAATGCGTCCAAAACCCAATGCTGTCGTCTTTCGCTCAAGCCTTACCTTCCTCCTACAAGCCACAATATTTCCGTTGATGGTGTCAGTATTTCCGAATCATCTTCGCTGAACCTATTAGGATTTAACATCTCCAGCAAACTAAGCTGGACCAGCCATATTTTTCAAATTGCGAAAAATGCCATGAAATGCTTAGGATTCCTTCAGAGAGGCAAGAAATACTTTACACCATCAGACATAGCGCACATCTACAAGACTCTCGTAAGACCAAGACTTGAGTATAACTCCCATATATGGGCTGGGGTAGGCCGCACTGCTTAGCGGAACTAGACAAAGTCCAACGCAAAGCTTTCAAGCTTATTGGCGATGAAACTATTACCTCACGTATTGAATCCCTTGAGCACCGACGTAATGTAGGTTGCCTTTCTCTTCTTTATCGCTATTATTATGGTCTTTGCTCTAATGAAATATCAAGTCTGCTCCCTTGTAGAGCGCCTCCTACGCGCAACACCCGAGCCTCCCGACGAGCTCACTCTCATACCCTTTCAATCAGTGCCAGTCGTACCGTCAAATTTCACGATTCTTTTTTATCTAGGTCAATACGATTATAGAACAGTCTACTGTTTTCCCCGCCAACTATGAGCCACAATTGTTCAAACGAATCGTGCATCGCTATCTCCTGCAAACTCAACCCATCTTTTCTTCCTTTCCTTCGACTTCCTTCCGCCAAAGCTATGCTATAGCATAATAGGGCATCCCTTGAGCCTTGGCATCATCATAGAAAAAAAAAAATCAATGTATATAGTTCAAATGTACTTAAGTGAGTAATTAGTAGATGACTCATAGGTTATTAGCCAAAATCAATACTTTTCAAGTGACCATTATAAGTAAGATACTTTGGGTACATGAAAATAAAACCAATTACCCTCGAAATATCAATATCTGTCAAGAAATCAAAATATATCTAGCTTTTAAAGGAAAAGTTGGTCCGTAAATTAAAATACAAGAAATGGGTTTTACTGTGGTAACCCCATGAAGTACACTATCGGTGCCTAAACGAAATACCAATGGTTAAAAAAAATGTTGTGTATTTGATGGGATCAAAAAAATGATGTATATTGTGGCTGTCAAACCATCCGAAACTATCACTATGAATTGTTACCGATGTCAATCCAGATGCAGGTGACATGGCTTTGAAGAGACTTATGGCTAATGTGAGTGGTCCCAGCTCAAGCAAAAACCATTTGTGTGTACACTGTACACTACAGACTAGACTGTACACTGTACAGTCTAGTCTGTAGTGATTCACATTACCGTACCCTCTCAGGATTAATAGCTTGTGCTGCCGCTTGGGTTACCCCAACAATCATCTAGCTAACGAACAAAGAAGGGTACTCCCCAGGAAATAAAAACTCAATTGCGAAACGGTGGACCTAGGAAAGGCAAGCTACACTGCTTAAACTGACAAAACTCTTGGCACCACAAGTCAAGAAGGAAATTGACGGCGAATCAAAGCTTTTCTTTATAAAATTTTTTGATTTTTTTCGATCTTTTTTGAAGAAAATAGGCATAAAAACATCAATTGAGTGCTTCTACTCTCATAAGCTCAATAACGACGTACAGCACACTTTTTAACAATATTTTTTTGCCAGAGCTAGTACTAAATTGGCTTAAGAAAGCCAATTCTGATCGAGAGAGACATAAATAGAGACGAAGTAGTGTAAGAATAGAAGAAAAAGTCTGAAGAAATAAGGAGGTGCTCTTGTAGACGTTAGTTCATTCTGAGAGTCGGATGCAGTAAAAGCAGTGCATCGCCAAAAACATTAATATCAGCATTCTAGTATTATTAAAGCATCATCAAGGGCCATCTTACTCAAATATCTTTGATTAAATTTTGCATTTATATAGTCCATTGAAAATTTCAAATAAAAAATACCAAAATTAGTTCGGGCTTTTACATTTTCTAAGTCAAAATCAACAAAAATTATGAAATTGACTAGGAAAAAATTAAATTTGACGAGATAGAATATGAATTTGTCTTGCAAACTTACTCATCAAGTTAGAATGCAGTGTGGAAAAACTGTATAATACACAGCTCAATTTGAAAATCAAGAAAATGAAAATTAATATCAGCTAAGCATTAAAAGAAAATTACCTTCTGCCCTGATACAAACGGCCGCATTGTAACGCTTTTTGTAGGCATCACCATTGTCGTTGTGGTTGGAGCAGGTGTAGTAGTTGTTGTCGTTGTAGTTGTTGTTGTGGTTGCCATCATTTCCTGCATTATTTGATTTCTTAAAATTTCATTCTTTTGACGTTCAGCGAGCAGCTGCTGTTGTCGCATGTAAATGGCATGTCTAATTGCTTCCACACTCACATTGGCAGCTTCAGCCAATTCTTCTTCAGTGTGCCCCATTAAGTCAACCTTCGGCAGATCCTCGTCGAGCATCGGATGGTGGTTGTCTACTTCTACGATTTGACCCGTTGAAATTCTCTGTACAACAGAAGACGCTGGACGGTATACAGGTGACATTTGAATGTTAGGACTCTGGTGGCTAATTAGGTTGTGCGAGATTTCTTTCCTTGGAATCGTCTGAATGTAGGAGAAATTCTGAAATACAAACAATGTGATAAAAGTAACATCATTTTATTATAAGTAATACCTGTGGCCTAGGAACGGGTGACTGGAATGGTCGCGGATCTTCCGTTCTCTTATCCTTCATCGGGATCGGTTTGAATGGTGGAACGCCCAGAGGTAACGACATCGCTTGCGTCATGTGGGGAGATACCACAGCTTGAGTCATCAGCGGAGGCACCGCAGCTCGTTTGTACGATGGAGCAGCTGTGGCCAATCGATTTGGTGGAGGCATTTTAACACGAGGTCCGTTGCGATTCGCTGGTGCATTTGCTTGGTGATTCTAAAAAATATTGTTGGTGCTAGTTAGTAGATAAATAATATTCATACACAAGTGAATTGAATTTATCAAGATCTATAAAATACCACTGATCAATAAGGTTTTTGGCCAATGATAATGAGTTGTAAAACCAAAAAGTACACAGTAACTATTTATATATCATATACGTTTCACAGCTAACTTAGCTAGATTTTTAGGGGTATGCTCATGGTATGCTGTTGAAACATGTACACCACAGATCAGGGTTACATATATATATATATATATATATATATATATATATATATATATATATATATATATATATATATATATATATATATATATATATATATATATATATATATATATATATATACCCAGCGACAAAGGAAACCCTCGAATGGAGAAAAGAATAAGAAAAGCAATAAAAATAGAGTCATAAAAATACAGAAAAGTAGATAAATATGTTGACTCTTGTTTCAACAGGTTATAAAAGGGATATTATTTTAAAATTATTTATCATTCTTAATGCTATTAACCGGTTAAAGAGCAAAATTGAGAAGAAAATTGTGTTTAAAAATGGGAAAGTACAAGCAGTTAAGTTCTAATGTAAAGGCAGTTATAGTTTGTTTATCACGGGAAAATTATTCAAATTGTGAAATTGTACGTAGAGTAAACTGTAGTGAGTGGAGTGTTAGAAGTATTTTAAAAAAATGTGAGCAAACCGGTAGTGTATGTAGAAAAAGAGGAAGCGGAAGACCGCGTGCCACAAATTCTAGGGAAGACTCACATTTAAAAAGGCTAGGTTTAAAAAACAGCTTTGCTACAGCTCGTGAACTTCGTAATGAATTAGCAGATGTTGGAAATAAAAGTGTCAGTACTAGAACTGTACAAAGACGGCTCCGGGAAATGGGTTTACAATCCAGAAGACCAGCAAAAAAACCTCTTTTAACGAAGTCAATGCGAGTCAAAAGAGTTCAGTGGTGTAAAGAACACCAAGATTGGACACTGAATGACTGGAAAAGAGTCATCTTTTCCGATGAGTCCAAATTCAATTTATTGGGACCGGACGGTACCGTTAATGTAAGGCGTAGAAAAGGAGAATGTTATAAACAGGAATGCATCGAATCAACGGTAAAACATTCTCCTTACGTCATGGTCTGGCGCGCTATTACTGCTTACAGTACTGGCAAAATTTTAATTACTGAGGGCACTATAAATGCCCAAAAGTATAAAGCAATTATAAATGACGGTGTTATTCCTACCATAGAGGAACTTACGGTAGAGACATCAGAACCACTGTTTCAGGATGATTCTGCGCCTTGCCATCGGGCTAGATCTGTAAGTTTATATAATGCCATTAAGTTATAATTTTTTAATTTCTAATTTTAACCAAGCTTTTTCTTTTCACAGATAAAAATTTACAAGGAAGAGTTGGGAATAGAGTCCATAACATGGCCAGGAAATATATAAACTATTTACCGAACCTTTTGTATTTACCGAGATGCGAGGGAGATGCAGATGGTGTCAAACTGAAACCATCTGCACAAACTTCAGCAAGGTCTTTGATCGCGTTGATCATGATATTCTTCGAATCAAACTACAGAAATCTGGTATCTCGGGTCTCTTGTCTTTTTATGCAGATGATGAAAAAAATACCACACAATTAAATTGAAATCGGACTAAGTTTTCCTTCAATCGAACCTGATTTCTCTTGAGCAGTGGTGCAAACAAAATAATTTTGACATTGATGGCAGTAAATGTCAAGTTATTAGCTTTTCCCGGAAAACCAGTAATATAAATTTTGATTACCGCCTCAATAATGTTGACAATATCATCGACCTCGAGGTTACTTTGGATAAAAAGCTGCTTTTTAATTTACACTATGACAAAGTCTTAAGCAAGGCTAATAAGCAGCTTGGATTCATCAAAAGACGTGCGAAGGAATTCAACAATCTATGGGTCACGAAGTCTTTGATAATTTACCTTTATACAGATGCAGGCCAAATCTTTTAAATCTATCAAGTCTATCTTCGCGGAGGATAGTCATATGCTCCTGTTTTACTTTTGATGTTATTAGGGGCTTGATCAATATTGTGTTTCTGCCCAATATGATGACCTTCAACGAATCAGTAAAGCGGACGAGGCACACACGTTTACTGAATGAATGCCGACACCACACAGTTTACGCCAACAATGAGCCAATCAATAGATGCTGCAAACTTTTCAATCGCTTTGCAAAATACTATTCTCTAACTATTTCCAGACCTAGGTTTAAAACTGCTCTAACTAAGGTGCTCAAGTCATGAATGCCCTATCCAATTTCTTACCAAAGATGGTTATATTTTTAGAATTCTTGTATTGTATATTTTCGTTCGTCTACGGAAATATCTCCTCAAACTTTAACGTATAGCTGCAGGGCGTCTTCTATTAATAATCCCTCGTCTTCCACTCCCTCAAATACAGCTTCAGATGAAAGTCATCCGACTTCAAATCCTTTGCGAAAACCCCGGTATAATGTTCATTATCGCTCCTAACAAGGTATGCTCTCTCAAGTGCCTCAGAATTTTTTACCACAATTGCAGTGGTATGAATAAAATTTACTTTAAAACTGAATAAAATTTACTTTAATGCCAAATCATGCCATTTCAACTTACATGCCTTTACTGAAACTTGGTTAAATGACTCACATATTATTGAAGAGATCCTAGATAGTAACTGGGCAATCTTCAGAAATGACCGAGATTACGTCTTCACTGGCCAGTCAAGAGGAGGTGGTGTTTTACTTGCTGTAAGCAGCACTTTCTCATGCAAAATTGTGGATACAATCCCTCATAAATTATTTCAGCATAAAATTATTCGAATATCATTTGACAGAACATCGGTATATATCGGTTTATTTTATGTCCCGCCTAGATCTGACGACTCTGTTCACAATTATATATGCGAATTTATATCTACTTTCATGGCACCACGAAGCGTTGACAGTGGCGTGGCGTGACAATGTACCGAAGGGAAGCAATTGGTTAATGTCCATGGTTGACGTCTATGGTTGATTACGCTTTCCGCAAATTCGTTACGTGTAATAGAACCCCTGTATAAAAGCACCCAGGAATTATAACGGGGACGGGAGAGTAGACATTATGTATTCTTATGAAAATAAAAGTTCACAGCCTTTCACACAATAAGAAACCATTTCAATATTTATCAGTAAAGAATAACATTCCTAGAACTATAAATATAATATTTTTGAAAGTGGCCAAACTTCGAAGAGTTGAAAAGATTTAAAAATCTATAATTTTTTAAGGATGAAAATCTTGACTTTATTTTAACGATTATGCTACCAATTATTTCGACATAAGCACTTGTAAAGAATGGTACAACATTCTCATTGTTTTCAATTATATACCTTGCTGTTTAACGACGTTGTGGTGTTTCACAATTCAACCATAAATCGTTCCCAATTCCCGTGAAACTATTTCTTGAAGATTGTATTTGATCTTCAAATCTTGCCATTTTGTGAATATGATACAGTATATTACATTGTTAGGACTGAAATATATCGATTAGTTTGTTTTTTTTTACATTAAACTTTCAACAGAAAAATAAACTAAGAATCTTTAAGTAAAATAAAAAGCCCACTCTCACCATTAACGATCTCTTCGCCTCAATTAGCACTATCATTTTCAGATATATATTCCACGAGTTATTTTAATTACTCTTTATTTTAGAAAAATTGTTAAAAATAACCAACCATTAAAAGTCCAACGTTTCGGAGCTAATTTCGGAAGCATTTTTTTACGGATAAATACAAAGCAAATATGTCGTTGTTGAAAAACTAGTAATAGATTTGGAAAATTCTGCATTCGCGTATACTATTGCACGATTTAGGTAAAATCAAATTTAGTCGATGTTCGAAGAAATGAATATATATTGCGTTTTTATACATGTTTTATACATGTTTGCAATCCAGTTGTTTTCGCAGATATGCAAAACAAACAAAGACAAAACAAAGACAACATGCAAAACAAAATTAAATGAACGGGACGCATTTTGGTTATCAGAAACATCTGTGAGATTTACGAAAGTATCTTTAACTGCACCGAAAGAAGTAATGTGCCGAAAGCTGTTGAAAGTTGTGATCGATATGAAATATCGGTCGTTTTATCTAATATTATTGCTATGAATTTGCTTCTCTGAATTTCATTACAACGATATCGTTTTGAAACTAATGAGATCATTTTGAATATAATTTGATGTTCCGGAAAAAACATTTGCTTGGTCCAAGTGAGCTGGCAATTATCGGTTATGTACTGTCAAAAGATTTATTGTCTTTAGGTGATTTACCCCTATTGTAAGAATACACATTTTCTTTATGAATATGTAATTCTTCTTCTTGACATCCTAAATGACATACAATGTTTATTAGAATCTTCATTGTTTCTCAATTTCTCCTAACTGTGAGCAATATCACTGAATATTTATATTGACTACTCAGCAATTCTTCAAATCACCGGAATCAAACTTGAAAAGTAAAAGGACTATTTGTACCAAACCTGTTCACAGCTTTAACATTATTTAAATAACAAAATCCGATATTTCGCCAAATGTCTGAAACGCTCGAAAATAGTACACATGACCAGCAAAATTATTCTTGTTCAATAATACAACCAATAATCCGTTCCGAGTTTTTCATTTTTAATTTTCCGATCAAACTACCGAGTAGGTACATCTCTTTGTTATAAAGACAGTTTGCGAATTCGGTTTCGATCGATCCTGATTGATGATGTTTTTTTTTCAGCAAATTACCGAGATCCAATTATATAAAAATTAGATAAGTTGACGAATTCTAAAATTTTGACCCGCAGAAGAAGCGAACACATTCACCTATTTCAACCTTTCTCTATTTCAAATATCAATCAAAAGTATCATGCAGTTTTACACTGTAATTTTACACATTTAATTCGACACAATTCTAGTCTACAGCTTTACCTATTACTACATTGATATATTATTACCAAATCCTATAGGCTATATGCAACTAAAAAACCCCGCCAATTGAAAACACCTTCATAAAAGTTTCTATACAAAATAGAACACACAAAAAATAATGTCATAATATAAATCATAAATAAAACACATAAAATAACGAATTATCGAATCCACAACATCTGGCAATGCGTGCCACATCTCGTAATTCAAATTCGCTCACAGCAAACATTTTTCATTTTCAAAAAAAATATGTACAAGCAATGCAAAATGATAACAATAACAATTTACCCTGCTACTAATGAGGGGAACGCAGGAATAAGTTCCACAGTAGTCATGCGTTCGCAGCTCCGCTCTGAGTCTCTCTCTTGGTAAGATAATTTCCCCTTGGAAGCAACATCTTCATTGCTTCCAAACATACCGTATGTATAGACACATTTTTTTTAATGACGTCACAGTCTAGTCTATATGGGGTCAAATAAACGTTCGTAGATGCAATTTTTACATTGCTTCCAAGTCGTGGTTGTTCGTTCATTATTTTCATTCTGTGGTGTTACCACATCAACTGTGTGAGATGTTCACAATTTGATTTGAGTTTTTTTTATAAATGTTTATGC
Organism: Nemotelus nigrinus; assembly: GCA_947369275.1. NCBI lineage: Eukaryota > Metazoa > Arthropoda > Insecta > Diptera > Stratiomyidae > Nemotelus > Nemotelus nigrinus. The sequence continues at coordinate 74,563,288 of OX376372.1, forward strand.
GCGATTATTTCACGATTTCGAAACATAAACTATTAATTTAAAATTCATGTCAGCCAAATGTAAGGGAAGCAATGCTTCCCTTGCTTCCATGAACGCCACGCCACTGAGCGTTGAGGATTAAATTATACTATTAGAAGATTTTAATCGCTCTAATTTACGTTTCGTTTTTCATGAAACTGATAATCATAACTATTAACCATTTTGATTATTCTGATTTCAACGTTGTGAGTATTTTGAATGGTCCGGCTCTCAATCGTAATGGTAATTAGTTAGACTTTATATTTACAAACGCTTATGACAAAGTAGTGGTTAGCCCGACTATTGATGCGGATAATCTTTTATTTAATTGCCTTCACCATTCCGCTCTTACTTTTGATTTATCCACTACAGATTCTAATGTCTTTCAAACATACAATAATATTATTGTATACAATTTCCGTAATGCTAATTATGATAGCGTTCACCATTCTTTTGACAATGTCGATTGAATAGATACGCTTGCATCCGAATCTATTGACGACAATGTAAATTCATTCTACGCAGTCGAAAGATATGTCCCTAAAATTAGAAGAAAGGATAAACTTTCTGAGCCTTGGCTCGATAAGACTCTTAGACGTATGAGAAATCATAGAAATAAGCTTTACAAATCAAAAAAAAATAATGTCAGCTCTAGCCATCGTATTAAAGAAGAATACAATGCAGTGGCCAAAGAATGCCATGAAAAGTCTCACGAAGCATATGACAGATTCATCAAAACTACCAGCGAGAATATAATCTACAAACAGAAAAAGTTTTTTGACTACGTGAATATGAAGCAAAAAACAACTGGCTATCCATCTTCTATGTGTTAAAACACCTTCTCCTAAAGAAATTTGCAACTTTTTAATCCAGCATGTACTTCATCATCCGGTCTTCCCCCTAGAATAACTAGACCAATTTTCGATGATGCTATAACCATTTCAAGAGATGGTATTTTGAAAGCTATCTTGGAGCTTGATAGTAACAAAGGCCCTGGACCTGATCTTCTTCCTCCAACGTTTCTCATTAAATGTGTCGCACAATTAATCTCTCCTCTTCATATTATATTTAATACATCTTTTTCTTCTGGGTACTTTCCATTGTATTGGAAATCCCCCTACGTGACACCAATATTCAAAAATGGTGATAGAAGATCAATTCAAAATTATATAGGTATTGCCATTTTATCCACTATTCCTAAACTCTTTGAAAAAATCATGTGTGGTAAACTATCCCCTCTGGTTGATTCTTGGCTTAACGAACAGAATCTTGTTTTTAGGAAAGGTCGTTCTACCACTACAAACCTAATAGTGCTGGTTTTCCATATTCTTTGTAAAATGGAGAAAGGTGATCACATTGACGTACATAGTCTACACTGACTTTAACAAAGCGTTTGACCGTGTTGATCACTCCATTTTGATTTCAAAGCTGCAGCAATTCAGAATTGCCGAATTTCTACTAAGATGGCTTAGCTCTTACCTCCACAACCGCTCAAAACGTGTGAAATTCCAAGGGCTTGCCTCTAAAAAAATGCATGTCAATTCAGGTGTACCTCAAGGCACAAATCTTGGCCCTTTGTTTTTTAACATTTTTGTATCAGACTTGTCAGAGGTTTTATCTGATGTACCTTATCTACTCTATGCGGACGACCTGAAAATTTATTAAACTATAAAGTCGCCTTCAGATGCCAACTTTTTTCAATTAAAACTGAATTCCCTCGAACAATGGTGCAGCGTGACCAACCTACCTTTCAACATCGCAAAATGTCATGTGATTAGCTTTTCTCGAAAAAGTACCCGCGTATATTATACGTACTTTTTAAGCTATACGGCACTTAGTAGGGTCGACAATATTTTAGACCTCGGTGTGGTGCTCGATGAAAAGCTCCGCTTTAATTTTCATTACCACAAAATGATTTCTCAAGCAAGTAAACGACTTAGCTTCATTAAGCGACGCACCAAGGAGTTTCAAAACCTTTGGGCTACAAAATCTCTATACACCGTGCTCGTTCGCCCTCTTCTTGAGTATTATTGCATTAACTGGAACCCAGTTTTTGAAATTCACAGCCAGAGATTTGAATATATTCAAAAGCAATTCTTGCTATTCGCTCTTAGAGGTCTTTACCATCCTTGTGATTTTAGCAATTTACCGACATATGAATTTCGCCTTAGACTTCTAAACTTATCACCTCTTGCATCCAGAAGATTAATGTTATCCGCCAGCTTCAGGTTCGATGTCATTAGAGACGCTGTTAATGTCGACCATATACAGGAAAAGTTTATGCTTAATCAGCCCATGAAAGTCACTAGATCCCGACGAATGCTAGTTGAATATAAGCATAGCACCGCATATGCTGATGCCCCACGATATCAAAAGCGTTCTTTAAAAACGGAGTTACCAAGGCTCCCTTATCCTACCCTCTCTAGTCTACCGGCCTAGTATATCCTCTTATAACTCAGGACTAATTATTTTATAATTGATTAATTAATTATTTAATTTCATTTTACGTGTTTAATATTGTGACCTGCATGTGATTTAGCTATTATATATGTATTTATTGAATGTTTATTTATTTGTATTGTATTTATTTGTATTTCATCCCTATTTTAAATCTGTTAAGCTTTTTTTTTATTTTTATATTAATTTCTTTTATATGTAATATTATTATACCTTGTTTGGTGGAATGAATAAATAAATAAATAAAAAATATTAAAAAATATTAATTGTAAGTGTTTTTTGTACGCCTTGTTTGGTTGAAAATAAATAAAATAAAATAAATAAAATCATGGGGGATATTATTATTGCAAGACTAAGCAATAAACCAATAATTCCGAAATAGTGTGTGTGTGAGAGAGAGAAAGAGAATTAATGTTTAACTCCCGTAATAAAATTCTTTCAGCTTTTTTTTTAACATTTCTAGATTATAAGCTCTCTTGATGGCACATTGGCAAATTATTAAAAAGTTTTTTCACATACATATATGTATAATGGCTCTGACTTAGTTGCGTCATACGGTTTGGAAGTAACAAAAACTCTTCGCTATCACCTCTCGTTCTATTTGTATTAGTTTGGAGTTAACCAAATTAATTTTTTAAAGGTTTGTATCATAGTACAAAATTGATTAACCACAAGTTTTTACAAATCTTCTCGGAAATGTGAGAACTGAAAACTATAAAACACTTGTACTAAATTTGGTTCAAGCCCTGAATGCTTTTGGTTGTAAAATGTCTTTCAAAATACATATTTTGGAGTCACATTTAGATTTTTTACCTCAAAATATGGGAGACGTTAGCCTTGAGCATCGTGAGCGTTTCCACCAGTTCATAGTTTGCATGGAACAGTAATGACATGGACAGTGGAGCCCTAGTATGCTAACAGATTATTGCTGGGCATTATGAAACGAACCTGTAAATCTCAATTATAAAAGAAAAAGTGGTTCAACATTACACTTCTAAGATTATTAATGCAAATAAACTTTTAACTGCGCTGTAAGTCTTTTCATTTATATACAACATTAAGCAAGACATAAAATTAGTGCCACTGTGAATGTTTTTTAATACTCTCTTCAAATCAGTTAGTCTCATGTTATGGTTTTTTGTGACCAATATACTTATTCATAAATACTATTGCACAAATTTCAAGAAACTTAAACCAAATTTAACTATACATTTTTTCCTGTGCTTTTAATCATTCTATTATACAGAGCAATTGCAATATTTCTAAATGCCATTGTTTCCATTCAATCAGCAATAAAGAAATCACGAACATACCTATTGCTATCATTATCAACGGCACATATTAAGAATTGCACGGCATGGACTCCGCCTCGAATGTTATAAAAACTACACCAGTCAATTACCATGAATGCAGTGCTAAACTCCTGCTGCTCAAATGGCGAGATAAAATTAAAACGAGTTGCAAACTATTCAATTGCTCTGAAATGAACTAACAAGCTACATACATACGTGGTACGAATTGCACAACCCGTACAAGCAATTAGTGCAGCAATGTATTTATGAAAATTCAAAAGCATAGTTCATTTTAATTCAAGGGCTCCTATAATTATTTTCGTCGCTTCAGACTAAAAGGTGGCTATTGTGTTACTATTTTTGCTTTCCATTAGGCGCTAAAGTATGTTATTCCCAATTGAAATACCTAGTAATAAGATGCTGACAAGTGCTTATGGCAACAATATTATTTTTAACTCGCATTTGCAATGGTACTTAGTGTCGCACCCATCTCAAACAAAATTTGGGCTTGTTTTGTGAGAGTCGAAAATGCAATACGGATGTAATGTACAATACATAAATAATTTTAGCAGAAACATATGTGAGCTTTTGTTATTTTTCATACGTGCATCCCAAATTTAGTTATGCACGAGAAACTTTATATTCATCAAGTTACTGCACTCTTTCCTCATGTAATGCTATATTCCTTTTTGTTGAAAGAAGGATAAAGTTGTTGGGAGTTAAAAGCTCAACAACCTTTAAGCGAATTTTGCCATTTTGGCTTAGTTTGGCTGCGAAGATAAGCTGTTCGTATAAGTACTTTATAATAAGAAAATATCTTAAATATATAAAAACGAACTCACAAAAATTCCAAGCCGTAATCAAAATCGAATAATATCAACATGCCGTTGAGAAAGTGGATACTGTTAGCAGGGCCGGTTCTGGCTATATTTTCGCCCGGCGCAAAACGACATTTGGTGCCCTCTATATTATGATTTTCATTTTTTGATCCTCTTTTTCACGACAAGTTTTTACTAACACTTGCTAGTATTTACCTGAGAGCTACTCAACATGAAATTTTCATAAAAAAACTAGACATTTGCTCATTCAAACAATGCAGCATAAGAATTTTTTCTCAAAATTTTTTCGTCTCAAGTTTTCAATATTTTTCTTCTCCAAATTTTGGCTCAGTGATGCTGCTGTTTTTTTCTAATATTTATAAGAAAATCAAATTATTCGTTCATTCAAACAAACAAAAATAAGCGTTAAATATATATTTAAGACATAAATTATTTAGAAAACTCAAGATTTTTATGCGGCAATAGCAACAGTGAAATTCGCTATGCTTATATACTCTCAATCGCTTTAATACACAAAAATTACAATTCTGTGGAGAGAAATTTTAGTTTTCTGAGATTTTTTATCTACTTGAAAACACAGCGCAGCAAGCTTTAATTTTCTCAAAGTCTTTAACTAAGCAATGACTATTTAACTCGAAGACAATTCTTCATAAAATTCAAACCGTTTAAACGATTCTTCAAGCTTTGAGCAATGCTGAAGTGTTGTTTTTAAGCCTCCCCATCTGATGTACACAGCTTAATATTTCATTATATTTTTTTAGCTGTTCAAAGCGTTCTGTCAAAGAAATAATTGCTTAATCCAAAGCATCAAAATAAAATTATAAATAAAACCTTTGCTGAGGGTCTCAAACAGGCGCATCTTTTGCTTCATATGTTAATTTTGTATCAAGTATTAGTAGCGGATTTCTTCACTTTGGATCCGCATCAAATGTTCCCGTAAAACTGAATTGAATCCCGCAACAGTTTCTTAACTTAAGAAAATGGCTATTATCAGGCCTATATAATACATCTGAGCCTCCTCTAAATGCTAAAGATTGCGAGGCTAGAAATTGCACGAAAATCAATAAACGTTTAAGAGCATTTTTCCAGTGTCCAGTTTCTTTTGATATTTCGTTTTGTTTCTATGGTTTTCCCTGTCTTCGATACTAGCTCCCTCCCTTACTTAAAACTCGTCATGTGAACTACACTAGTTTCATGTTCCTTGATAGTTCGACTTAAATGGCCCCAGTCCCTATAACTTGTACTAGAAAATGAATGACTACTTTTCTGAATTGAAAATATGCAGCAGCGAAAAATTTTGCATTGAATATAAACCAACCATGGCCTAGAAGCTGTCTTGCCATTATTTCAACAATCTTTGGTAGTGCTGAGGACTAAATCTCCTATTTTTGGTGACATGGATTCGAATCAAATCGAATCTTTTAATTTGGACGGGGTCTTTCGGTATAATAATTGGAACTATTTTCTATATCAGTGTGAGCCATGAATTAGGATCACCAAGCTCTGATTCCATTGAAAAACTACACACCTCTGTTAACATCGAAACGGAAGAGCACGGATTAGAATTATTTGGAAGTCTATCATCCCGCTTTGTAGCAACATTTTTTTCTCCCGATTCCGTAAGGGAAGGGAAATCCAGCACAGCATCCGACACGTTTGAAACACTATTCTGGTTGATGAAGTGGCTGTCACGAATTTATTTAGTCATAATACTACAACTTTTTTTTTAGCGTCAAAATTGACAAACGAGTGCAACGAAATAATTCAAGCTTAAAAACAATCAAACTTAAGTCAAAGAACTTTAACATATAATTTAAATTCGCTACTATTCAAACAATCCATATCAAACGTACTTCAGTTAACATTTGAAACTAAGCTCCTCAATTTATTTTGCTCCTCAAATGGAAAGTGTATCATTAGAAAATTCTTTCTTCTTTCAAAACACAAATGGAGTGGAATGCAGCATACAAGGAAGTAAAGTAATGAGTAGAATGAAGTGATCTAAATTCATTCATAAACAATAATGCTCTGAAGTGATTAAGGCAATGTTTGCGCCCCAAACAGCGATCGTGTTTGTAAGTTTTGCTGTTGCACAGCAAGGGAATTTTATATGCGACTAGGGCTGGTTTGAAAATTAAGAGGCATGTAAACGATCTATGAGAACAAAGTTTGCATTGAAAAAAATAAAACAAATAAGAATATAAACTCTCAATTGAATAGAATGGACTTTGAATATCTGTGTATCTCAATATTTTTGTTATTATGAACTAAAGATGGTCGAAATATTTGCGCCCTTTCTCACCAGCGCCCGGTGCAGCTGCTCCATTGGCTCCAGAAAAAGATCCAGCCCTGACTCTTAGTTACAAATGTTTAGATCAATATATCCCAAAAACGGTTATGGTTACAAGAAAAAGCTATAAAATATTTGTGGTTGAAAATGTTTTAAGCTACAACTTTCTCATACATTGTTTTCCCGTAGACGTGACCGTTACTGAGATATTAAGGAAAGGTCACTTTTGGTGACCTTTGACCCCGTATAAAAAGTAACGCAGCATGCGGATCGATGGGGACTTTTGATATTTTGTTTAAGACGCCAGTATGAAGGTTCGCATCAAAATTCAGCTTTCCCCTAATTTTTCCGAAGTTTCGCCTTTCTTATGTCGAATTTCACTGGGACACCACAGTTACTGCTGCCACCAATTGCGTTAATGGCATATTGTCCGATTCAATTTTAATATTTTGCGACTATACGAGCTGGTTTTGTCCAAATAAATACTTCCTCATGCACTATTTGAGCTCGAGAGCGCTTGCATGATCATAAAATCCTCCACATGATCTCACAGTGGTGCAAAATTTTTCTATTGGGTCCCTCATTAAGGCAATATCTCAGCAAGTATGACACGCCGAGATCAATACCCGACCTGGGGACTTGGTCGTGTAAATATGTGAGTAAAAATGTGAATCAGTGATTTGATTGATATGTAATCAGGGCCAGTTCTGGCCATATTAACTATATTTGGCGCCCTTTTCACGACCCCCTTTTCAAGACTGCGAATTCTTGGCAAGTTTTTGCTAGCACTTGGGAGTATTTACCTGAGCATTGCTCACCATGTAATTTTCATGAAAAACCTAGACAGTATGCAGCATAATACTTTTTTTCAGAACGTTCTTGTCTCAAGTTTTTGATACGTAAAAATATTTTTCTTCACCAATTTTTGGCTCTGTAATGCTGTTTACCAGATAGTAACCAATTGTTAGAGCCTAATTATGTGCAGAATTATAGTTTTCGTTAACAGTTCTTTTCCAAATGACCTACCGCTACGAGGGAGAGCTTCAGATGCGTTTATTGAAAGAGGTTTCTCATATAGGTCTAGTTCGCGATAACCAAGCACAAAATTCAAATATTTATAAGAAAATCAAATTAAACAAAAATAACCTAAAAATATATGTCAAAGACATAAATTATAGATGGGTTTTTTTTTTACACGCCCGAGCAGATCAAATTTTATTAAGTATATAGAATACAACAACACAAATGACTCCAATCCCTATAGCCTCTACTGGAAAATGAAAGTGCAGTGATGGTTTTGCTTTCTTCATACGAAATGAAGTCGTAATATAGATTATCGCACCAGGGCAATTGCTCCTGTGGATTTTTGTATTTGACTGTTTGAAGGTATGGAAAAAATACAAATGGAGGGAGAGTAAAGTAATAAGTAGAATGAACTAATCTAAATTCATTCATAAACACTAATGTTGTGAAGTGCGTAATGTGCCCCCAACAGCGATCGCGTTTGTAAATTTTGCTCTTGCAAGGCAAGTGAATTTTATATGCAAATAGGACTGCTTTGAAACTGAAAAGACTTGTAACGATCTGTGAGAACAAAGTTTGCATTGAAGAAAAAATAAAATAAATTAGAATATAAATTGCCAATTGAATAGTATAAACTTGGAATATTTGTGTATTTAGATATTTTTGTTATTATGAACTAAAGATATTATGATAAATATCTTTTTATGAGTTTTTGGTATTATGAACTTTGTGCCCCTTCTCACGTGTGCCTGGCGCGGCTGCTCAATTCGCTCCAGGGGAAGATCCGGCCCTGTATGTAGTCCATATTAAATTTGGTACAATGTCCGCATATTTTCTCTGTGTTTTTGTCCCGTAAATTATATTCTCTAGGGGTTGCTGAGGTTTTTTTTTCTACTTAAAGAGGTAATTTAAGTTAAGAATCTCTTTCAGCCCGTATTCAGCTACTTCTCTTATTGGTATTTCTTCTTTTGAGTTGGCTTTTTTCGGCATTTTTTTTAAGAATACAATGGCTTTCAATTCATTACTTTAGGAAATACTTTTGAAATCATTTAAAGTAAAATAATTTTACATATCAGTCGAATTTTGAATATTTTACATATCAGTCGAATTTTGAATTTTGAATTGTAAAGGTATTACATAACCGAAATGCAACACACCCTTTCTGATGCATCATTATACTCACTCATGGTCGGCGCACATGCATATTCGAAAATGTCTGAATTATTTACATAATTCAATACCGAACGCATAGCCAAAATAATGTCATAAATCTAAGCTTTTACTAATTGAATTTGTCCAGTAGTATTTTTCAATGCTTATTTTTATGTCGATAGAGCATTTTTATATTGTGCGGTGTTGGAAAATTTTTGCATGCAAAGACATTATAAACCCTGTTCCTAATTGTGCCAACATTTTCAGAACCGCAGCTCTCCAAGAACCTCAATTAATAAAATTATTACGTTGAATATCAATTCATTCATACGTACACTTTGCCCATATTTAAACAAACCTTAACCCTCAATTAGCACATCAGCCTTGCACATACATATCTCATGAAAGTAAAATTTTGTCAATTTGCATTTACGAGTACATCTACAATACTACCTTAATAGGCTAAGTATATTTGCGATCACCCAATTAGTTACTTCAAGTGATACATCCAAAAGACAATTTTAATGAACACTACCAGAGTTTAACTGGCCGCTCAAATATTACTAGCGCTTTGCCAGACTGTTTCCGTTTCGAGTCGTAGACCCGAAAAAAACCTGCAAATTATCATAGCCGAGTGTTGCACCCGATCCAATTACTTGACTGATGACCTGAATATTGTTATTACTGGTTAGTAAACACATCAACTGAACAATTCTATTACTTCAACTGTTTGATACCAATTGATAGACTGACTAACCAAGATAACAATTTTATTTTCCATTCATTTCTTGAACACTAAAAATTGTATGACCTAACTGTTGTTTCTAAATGTAAATATTATTAAAATTTAGGTTTCCGGTCACAACGTCGTTGCTATACCTGAGAAACTTCAACACTCATATTATTTCCTTCCACATTATTGTGCTATGAAGCCTCAAAGCACATTTACGAAGTTACCTGGTAGCTTTTGACGAATTGTCGAAAACATCCACGAACATCTCACTGAACTATATACTTCTCACTGGTCCTACCTCACAAGATGAACTCTTTTCGATTCTGCTGTGACTCCGACTTCCGTGCTATGACTTAGCATCTGATGTAGAAAAACTGTACCGGCAAATATCGATTGATTACGAAGACAGGAGGTATCAGGTGATTGTTTGGCGAAATGACCCAACCAGACTGCTCAGATACTATAAACTGTGTATCGTTACGTACGGAATAACCAGCAAAGTGTCTTCAAGAACTAGCAACGCATCACGACGCGCAATGTCCGTCAGCCGCCAGAGTTCTCACAGAAGATTTTTATATCGATGGTATAAAAAGGCATTGGTAATTCAGACAGAACTGAATAATGTACTTAAAGATGGAGGATTCAAACTACGCAGCTATTGCTCAAACTGCCCTGAATTGCTCTTACACATACCAACTCAAAACAATTCAACTTGATTTAGATGATCTTGACAATCATTCTGTGAAGGCGTTGAGAATAACGTGGCTTCAGAAGTCAGATGACTTTCAGATTAGGACTCATTGGGAACCTTCAGGCAAGGTAGCCAAAAGATAGGTGATATCTGACATCGCGAATATATTTGACCCTCTATAGCTGATGTACCCATTGTTTACATAGGCTAAGATATTTCCGCAACAAATGTGAACGTTAAGTTGAAAACGTTCCAAATTACAAGATGGAACATTCATTGATGGAACGCAAAGTCAAAGATCGCACAATAAAGACCATCATTTTGCCACGATTAAAGTTATGCACAGCTCAGTTGTCCTCTCAACTTGTATGTCGGCTGGAACAGGATTTAAAATGAGATAAACCTTGTTATCTTTGGACAGACCCTAAAACAGTCCTAGCATGGATCAATTCATCACCATCAAAGTACATACATTTGTCGCCAATCGCATTGGAGCCATCTTAGAAGTCACGTTAGCTGGTCATTGGAAATACATCCCATCAAAGCAAAATCAAGCCAGTTTAGCTTCGCAAGGAGTGTCAGTAAAGGGGTTGCAATAAAGCACTTCATGGTTTTATTGGCCTATATTACTTCACCCTCCAGAATCTTCATGGAGTTTCAAACCCACAACCTCTGAGATAAACTTAAGCGAACTTGAACCTTCGTACTTGACCAGTTCAATTAACCATCGCAACTCGTTCAGTTGTTTGCAACGAATAATAGCCCACGTTTTGAGGTTTGCTCACAATTGTCGTCAGCACAATAAATTGCATTCAGGACTAACGGTCAAGGAACTGGAAAACTTGCTAACAATAATTATTAAAGACGCTCAAGAACAAGAATTCGGAGACGAACTAAAATAGCTTAAGCGCACAGGCAATGCCAGTGCGAATAGTAAACTCAATATCCTTACTCCATTTTTCTACAGTAACGGGACTATAAGAGTAGGAGGTCGACTGGAACAAGCATCCATCTGATATGATGCTAAACATCCCATGCTATTACCCTATGCTCATGACGCTACCAAGCTGCTCATGGTTTACACTCACATCACCCACTGCCACGTTATAGTTCAGAACTTACTCGCCCACATGCGGCATAGATTTTAGCCGATTAAAGGAAAGGATGCTGCACGGTTAGTAGTGAATCACTGTATAGCCGGCATTTTTAAATGCTGGTATGGACTTTCGTGATCCGTTCTGGATATACTACAAGATTAGAGAAAAGCGACCTCAATATGCTTACGTCGCAATATTTTGCTGTTTCTCAACAAAAGCCGTTACATTGAAGTTGTTAGTGGTTTGACAACATATGCTTTTTGTCAGCAGAAGAGGCAACTGTCGTACCTTGCACTGTGATAACGCCAATAATTTTGTGGGTGCAAAAAACCTAGTACATGAATTGAATGACGCAATATATTATAGTAAAGCTCAAGAGAAGATATCTCACATGTGCGCCAGTAAAAACATCGAATCCCGTTTTAGTTCTCTCAGAGCTCTTCATTTTGGAGGGCTGTGTGAAACAGATATCTACTTCAAAGAAAAGTAAGATCTGCAGAGCTGACATACGAAGATGTGGAAACTGTTATAACTGAGATCGAAGCCATTTTAAATTCGAGACCATTAACCCCAATTTCATAAAATCCCAATGATCTATCTGCCCTGACACCAAGTCACTTACTCATCAGGGAGCCATTAACAAGCAAAACTGATCGGACCACTTCACAGAAAGAAGGTTAGCTGCGATTATGGAAACTTGTTAATCATCTAAAACCGAATTTCAGAACCGATGGACGAAGGAATACTTAAGCGAGCTATAGCATCGTTACAAATGGAAGCAACAAGATGTCAGCATTAAACCAGAAACCACGTTCCTAGTGAAGGAAGACAACGTGCCTGTTTTAAAATGGCCCTTAGGAAGAGTTATCGAAACCATCGGAGGAAAAGATGGCCTTGTCCGTGTCGCAGACATCCGAACAGTTTCAGGAGTGTTCAGAAAACCAATTTACAATCTAGCTTACTTCCAATGGTGAATCATAATGAAGACTCTCCCCCTATCAATGCTTCACCCATAGGAGACTCATCTGAAACACAAGAATCCAGTACTAGCAAGGTCAGCAGAGGGCAATGAGGGACAATCGGAGTCGGCGAAACGACTCCGTACTGCTTACAACCAGAAAATTATCATCCACATTTCGCTCTATCAACAACGCTTCGTCACCAATTACAGTAACTAGAGTTAACTATTCAAAATTTCGCTTTAACGCCGATTTAGAACCTTAGTTGAACGTTGTTCAAAGCGGGGTGGATGTTCAGATGAACCACAAATTTTTCGTGCGCATTTATCAAGACCACTCTCGGTGTGACCACGACAGGTCCGATCAACCTAAATTTTAATAATATTTCAAAAATACATTTAGGAACAACAGTTAGGTCATAAAATTTTAGTGTACAAGAAATGAATGGATGTCTTGGTCAGTGAGTCTATCAATCAGTATCAAACAATTGCAGTAATAGCAGTGTTCAGTTGAAATGTTTATTAACCAGTAATAACAATTTTCAGGTAATCAGTCAAGTAATTGGATCGGGTGTAACACTCGGCTCTGATGATTTGCAGGTTGTACGACTCTGTACGTGTAACACTCGGCTCTGATGATTTGCAGGTGTACGACTCGAAACGCAAATAGTGTGGCGAAGTGTTTGTACTATTTGGGTATCACTCAAAGTAACTAATTGGGTGATCGTTGCAGGTGTATCACTTGAAACGAAAATAGTGTGGTGAAGCTTCATACTACTTCGGTGGCCAATAAAGACACTGGTCACGGTAAAAACAGCCGGTATACCCAGCACAATATAAAAAATCCGACGGTCAGTTTTGCAGATTACTTTGAATGCGTTTTCCCTAATAATAGACAGTACGTCGAAGCTTATGAATCACTCAATGCTGAATAAAATGCATATTGACTCAGAGAAAATACTACGGTATCTTAAAATCTTACAGACTAATAAAAGACTTGGATCTGATCAGATTACTGTACAGTTTATCCGTTATTGCGCATATTATTTAATGGAACTGCTATATATTGTATTCAACCAATCACTTGAAAAAATGTGTTTCCTGATGCATGAGATATATCATACGTCGAACAAATTTTTAAATCCAGTGATATCTATGACATTTCTAACTATAGACCTATTTCTATTTTATCTACTTTCGGTAAAATTTTTGAGTCGTTAGTTATTGAAGAAATTAAGTTTGATGTTAAAAGTTTAATTATTGATGAGCAGCTTGGTTTTGGTCCAAAAAAGTCAAATTTTACGAGCTTGGTAGCTTTTTTGCCGTTCTTAAGTACGAATAAGAAACAGCAAGTCAACGTTTTTTACACCGACTCCAGCTAAGCATTTGATCCGGCTAGTCCTCCAGTCTTAATAAGCAAACTACGAAAAACTGGTATTCAGGGCTCTCTTTTGATTTGGTTTGAATCACATATAACAAATCGAACTCAGTTGGTTCGATGTAATGGCTATATCTACTCTCCGCTTTCAGTAGCATCTTCCACAAGGTTCTCATTTAGGTCCAGTTCTATTTATACTTTTTGTCAACGGCATTACCAAATGCTTTAAAGTTTCTAATTCACTTCTATATGCTCATCATGTGAGATTCTTCAAAGTAATCAAAAGCTCAGAAGATTACCGGTAAACTTCTAACTTCTATCAACTTTTCCTCAACACAAATAAGGAGCCGATAGCTTAGCTCGCTAACGTGTCAGTCCAAAGCAGCGATCTACCGCTAGTGGATTCGAATTCCGCCGGGTCATGGTTGACTTTGTTCGTCTTCAGTTCTTCGTCTAACTCCATTGATTAAGAATCACATAATAGCTTAAAGTGGCGACTAGGCATAAATAATACTAGCGCTTCAGAAAATAAAAAAAAAAAATATGGCACTGAAAAAAAGGAAAATGGAAATATTGATAATTACTATTTTGCTACTTATTTTTCATTTTTTCACTCCCTTCAAAGTAAGCCACTCTTATGATATGAAGAGAGGGAGAGTTTTGGCGTGCCAACACCATGCGATGCTTTCAAAGCGGTCCCCCATCTAAGTAGTACCGCGCCCAGCACAGCTAAACTTCGGTGATCGTACGTGAACCGATTTATGCCAGATGAAAGATGTTATTGAAACTTCATCAAATTTTCAAACCCACGTATTGCAAATGCAATATCAGTGCTTTGAAATAAATAAATTCCTTTCTTTCGATTGAGTAAATATTTCTTTGAAACTATACCGAATTTTCCTCAGGGCAAGTTCAAAATCAGTTATTTGAAATGAAGAAATTTCTTTCTTTGGATTGAGTAAATATTTCTTTGGCGCAGAATCATTACCAATTTTCTTTGTTCATTTTTTCAAAAAAAAAAAGTATTTTTCTGAGTGTAGACTTGAAACAAACATCAACGTCATCAACGTGGCACAACAGCCCGATATCGGGCCTTAGCCGCCTGGATCGATTTCCTCCAATTGTCTCGGTCACGTGACCGCGTCCTCCAGTCTTGGAACCCTAATAGTTGCTCGGCGTGCATACACTGAGCTCTCCCAACGAGCTCTTGGTCTTCCTCTTGGCCTCGCTCCGTCGACTCGTCTTGCGTTCATGACACGTTTTGGCATGCGATCGTCATTAATGCGTTACACGTGCCCAGCCCACTGTAACCGTTGTAATTTGACGATCTTGGAGACTTCCAGCTCATCGTAAAGTTCGTACAACTCATTGTTGTACCGGATGCGCCATCCATCTCGGTCGCAAACAGCCCCGAAAATCCGCCGTAGAACTTTCCGTTCGAAGGTGTCGATCCTATTTTCGGAGGCTTGGGTAAAGGTCCATATTTCGCAAACATAACACAGCACAGGTCGTATGATAGTCTTAAGGTGGCTTTAGATATGCGGTGTTTGTCAAACACCTCCTAATCGCCAAATACCGAGCACCTAGTCAAGTAATTTGGCTTGGTGCTTGCGGAATGACAACCACAGTGAATTAGACATTCGGGCATTGCCGAATGTTCACCAAAACTGGAAGATGAACGAGCTGCGGTGACCCGATACAGTGCTCGTCTACTTTGATGTGAGTTGAAAGTTTGACAAACTACGGGAATAGCGAGCACCTGAATGTTTGTGCTTGTTTGTGCAACCACACATGCGAAGTTTGCCAAACTAGGTGCTCGGTATTTGACAAACACCGCATATCAAAAGCCGCCTTTATAAACGTGGAGCTTAGTTTTTCTGTGCACATATTTCGATTTCATAATGGGGAGGATCGAGAAGAATGTCTTATTTGCTAGTTGTATCCGTCGCTTGATTTCGTCAGTTTTGTTGGCGTCACTCGATAGATTGCTACCCAGATAAACGAAGCTGTCCACGAATTTGATGCAAAGGTCTCCTACGTTGATGGTCGTGTGCGCTGGCGTCCTTGTCCTAGATTGCATCATAACTTTCGTTTTGTCCTCGTTGATTCGTAGTCCAACTTCCTTTGTGGGGTGTCAAGTCTAAGCAGCAGTTCTTCTGCATCGGTCCGTTTTCGAGCCATGATGTTAATGTCATCCGCGTACGCTGCCAATTGTGTCGACTTAAAAAGTACGTGCCGCTGGTGTTTAGGTTCATTGCCCGAATAGCAAACTCAAGTGCCAGGTTGAAGAGCATGGGGGCTATTCCATCGCGCTGATTCAGGCCACCCAGAGTTTCAAAAGGATCCGTCAATCTGTTCTGAATCCGGACTTCCGAGACGGAGTTAGTCATCGTCATCTTTACAAGTCTCACTAATTTGGCCGGTATACCAAATTGCAAAAACAAACATACAATTGATAATAATTATTAAAAATGCATTATATTTTTACCTAATTATAAGTCGAAACTGAAATATTTCAATATGATATCACTTGAAGATTGAAGGATAGTAAAGAATATGGTCTTTCTCTTTAAATTTCTCAATAATGATACATAATATTTATCAATCATATCATATAAACAGTAGACTCAATACATTATTTTATTTATCTTTTACCAATACGAGTGCGCTACTGGAGTGTGCCAATGAACAGATACAATGAGCAGATACAATACAACTCAAAATTTTCTCGTATTGACCTAGTTCAATTTTCAAAAGTTAAATTTAAGAGAGTAATAAGAAAAACTGTTATTAACTAAGCACTCTTGCTAAAGAACCTGTTCTGCTTTTATAATTCAGTGCGAACGTATTATTGGCATTTTTATAAATGCTGTTAGCACATTATAAAAGTGATTGCTATTTATTTTTGAAATCTAGCCATTGTATTAGGTGTACAACTTTGCTTCCGCCGTTTTTTCCCCGAAATTCGAAGCTTTATTGTTAAAAACAGGTTATACATTTATGATTCAAAGTATTGTCCATCGCTGGCCACTACTTTTTCCCATATTTCGGGCAGCGTACGAATCCCGGGTTGAAAAAATTGGTCAACTTTTGAATCGATCCACGAATCGATCCAATTTTTTACTTCTTCATAAGACCGGAAGTGCTGGTCAGCCAGGCCGTGTGTCATTGATCGAAACAAGTGATAGTCCGAGGGAGCAACGTCTGGAGAATACGGCGGGTGGGGTAGGACTTCCCATTTCAAAGTTTCCAAGTATGTCTTCACCACTGCCGCAACATGGGGTCGAGCATTGTCAAGCTGTAAAATCACTTTATCATATCTCTCGTTGTATAACGGCCGTTTGTCTTTCAATGCTCGGCTCAAATGCATTAATTGCATTCGATAGCAATCGCCTGTGATTGTTTCAGTCGGTTTTAACAACTCATAATACACTACACCGAGCTGGTCCCACCAAATACTGAGCATGACCTTGGAACCCTTGAATATTCGGTTTGGCCGTCGACGTGGAAACATGGCCGGGATATCCCCATGATTTTCTGCGCTTAGGATTATCGTAATGGACCCATTTTTCGTCCCCAGTCACAATGCGATGCAGAAATCCCTTCCGGCTTTGCCTTGCAAGCAGCTGTTCACAAACACACAAACGCCGTTCAACAACTATCTGCTTCAACTCGTACGGGACCCGATTTCCATGTTTCTGAATCATTCCCATGACTTTCAGGCGTTTTGAAATGGTTTTTTGCGTCACTCTCAATGATTCTGCCAATTCTTGTTGCGTTTGACACGAGTCTTGATCAAGTAATGCCTCCAATTTTGCATCTTCGAAAACCTTCTCTCTTCCACCGCCATGCAGGTCTTCGACGTTAAAATCGCCATTCTTGAAGCGTTGAAACCACTCTCGGCACGTTCTTTCACTAATGGCGGCCTCACCATAGGTACTTGAGAGCATTCGATGAGCTTCAGCCGCAGATTTCTTCATATTAAAGAAGAAAATTAAAACCTCCCGCAGAAGAGGAGAATTTGGCTCGTAAGCTGACATGTTTAATCGAGAATAACTTTATGATGCACACACAAATCGACTTATATTACGATGGCGTTATGTTAACAAATACCTAAGCTTATTGTATGACATTTATGATCTACTTATTTCAACTACCACTTACCGCTACAGCCATCTATTGCAAAACGGCGGAAGCAAAGTTGTACACCTAATATATGAAAGTGGAATAATTATTATAATACAAAAACAACTTGAAGTTTTAAGCAGGACATTGTATTTTTATCAGTTTCCCGCATCTAACAAAAACCCACCAGCTTCATCTCTCAATCTCTCAACCATTTTATGAAGATTTCTTTAGGTATTCCATAATTGTTATATTGAGTTCTTAAATAGTAAATATCCGAACAGAAATCGTATGTAAAGTTTTGAGTTCAATTGAATCTCCTACGAGTACTGAGTTGACTTATTGCATCCACGCATGATCACTGTGAAATTCTATGCTTTTCTTTAACATTCAGCAACATTATGCGGAGAAACGAACAATTATTTTCTAAATTTACAATATTCACTTTCTATCTTGCTGAAATTCGTTGGAAGATATCAGATGAATAATATATAGAAGGACTAATAGATTTCACACACATTTTTATTTTATTATTAGTTATTTCTTCTCATTTTGTCAGGGGTGATTGAAAAAAACTATCGTCGAATCACACAATGCAAGTATTGTGATTTCGTCTTCCTCTTCGCTCATTATTTTTACTTCTAAATCAATAAAAAAATCTTACCCCCGGCAAAACACCAACATTAGTTGGTAATCCAGTTCGATAGTTCAGTGCTCGTCTTCTCCCTCCTTCCAAATTGCCCAAAGATTCGCCAAGTCCCAGTTCGTCTCCAACACTGAAACCTAAAAATAAAAATAATAGATTGTTTGTTACGAAATATATGGCATTTCTATGAAATTGTGTGCAATATATAATTGAATTTCACACTTTCGGAAATAAGATCGTGCTATAAAAATGCAATCGTTCAGATGTGCTTTGCGAACCATATGCTCAAAAAATGCAAATTAGGTGAATGGCATACAATAAACGACCGACATTCATTTCACACAAAGCTATGTGCTTATTGTTTGCGCGATATTGCTGGTATTCGATACGCTTTATAATAAATTGCCGAAGATAATTGACTAAATCAAATGTTTTATGGTAAACTTAATTTTCTTAGATTGCTGTAAACAATTTATTTAGAAAATAGAGAAAAACATATTGCTTTGGGTAATTATTACTTAAATGCTGAGTTGTACATGTGTCCATTAGGCTCATGGCAAAGCATGTACGAAACATACTTTGCAATATGACACGGTGAGCTCAAATGAGTCAGTTGATTGAGGTGATTTGTAAATTCCAATTGCATTTTCCGTGGGAAAACTGCATTGGATGAAAAATGTAAACAAAAAAAAAACTAACCGGACAGCATGACGAAGTGTTTTTTGGAAGCGTTTAGGCAACGAAATTAGCCGCAAATGTTTCCTGCGATAAATTAACTAGGCATGTGCATACATATGTATATGAAACAATAAGCTTAGCGATTGAAAAATGTACACTAATGAATCATTTCGGAGTGGTCCGTAAATTATGAAACACGCGGTATGTTTGAACTAATTAATGTGTGAAAATAATTTAAAACACAATGAAAATGTGGTTTCAAGCAAGTAGAAAACGTGAAAATGCATCGGCTACGTAAAACCAACTACATACTAAATTATCATACTCGTATAATTAGTTTGATCCATTGTGCAATAAAGAACATGATTGGACAGCAGAAAGCATTGGACACAGAGTGATATGGTGTAGCTAAAGCAATAATACTTTGCAAATCTTCAAAAAGATGTTTTATGGCTCCTGCCCTGGAATATGCCGGATTTTTGCCGGCTAAAACCATCTCCTTTTTCTTTTACATTCGCCTCGGGCGTGCTTATAAAAACAGTAGCTTTTAGTGCGTTTAAATAGGGCCAGTTTTCAAACAATGCTCAAATCGATTCCATGCTGAACTTTAAGTGCGATATGCAGGCGTTTAACTCAACATAAATTTAAATAAGTATCTGAGCTAGAGTAAAAAATCATTGGATACTGTTGCTCCACATTCGCATTTTGTTTTTGTAGATGGCTAATAAAATCTTCAAAAAATACCTGGCTAACATCTACTTAAACTCAGATACAAGTCTTGAACTAAAAAAAATATGTCGTCAGACCACGGAAGTTCGGCTCAAAATCCGCTATTGCATTAATTCAAAGCAGTTATGCCCGCTCACCTAGCTGCTTCAGAGGTTGTGGATCGATCACGAAACACTCCTCTCGTTTTGTCCGCAGTATTTTCTCAACATATGTTGAGACTGTGCACCAGTTATCTATGTTACTCAGGATTATATATAACAATCCACTCTCACATGACCAAGCCAATCATGCACTTGAAGCTGCTCCTCAAGCCTACAAAAGATGCAAGGGAAGCATCGTTGTACCCATCCAGACAGTACCGACAAAACGGTGTACTTACTTTATCCATTATGTCAAAATGTCTTCCGAAATAATCGTACCCAGTTAAGAATCGGCACAGGTAGGCATTTCCTTCTCAGTGACCTCGGCTGACCCTTGCTTTTAGAAGAACTATCTGTTTCACCATCCAGCGACTTTTGCTACGTGCGCTACAGTTCTTATTCTATCCGGCTCGGAATACCTAAAATAACCTTTTCTGTGCTTTTGCAAAAGCAAGTGTATTGAGACTACTCCCCATACCACTGACTCAGTATCTTCCGACAGCGAATGGTAGCCTCAGATGATGCAATAGGCATCTCTACCCCTCACACTGGCAGTCAGTGTTTCACATTTTGACCCCGTACACCAAAATAGAGTTGGTTGCCACCATGAACAGTTTCCGTCGTGTTTGCTCGTCTCGTTTCGCTGAAGCCATGGATATTAACTATCCGCCTGCTCGGTAGTCCAATGACTCGGAGAGCCGTATCACATATCTTACGGATGTGATTTCAGTAGATCAGCTTAGTATCCAGCGTCACTCCTAGGGACCTTACCGACTTACTGGTCTGGACCTCTGCTGAGTTCACTGGCATCGAGATGACAGTTGGTATTCTCTGTTTTGTCGAGATGGTGATGTCTATCATCAACAGCGCCAGCTATTGGTCATGTTAGGCCATCCACGTTCAACCCTACTCATATATTGGTTTAGTTAATTGGGTCAACTTAGTAGCTCCAAAAGTAATAACTCTAGCCACATCATCAGCTTAACTCACCAAAAATGCATCCGTTTACATTTCCAGGCAGGTTATTCTATCGCAAAAGATGTTTCAGACACCATTGCTGCCCCTCAGGTGATAGATTTTCTCCAAACTCCTTCATCGAGGTCAAAAAGCGACTTTCAGTCTCTTAGATAGATAGCTTCGCATCATGACCAAAAAGTAATCATCAATGCGGAGGCTAAGCTCAAAATCCCCAAGCACATCTATCTTCTTCAAAGCAAAATGACCAGTTTGGCACTGTGGCAAGTGTCCTTTACCCTTGCTACTGGCCCAACCACTACTGATATGACATCAATTGTTGAATGCGCTTTTTTGCGATAAATCTCCAGCTGGTCTGATTATTGGCAGCAACTGTGGCATTATCAACCTTTCGACGCACTTCCCTGCCGTGTCTAACATACAGAGAGGACGGCACGTAGAAAGACCTTGTCAAAGAGCACCAATCTGGCAACTTTTGAGCGCTTGCTCCTCTTCATACCTCTGATTGTGAATGAATTCATTGCTAGTATTAACCTCCAGATCTGAACGAAATTGAATGCGACTACTTTACTTCACTAAACAGTTTAGTAAGAATTGAATTTTAAATGAAGACCAATCTGTGAAAATTGTGATATTTTAGCTCAATTATTTAATAACAGCCTAATTGTTTACAAAAGCTTAATTGATTGATCGTAACATCAATACATTTAAATTTTCGGGGCTATTTTTAGTTTATAAATGATTATCAAACATTCAATTAAAGGCGAACGGCTACAAAAAAGGAATTTAATATTCTATAAATTGTTTTTTTTTTATTTACTCTTTCTTTTAATTTGCTTGAAAATGTACTTAATTATGTTGCGTGACCTTGAAGACCTAAGCAATAGTACTTCGGGTATCATTATTAAAAAAATCAATTATTAACTTAAAATCATTTTTTAAAGTACACACTCGTATGTGTAGGGTCTGTATACAGCTAACTTTTGCGAACAGTACTTGAAACACTCTGCACCACTAATTAAACTACATTGCTCATAAAATTAACATAAATTACAAACAACAATGCAGCATCTTCATTCGACAGTGTTCGACCATGTGATTGGTTTCAATCGCTATACAGTTATGTTTCAAAACATTACTGACCTTCGGTTTCGATGAATGAAGCAATATACGTTTCGACTACAGATCATTTTACACACAAATTTGGTCACTATCTACGCAATGAAAAAACCAAAACATCGATAACCCATACATGAGACGTCATTTTTTGAACCATTTAACTATCAATAGTGAACGATCAGTGAATTGGTCATGTCAGGTGATAGTTGTCAGATACATAGCTATAGTCATTGATTTACCTGCACAGTCAAAGAGAAAATAAAACTGAGCAGGTATTGAGTCTTAGATCGACGTCCGTGGCGTCTTTCATGAGCACTAGTGTACGCAGAGTAGATCTATCTGAGATTAGAGGTATCAGTCTGGGCTTGTAGCTAATCGTTTAATGTGCAGGCTTCAAGTACAAAACAAAAACTTGGAGTTAAAAGTGGACCTCTCTTGGACATGAACAAACTAAATGAGTGTTTTGTTAATGGACCATTGAAGGGGAAAGTTAATAAAAGTGCACAAGAGTTGAATGGAATCGTGAATGGATGTCAAGTGTGTTTTAGCATCTTGCAGGCAATCGATGTTCGGTTCAACGGATATTGTTGACGTGCGGAGATATCCGCAAGACACTGAAAACAATGATAATTTTAAAATCTTACTATCGCACGATTTGCACTTGCGTGCAGATGCAACTAATACGCTTCCTGATTACTTTTTTCATCGAGACAAACGGAATTATTTACCGGGAAAAAGTGCTACATTTACATGCATATGACAATCAGTCCAATTAAAACTGCATCCCACAACTATATCTTGTATCAAATGCTGTTCTGCTATTCATGAAAACCAGAAGCCAATCCATGCACGCAACAAGCCTGGCTGCACCTGCACCTGCACCAGATTTTGATGAGGGTAGCTTATATCAAGTTGCTGGCCTAAGTCTTTCGATTTTCGCTGCAATCATCGATTTTATTTCCCACCTTGCTATACTCTCTCTTTACTATATTAATTTTTTGTATTTGTTCTGCATGTAAGACGACAAGTAAAAGTCATGCACTCATTCATTGGTTTTTTCATATGAATCTTTTCCCGTATGATTGAGTCGCCAGCGCATTCTTGCGATAATGAGTTGGATTGTGAAAGCAATCAAAGTCAATTATTACATACGAGTTTTCAAGAAAAGTTAAAAATTATTAACGTTCACTGGTTCTTGCGTTTCTTTCATGAATAATGGATGCAAATGCTGTTTAACGCAGACAATTGAGTGTATAGACAGCTTGCTGGAAAAGTGTTTACGAAGATGCTAAAATCTCATTTCGAACGAATAGATACGCAAAGATTTTTCTCAACTTAGCATGAAAACAGCTTGTAATATAACAACAACTCATTAGCATAAAATAAAACCCATACATTTTTCTCGCTTTGTGTGGGCTTTTAACGGTGGAATTTTTCAATTTTTCCACCAAAATAGCATATGTCATGCTCATCATATAAACTGACTTGCATCATTGTGCCGTTCAGCATACCCACGTCGAAACATGAAGGTTTTTACAGTTTTTTTCACCTCGTGTATTATACGGAAAAACTACCTGAATTTTCACACGCATACGGTTTTATTGGCATTAAGTATTTGATTTCTCGAAAGTCAGATCTTTTCCTATTTGTTTTCAAGTAAACTACAGTCCAAAATTTAGGTTACTTGAAGTGATTTGTACAAACTTTTTATTTTATTTATATAAATTTTGCATAAAAATGTAATAAAACTACTTCTTAGTTGATAAAAAGAACGCAAACATAGCTTTTCTTGAACAGAAAAGGCAGCAAAAAATACGTTAAGCTACAAATATTGAATTCTATTTGTTTGATGCAAGACACAAAAATATGTGCATTCTAATTTTACACTGTTATTACGGTAGCAACCAAAAATATTTGAAACTAATCAACTGTTTTTAAAGCATGTGTGCAGACTATTCAAGTAAACATACTAGCTTTTGTTTGCACTTGAACCTGAGAGAGGTCGAAAAATTGAAGAAGCTTTCAGTAGACACCGAAGACCAAAATGGCATGACAGCAAACCTAATAAACTTAAAAAGCAAAAGAGAACACCAGCTGGAAAAGGTGGCTGGCCAAAAATGGGCTTCACCAAGAAACACGAATTACCATTACAAAATGCAGCAAATAGGTGAACTATGATTTATATTTTTTTGTGAATATACCTATTTAAAAATATTAATGGACAAAATTCTTCTGAAAAATTTTCAATCGAGCTCATTAGCTGTAACGCTTATAGTCTTCAAACGTAAAAACTTAGAGCTACACTAGGTGACATTGGTTTCAAACAATTTAAATTAGAAAAAAAAACTCTAGCGCACCTGAACCGCTAGAAACACTAATTTTCGAAGAACAGTAGAAGAATCGTGCAGATTTTGAGTGCATATTCTACCACATGAGCTGCTTATTACAGCCAAACTATTTCAAACGCCACGTTTTACTTTGGACTCAAGAATGCATTTGAACTCATATGGTGGAAAGGTTTCAGATATTACCACTGGCATGAATATCAAAGTATATGAGACCAAAACACTTGTTAATTATACTCGTTATCAGTTGCTTATTTCACAAAACTTTGAAAGCAGCATCTCATACAACATCAATGAAGAAAATCCTCAGTGCCTGCAGCACTCTAACTGAAGTTGATGTTTGGGGCTGCGATCCGAAAAATTTGCAAAACTTTGGGAATTGAAACATTGGTTATTTATTTTCATTATAAATGTTTCCGGTATGAATACTAGCTGTAAGCATTTATTGACACAAAAACAGCACAACCGACTCGTGCTGGCAACCTTTTGCCAGTATCAAAGCCAAAAATATATCACATCTGCTTCACGTTGAAATTAACCTACCCTGCGAATTTCATCTCGATTCGATAACTGCATTCGAAGTTATGGGAGTATAAAGAAATTTAGGGTTACCAGACTCAAAATTTTGAATATAATCGAAAACTTAATATTTGCTGTTTATTGTCACTACAATATCATTACCATTTGAAAATTTTACGATAAAATCGCTTAATTAAGATATTGCAAATAAGCACAAAACCAACCATAGCTGGCAACCCTATGGTGGCACTTCAACCAGATTCGGTCTGAATAATGCCTATAAGAGGTTTTACTCATTGTATGAAATTCGTATTGATTTCATGACTGCACTGGAAGCTATAGGGCGAATAGCTTTAGTTTCCTGAGCGATTTTTCAAAAACAAAGACACAAAAACTACCATACCTGGCAGCACCAATGAAAGTTTTCAACCAAATTTTTGTCAGTAAGGTTCAACAACTGTGTCAATTTCATGAAAATCTGAAAATAGCAGTTTTTTGTACATATGTATATTTATAATATATATTTATAGCGTTTTTATTTTACTCTTTGGGTGCATGAAATGACCATAACGATGAAAATAGTAATATTCATTAAATTAACAAAGCATTTACACTTTAGTGTATTTTTCACCGGCAAATCAATGCATTTTATTTCCCCTCAAATGCCAAAAGCCCGCAATTAAAGGAAAACGCACTGTTCTCAATTGAAGTTTTCCTATAAAAAAAAACCTTTCACAATATTGGAGCTAATTGTGGAGTGCAACTGTTGCAATTTTTGTATCCACGTGCATGTCTGGTGAAGCAATTAAGTATGCCTTGCTTTATCAATAATTTACGGTCCGAAAAAATAAGTTATGTTAACTCTGCAAGAAACTAAATGAAAGTGATGTTGCGTTTATGGCGATGCTGTGGATTTCGATTTTGAAAAGGATTAATCAGACAAATAAAAGCTTGTAAATTCTTCATATAGATATCTGGGCAGCAATGGATATATATTAATCTTTAGAGAAATATTTGCATACGAGAGAAAGCAAGCTATTTCTGGAATTTTATGAAAAAACTCCTCTATTTGAGAAAAAGTAAGTATTGCAAAAATAGTAAAGCAAGGAAAAATATAATATGGCGAAAATTCGATCACAGCCACAACATTTAATATTGAACAGAGAATGAAATATGACTGCTTCATTTCAATATTTAATGCTGTGATATACGACTTAAGTAGACATGGAGCTATATATTCGAAAATTTGTAACATTTTTGGTTTTCTATTGAATTTGGTGGCTATAAATATCGATACTATTAAAGTTGCGGCTTGCCGACTGATGCAACTTTACTTCGATGATTTGAACGATCCAATGGAAGAAGAATGTCTTGAGTTTAAGGAGTTTCTAAATAAAGTTCATCCAAGTGCAATGTTAGAAGAGTTACTATCGCAAAATCTTTAATGCTTCCGTTTCCGAATATCTACACTTTTTTGAAGATATTGTTTTGCATACTTGTTTGGAATGCATTTGGCCACCAACAAAATACGGCATTGGATCGCGCTAAAAAACTTTATAGCTCTTGAAGTAAATATAAGCTTAACAGCCTAGGTATTGTTCGAATAGAAAGTTATCTCGAAGCCTCATTAAATGTAAATGAAGTCGAACTTAAATTGTCCGTGAGTAAAGATCGAAAGAAAGCTGTATAACCAAAAAATGACTGCTTTTGAATGGTTTTGATTGCATATTTGAATTTTTTATTTGATTTGCTATGTTTATGCCTATTCGTTGTTTAGTTTTAGTTTGTATTATTTTTTAAGACGAACTTTCAGATTTTTTATCTTTATCTTTTGTTTTCTGCATTAAACTTACATAATATTGAGCAAAGCTAAAGAATTAAAATATTAAATGATTAAAATATGGGTGAAGTTTACCAAGAATGTAAGCAATTGGATTATTAGCTATGTTTAAGCAAAATAAAATTAGAAAATTAGACGCGTAAAGATTCTTTAATAACTATTTTTCCAAAAACAAGCATTTTATTGGTTGCTGAAAGAAAGAAAGAAAGATTATCTAAGAAAACAGATCTTCGAATGAATAAAAATCAAGGTTCTCTTGAAGATATGCTAGAAAAAAGATTCATAAGAGAATGAAGAAAAAATGTGACTGGGGACACATTTGATTATTTTAAGAAGTAGCACAATTTCTCACAGATCCAATTAATTGCGCACAATATACATAGTTCTGCCTAAAAAAAATTTTATTCAATTTAATTCTTGGTGGTAGTTGCATATATATATGCGGAATCGTACCATTATTTACTTAAGTAATCGAAAAACAACTACTGTACGATCTAAATTTCAGCTTATATTAACTTCGCCTGCATCATGTGAACATGCTGCGAGTTGTTATTGGAAAACAAAACAACGCACATCAAATGCAATCCGCCGAAACTAGAAGTTGAAAGATCTGCCAAAGTGGTATGAGCAGGGTTTGATAGAAAAGATAGAAAATAGTGATTGGGGAACACCATTAGTGGTAGTGCAAAAAAATAATCGAGTGAGACTATGTGGAGACTATAGAATGACAGTGAACCAAATATTAAAAGACTTCAATCATCCCTTGCCGAAAATTGGCGATATTTTTTCATCTCTGTCTAGAGATAAAGTGTTGCCGAAATTGGATGTAAGGCAAGCCTTCATGCAATTAGAATTGAACGAAAAATCACAACTGCTGTGCTCTTTGAGCCCACACTTAGATATTTTCAAAACGAAAAGAATGCCGTATCAAATCGGCAACAGGAAAGTTTCAAAGCGAAATGGAAAAATTTGTTTCAGGAATAGAAGGAGTGCTATCGTAGGTTTTCGATTTATTGATATCAGGAGGTAATGAAGAACAATTGCTTACACGATTAAAAGCAGTATTTAATGCGTTTCGGAAAGCAGGATTAAAGTTGGATAGATATAAATGCAAATTGTTGGCACATTTGATTGAGTATATAGGTCAAACGATCTCAGCGAAAGGCTTATCTAAACACAAAAGTAGAATACAAACATTTTTTAACTGTAGGGAGCCAAGAAATGTAGAAGAAACTAGAGCTTTTTGTGGTGTGGTTAATTATTATACTAAATTAATAGAAAACTTA
Organism: Nemotelus nigrinus; assembly: GCA_947369275.1. Classification (NCBI taxonomy): domain Eukaryota; kingdom Metazoa; phylum Arthropoda; class Insecta; order Diptera; family Stratiomyidae; genus Nemotelus; species Nemotelus nigrinus. The sequence goes on from OX376372.1 coordinate 74,591,618, forward strand.
GCTGGCATTATGTGTCCAATTTATGATTGCTAAAAAGAAAATCGGAAATTTGCATTCATTGATGCTTGTAAAAAGGCATATAAGGCAGTAAAAGAAACAATAGCAGAAGACATAATTTTAGCACATTATGACATAAGAGCACCATTAATATTAACAACGGATGCTAGCAAGCACAGTGTAGGTGCAGTTCTAACTACCACAGAAGATAAACAAGAGAGACCTATCGCTTTCATTTCAAGGAAGCTAACGAAAGCAGAAACTAACTATACAGTTGTAGATAAAGAAGCACTAGCTATCGTATATGCTTTGAATAAATTACACCAATATTTTGCTGGCAGAAAGTTCATATTAAGGACTGACTAAGAGAGTAACTGCATTTACGTCGGAAAGACTGAAAAGATGGTCAATGCTTGTTTCCAACTATGATTATGAAGTAAAAAAAGACACAAAAAATACTATGGGGGGAGAAGGAAGGAAAAATTTGTTGTTGGGGTTAATGTTTTAGTAAATGTTTTCCGAGGAAACGGTTTGACTAAGATTTGTGCTGAAACAGCTAAAGTTCTTGGAAAAAGAATTTATTTGTGCAAACTTGAGAATGGTGATGTAACAAAACGTCACATCGAGCGAATTAAACGTGTACCATAAATACTGGAGATACGAAATCCAATTAAAATAGCAATAACATAGTATAGATTAGTTGAGTTTTGAATCAAATGATGTTGAAATATGTATTCTGGTAGAGGCGGAGAGTGTGACAGCAGTGGCAGCACTGAATTGTATTATATGGCACTCTCGAGCAGTTTAAGCTAGCAAAGCACTTCCGCAACGAACGTGTCAAGTGATGGTATAAAATAAATGTGGTCATAAAGAAATAAAAGGTGTTTAATTTAAAGTTCAGCAGTGGATGTCACAGAGCCCATTGAAGATTTTGAACGGTCTGGATAGCAATCCGGCTATTTTAACTTGGCTCGATATCATTTGTCATGATCAGCCCTCACAATCATGTCAGTTTATTTTGGGATGCCGAATTCTCTCATGGTTTTATACAGTTCTACCCTGCCTATGCTGTCATATGTGGTCAACAAGTCAAGATGGTATAGTGAAATGTTGAGGTGCAGACATTTTTGCCTGCCTGAGAGAAAAAATCTGATCAAATGTTGTATTGCCTGAGATAAAGCCAAATTGATATTATCTGATAATGGCCTTAGTGTATGGGGCTATCCGTTCTTGAAGCATAGAGGAGAGTATCTTATAGGGGGTACTCAAAAATGCTATACTCCAATAGTTGCTGCACATAGTTTCATCTTCTCTCTTATGAATGGGGCATTTTATACTTTTGCGCCAGTCTTCTTGTATCTCTTCATGCTCCCATGCGTGCAATATAATGAATTGCTTGTTGTAATGTGGACCTATACATTTGATCAGCTCAGCTGGTATCCAAGGGCTTTGTTAAACTTTAGCCGACTTACGGCTCTTTGCACCTCTTCTATGCTTGGTGGTGGCAACTTAGTGTCTTCTTCTTGCATTAATAGAGCCTCCAATGCTTTGTTGACCGTTAAACAACTCACTAAAGTGCACTTCCTATTGGTCCAGAATTCATTCCGGATCAGTGATCAGATTACTCTCTTTGCCCGTACGGTACATGCTGTGTGGTGTGTACTGCGTTATGTTTCAGACAATTTGGTAGAACTTGTGTGCCTGGCGCGGATCTCGTTCTCTGGCGCTTTTTATTTCACAAAATAAGGTATTTTCCCAGGCTGCTTTTTTCTGTCTGTGAAGTTTCTTTTCTGTTTTTCTGAGGTCTTTAAATTCCTCCTGACATGCCCGCGTTCAATGAGATTGCTTCATTGTCCGGTATGCAACATTCTTCCGTTCAGTTGCTAGTTTGCATTCATTATCAAACCAGTCGCCCCAATCTTTGCGACTACTGCCTAAGATGGCATCAGCAGTATGTTTAAGGTACGTATACTTCTCATCTACGCCCAGCATCCTGGCCCCCGGATATACTCTCCCTCCATCGAGCTCTTCGAAAGCGAGTCCTAATGCAAGACCAAAGGTATTACTGATATTTTCACTGCTTAAGGCAGTCGTGCTGATTCGAGCCTAGTTTGTAGATGGAATGCTTCCATGCAAAGCAATTTGCGCTCGAAGAACCATAACAAAAAAATAGTGGTTCGAGTCTATGTTGGCACCTTGATACGTTCGTACCATCATCAGGCTCGAGTAGTGGAGGCGATCAATCAGCACGTGGTCCATCTGGTTACGAGTGGCTACTTATCTTCATATCCACTATATTTTATATCTTTAAGCGGCTACTTATTTTATATTTTTACGCGGAAACCTGGTTCTTGCAACGACCAAGTTCTTTGATGCTGCTAGTTCTATGGCTCGAAGTCCATTTTCGTTAGTGTGCTTATGCAAACTATCTCGGCCCACATCTTGTAACCTTATTGAATTTTCTCATGGAGTGGACTCGCCTTTCAACTCGGCGGTCAAGTTTGTGCTATATATACGAATTTCTCAAAAGCATGTAACTTAGTTAATTTTCAGCTAATTCTACTCAAATTAAATTACTAACGGTGTCGGAATAAGGTATCGGATTTTTTCATTTCTAATGAGACTTAACTTTAAATGTTTCGAAATCTTTTGACATGCTCTTTTTTCTGAAGCTTTAGACATACGGCTTTCTTTATTTCATTAGTGAGCCCATCCTTGTTTCTGTGAAACGTTTTAACTAAAGTTTGATATTAATGTACGAACCATTAGCAAAATTTTATCAGAGGTTACGGGCTTTGCTAAACGTTCCTGCTGTAAATTTTTTAACATATGCACTTGTGTTAGAAAACTTATTACTCATCTCCGTTTCAAACTGGAATACTGAGGACAAGACTGAAGTCCCCGCTTCGCATAACTTTCCGATCGTACCCTACTGTTTAAACATAACTTTAATCTCCTTCTCCTGTAAAGTGCAGTTTTCTGTTTAAATTCAGCCGTGACTATCTAACTTCTATAGCATCTTTGTTTATCCGACCATAGCCATGAGCAGTAAATTAGGTTCTCTGTTGTTTTTGAAGTGGCTGCTGATCGGCAGATGCTTGCCCACAGACGCAAACAGACATAAATGTGGCCCGTTGCGATGCAACAATAATTTTCTCTTCCGTAGTCACTACACTTAGGAGGCCATCTGCTTCCTTTGTTAAACCGCAATATATTCTTTTGAATTCACCATGGGTAGTTTGGTCAAATTTGAGGAAAAAGGGTGCCCCAGCAGAAGTCGTTGAACCCTGCGCCCAACCGTTGCGGGGCAGTGGCTCGTAAGAATGCCCATAGCACAACGCAAAGCACATCAAGCTAAGAGCTATAGCTGTCTGGTGCAATGCGCGTCCATTGTTATCTAGGAGTGTCTTGCTATCAAACAGGCTTATTCATCAGTCCAGGACTTCCTAGTGTCCACGAGGTATTTTTGCCTAATGGTAAATTTGACCGATATTATCGGTATTCCAATTGAAAAGGGCATGAAACCTTTAGTAGTAAGGTACCAATCCTCGCTAGTGTCCTGGCATTTGAGTTGCTCTGAAAACCTCATTATCCAAATACCCAATTCAATTGTATTGCCAAATGTCTTGACGTCTCCCCAACAGATGCATGGCATTTAGCAAAATCATGGACAATGTGCAAGGATCAACAAGAGACTTTATAGCCGCTTGGCTATCTGTGCAAATACCAAAATTGACTTTGAATATTCCATTGCACAGAAGCCAGTTGATTGCATGAAAAACACCCACAACCTCCACCTGAAAGACACGATAATGGTCTGGTAGACGGAGGGGCAGCTTAAGATTATCCAAGATGCAAGTATACACCACTCTCGAACATTATTGTTAAGCTTCACAAATTAAAACTAGAATAGATAAAAAAGCAAATGAATACAATACTAATAAAAAGAAGTAGGGTACAAATAAATAATGCATTCACAAATAACTAACTAAGTAAATAAATAAGTAAAAACAGATAATCAATAAATAATAATCCAATAAACGAATAACAATTAAAAACAATATTCACAAGAAGCTTACAAACTGCAAAGATACAAATGGTTCGATGGTTCGAATAAAGGTTGCTAAGGCCATCGAAAATCCGGAAGCATCTATTTACCGGCGCATTAGCCGTATATATGGTCGATTGTGGATATATTTCTATAGTAAGTGATAGTACCTAGTGTTCTATACGGGATATTTATCACCAGTTTACTATTCAGGAATTCAACTCTAATAACGCTTCTAATGACGTCAAATGTGAAGCAGAATAATATGAATTCTGGCCCAGAAGTTTGTAAGTTCCTTAGCTCATCGCTTAATAAAGCCGCGTCGTTTACTCGCACGGGAGAGGTTTTTGTCATAGTGCAAGATGAAATGGTGTTTCCAATCAAATAATCTCTGGAATCAACAACGCTATCAGTGCTCATCAGAAAGCAGCTTCAAGAGTGTCTCAACAATCGAGTCAGACTTTATGATGTTGTTAAAGGCTCCCTCAATGTCCAAAAAGCTGACAAGCGTATAGCGAGATATGTCTCAATCTGCTCAATGAGGACATGAAGAGCAGTTTTGGCAGACTTACTTACCTTTGACATAACCATACTGTGATTGGGGAATTCAACATAGGTAACTTCATCTCACCTCAAGAGACATTTTCGATCTGTCGGCTATTCCGAGAGTCACATGAAGTGACGAGAGTCACGTGAAGTGAGATTTTCAGTCACTCAATAATATCAAGTGACTTTGGACAGAAGTGATAAAAATTGATATTTTGAATAAAACGAATAAGGATTTTGACGAAGTTTAGATCGTGAATCATGAAAAGAAAGTAAACAAATCTTATTTTGAAGATAATTATATATATTTATTTGCATAATGTGGTTAAACTCGAATACGTGTTCACCATAGCCGTTACATGATTTTTCTAATGAATGTTTGGCTCGTATGTTTGTGATATTGTTGTTGTGTGTTAATTTTTGGAGTGTTTTATGTTTAATTGGTTCAACTTCTTTAGTGTATCCTCAAGTATCTTCGTGTGTTTTATTATGTTGCGTGTTTTATTATGTTGCGTGTTTCTTGCATTTTTGATTTTTATTAGAAAAAAAAAGTAACCAACAAGCGAAAATTCAACTACCTTATTGAACTAATGATGAAACATAAAAAACGCTTTTAATATTCACCAATACTTATTCCTAATCACTATGTTTTTAATCTTTTATAGCAAGTTTTAGTATATATACCTGGTTCACTTGTAAATACCGTCCTCTTTTTTATTTCACTAATCCAGGGCCGGATTTGAACTTCTTGCCGCCCCTGGGCAGTTGTGAACTTATCACTCCTTCCCCATCTCCAACCCGCCCGTCTGATTCCAGCTCCAAATTTTTTTAATTTTTAAAATTTTTTTTACTAGGTAAGTACTTATAACATACTTGTTAGATAAATACTTGGCTTACTTTTTTATTAGCGAAATGTGAGTGTACATGGGAGTGATTTTGTGAGAGCGAGACGTGTGCTACTTATGATGCGCTGTGGAGGTCTCGCTAATCTCTGAAAGCTTGAAACCTACTGCGTACAAGTGGGAATGCTCACAACATTGCTCGTGTTCCACTATTACAATTTAGTGCTTGCAAGTAGTTCTGCCTATTTTCAACTACTCGCACTCTTGTTCCCGAGTAGCTCATGAGTAGTTACGCCGTTTTTGCCATGAGGTCAATAGGTAGTGGCTTTGGGGTTTTCAAGGCTATGTTGAATGTTTTGGCAGTTAGGATATTAGAAAAAGGCCTCATAATGTGTAAAAAGTTAGAAGAGGTAATTTTCTGTTAGTTGCTTTTATATTTTCTACCGATTGTGGTAGTTTATACTCATTATTTTCTCCCTTTATTTTTAAGTGCTTTACATTTGAAAACTGCATACAATTTAATATGTTAAAATCTACTCGTTTGAACGAAGGTGGCGTTCCATTTGTGATCTACTGCCAAGTACTTGGAAGTAATAGGTCAATTCCCGTACTTTCTGTTGCGTTCATGAGCTGAAACTTCCTGAATCTTGTGGTTGTAAAGTCATGAAAAATACAGAAACGCTTTCATGGAATTTCCTGAAAAGTGACAGCCAAAAGTGTCAGTTTTCGGTTTTTGGAAGAATAATAGTGATTATAAAGTCATCCTAAGCAATAATATCAAAATATTCGACTTTCATAACAATATTACGCCAAAAATATGTTGCTAGCCGCCCACATTTGAAAATATTTACACTTTTCAGTTTCTCTCAGGAGCTTAGATCCAACTGAAATCTAGTAGTATTTCATGAAAGAGGGGTAATTTTCAGTTTTCATTCAATTGGCGTGCAGGAGCGACTTCATGGCAATGCATTGCGATGTATGGGAACTGACCTACTAATTAGTAAAAAAAAAAGGAGAACGGCATATAAAGCTGCCAAGGGCACCAAGCGAAAGTTTTAATTTTACTTTAAAAGCTAATTAAAAAAATTATTTCAGTAAAACCATGCTGTAAAATCGTTATTATTAAATATATGAAGTCTATGATTCAAGAAATGCATATAATTGATTCAGCTTTTGCTGATTTTCTATGATTAGAATTTTTATATTTTTGCAACAGAACTTGAAAGTCTTAGGGAATATGAAACTTTTTGAAAATATGCCGCCTTCCCATTACTCCCAAATATTCGCCATCCCGGGCAGTTGCCCATAAGGGCACATACTAAAATCCGGCCCTACACTTACCATTTGCTTATGGCTGGAAAGTTCCTATTTGCGTTCGATTTTCCTTACTTCCATTTGTACTTAATTTTTTTTTATCATACTCCCTTCGAAGTATGTTGCACTTGTGATTTGAAGGGAGGGAAAATTTATGCGCGCCAACGACATGCGGTGTTCCCAAGCCGTCTCCCATCTAAGTACTAACCGCGCCCAATATTGCTTAGCTTCGGTGATCGAACGAAAACCGGTCGATGCCAGTGTGCTATGGATGTGGTAAATTCCAAATTCGTAGTCAATTCACTTTGAGTCACTTCACGTGACTCTCAGAATACCAGTTCGTAGGTGACGTGACTTTCGAAGTGACGAGAGATCTCACGTGAGGTGACTCTCGGAACAGGACCCAATATATTTTCTTCTGATTAACTTAGCTTTGATTTGTTGTTTTGATTCGTATATTTTTATTTGAGGGGCCCTACTCTGTAATGCGAATCGAAAGGCAATGTGATTCGAAAGCAAAATGCGATTCGATAGCAAATTGTCACTCTGTAATTCGTTCGCATCTGTGGTGGCGTTGCCAACTAAGTATGTTTCATCAGTTTTGTAAAATATATGCAACACTTTCATGTATACGTCCAAAAAATGTAACAACTACATTAAAAAAATGGATTCGGTTGCATTGTGGTTTCATGAAGGAAGTTACAGCAAAGAGACGATTCAGCGGGAAATCCTTAGAGACCATTCAAATATAAAGAATCTCTGTAACATAAGTTATAGTATGTGAGAGGAAGGTAATGTACGCACTAAACGTTTTTTGTTCTTCCAGCCTAATTAAAATTTTTCGATTAAATAAGGACGCGTTTATGTACGTGCTCAGTAACATTGAGCGCGAATTAAAAGTGCGGCAGAGATCTTCTGCTATTCCTGCAATAGTCAAACTATCTGCAGCTTTGAAATTCCTGGCCCAAGGCACCAAATTGGACATGATTGTCATGTTTGACTTACACAACAAACATTTTCAAGTTGCTTTTCCGAGGTTGAGAAAGTGCTATGTCCTAGACACATCGTGTTCGAAATGATTGAAATAATATTTTGAAATATTATTTAAATATTCATTAATATTATTTAAAATTTTTATGGAATTTTCTTGGTATTTAATCTGATTCTCCACATGTTTTTCCAGAAAATCGTCTCTTCCTATTCGATGAAGTCTTCTTGGAGTATTCCTTGGCGCAGATAAACTTGGTGGAATGCTTTCAGAAGATAATTCGATAGCCGGGCTGTTTGCCACAGTGCAAACTCGAGCAACTCGAAAATGTGCTGCTCCACTAATGCATTGGACAGTTTGGCTATGAAACATCAAATTAACCACCTCCTTCTCTATTACTGACAATGGACAATGTGTAGAGAGCCCACCGCCAGTTTCTCTGATACTCATTTCATTTTTCCTCAATTTGACTTTAGCGTGGAACTTGAAATCTGCCCAAACCTAGTATTTCAAAATATTCGTTAAACTTAATGCACAGTTAACGTGATGTACGACTTACTTTTCTCCATACATTCACATCGCGGGAAAAAGTTCCTACTGCGTTTAATTCTACCGTGAGCCTGGACCACAATATTTGCAGCAGTTGTCTTGGCATTGGATGTTTTTAATGCTCCCTTTGCCAAGACCTGGTGTTTCTTCATAAACTCTACAACTATTTTAAAGTGTCTGTTTGTTGTTTGCATTTTTTTTTACATTTTGTTGTTCCCTTAAAATATTAAAATTAATGAAATCATACACAATAACAAATATCTTGCGCTAAAACCTTACATTTTGATTTTTTCTTCACCTTCACCTTTCTGTGCGAACGCAAATATGTTGTCGAATGAAATTTGTACTAATGGAACCATTTTGATATTCGCATTCGCATTGCAAAGTGCCAAAAATGCGAAATTCGAACAGCGCAAAACATAAAATGCGAAAATCGAAACCTGGAGTGCCAAATGTTCGATTGCGTATCGTTTCAAATATGAATCGGATTACAGAGTAGGGCCATTCTATTGTTATTTCCTGTTTTATATTCTACTTCTATTTTCAAAGCACTAAACTACGACTCGGTAGTTTGTCTGTTAATGGATTTAAGGGCCAAATAAATAATAAAATAAATTCTTGTCTGAAATCTAATTCCGGTCCAATATTATCTCTATATTTTAAACAACTGTATGATCTTCAGAATTATTTTTCAAAATTATTTGTAAGACCACCTTTGCACTTTCTCTCTATTCAAATTTCAGTACCAATTTGAATTTATAACTCAACTGTAAAAAGTGTCAAACATTAGCTTAAGTTCACACGAACTCTCATAGCTCTAATTACAAACATAAAGAATTAACTGTTATTTAATCATCTTAGTTTAGTTTATGCAACTAGCGAGCGACTAATGTAACACATAGGTATGTAAAGCTAAAAGCACATTATCAGTTTGTTTTATGAAAAGATACTTGAAACTAATAATGCAAACATTTATCATGATAAAACTGCACTCTATTCTAACAATGCATCTTAACCGAGATTTTGAAATCGTACATTTAAAAAACATTATTATTTTAATGTTTTTCAATAAATAAAATTGCTAATAATGCATATTTAATATATTATAGTACACAAGATCCTAAAAATATATTGCAGCAAAATTCTTCAAAGCAGCTAGGCATTTTCCAGTCAAATTACTCTTGAGGCATGTATAAAATTTACACTACATAGGTATGTACATACAAATCTGACTAGATATTTAAAGCAGGCAAAATATACAATAGAAATATAGAAATTAATTAATATTAAATTGATTAGTACGTAAAAGTAGAAAATATTAACATTAGCAGTTTATAATAGAATGTATAGATCATAGATCTACCTAAGCTTTACCTAACCCGAAGTATGCTTTAAGGCCTCCCAAATTTCTCACGCGAAACAGTCCAGACTTTTTGAAGTTACAGTTCAGTATGAAACCAAATTCTGATTCAAACACACAGGTTCCGTGCGCCAGGCCTATAAAACAAAATTTATTGTACATTATCAACAAACGGAACAAATCATAAGCAGAGACTATTTTACAGAAAAATTAATAATTTGTTCATACATTCAGTCATTCAATCATTATTGCAAAGTTAATAGCAACGATAAAAAAAAATCAACGAAAACATGTTAAGAAAATGTGTTAAGACAGTACAGTTAATTTTTTTTTTTTTGTTGAAAAATGGATGCGTGTTAAACCAGCTTCTGGTCAAAAACGAAAGCAAAACGTGTCTAATGAAAATGTAAGTAAAGCATTTCATGTGGTTAAGTCTGTGATAAAATGTGTTATTGCGCTGGCTAATGAAATGTGTTAAGCAAAGATGATGTTTTTCACTACACAATCAAAATCATCAATCTCCGGTTGTTGGATACTGTTGATCCAACACTATTTCATGCTCTTCAGGTGTAATTTTTGTTTTTTTTTCGCCTCAGTAGAAAAACGATCGGCTGTACATTTGGAAATCTGGCATCATCAGATCGAATTCCCCGTGAGCAATCAAAATCCGGGAACGATTTTTTTCAAATTTTGTCTGTGGCGAATGCCGATGAAGTTTTTGTGTGCCATAGATACGCATTTCTGATAATGTTCGATCAACGAAATCGAAAGTGTAAAATCAAATGATTCATTTTCTTGGCTTGTTCAAATCTGCTCACGCATCGACGAAATAATTGCATAATCTGTCGAATGAGTCAGCTTTTTCATGCAATCTGTGTTTTCTGGATACTTTTTGAACTATTATAATTGTTACTATTATGACTAAAATTGATTTGGGCTAGCAGCTGGCAGTTTTGATTACCTGAAAACAAGAAAACCTTGCAGCGTTAGGATAGATAAGCAAGAAATTCAAGCAGAATATGAGAAATTTAATGAACGAAGTGTAAAAACCCTGCGAAGTTAAAATAAAATGAAAAGTATATCAATAAAGCAAAGCTGTGATGAAAAATATATAATGGTCACAGTTCAGAATGCATTTTATTTTTGAACAATATGCCACCGTTTTCCACAGCCTAGAGTCTTGTTTTTTTAGTTGTTATTATAATACCTTCTAGTTGATGAGTCAAACATAAATTACCACACTTGAAAGGAAATATGAAGATTAAACTACTCAAAATTACCACAAATTACCCCAAACACGTTCCATGTAATTTTTATATCACATTTATTTTCTGATATTGTTCGATTGCTCTTCTAAGATATCAATGTTCTGTATAATTATCTGCAGTTGTGGTGTTCATTTTATAATGCATAATACTGCTCTCGATTTTTTGGGTCATATACAAACGTATTCCTTTTGTTTGGTCCGAAAGCTTTCTAGATAGCTACTGACAAATTTTACAAACAAAAATTTTTTTTTGGGAATATTGAAAGGTTTTGCCCAATTTCCCCTTTCAAAAATCTTTTAGTCCTTAAAATATCACTATTGTACTCCCCCACCACTTTTAATGATCGAAAGCGTCGCAAAGGCAGTTTTTACCAAACTATGGCCAAAAAACCCCTTACTCCCCTACAAAACCGAAATGTCTGTATCACAGCAATTGGTCTGGGCTCGTTATTCCCCAAACAACTCTAGTCCAAGATTGGCTGATTTCAGCTACTTTTGCCCTAAAAACTTTTTGAATATTTGAATAAAATACTTGCAAGTACGAAAATACTCGATACTTGATATGCTTTCTAACTGCATTATCTAAAAGCAGATTTTATTTTAACATACTTGAAAACATGACAAAACTCAACTTTATACAATATTTGATCATACACTGTGACCAAACTTAATGGTTTTAGCAAAAGTACCAGCCATTTATACATGATAAATGCTAGCCATACAAATTTCCATGCATATCTGATCATAGCATTCCATATGTATGCACATGTAAAAAAATCTACTTAATTGTATATTCAATCCATTCAAATCTATTCTTCACAAGCGGTTCTACATGTGTACTGTGTATACTAGTGTGCTTAGTGTACTTGGTATGCTTAGTGTGCTTGGCGTGCTGGGTGCACTAGGTGTGCTGAGTGTGCTAGGCAGCACACTTAAGTGTGGTGTGCGAAGTGTGCTAGCACAGCAAAGTGTGCTGGTTTTGCCCATCACTAGTACTGAGCAAACGAACATTATCCACAATATTAAATTTTGATTTGTTCTTCTGGATATTCAAGGTGGTCGTTAAATAAAGAAGAATAGGAGTAATTAAGAGTCAGATAGTACGTTAATGACTAAGGTAATGATCAAATAAACAGATAGCATCGGTAGGCGTAGCGTTGTCTTCGAGGATAAATATGCTATAAAATAGCAAAAGCTCTAAACCATATAAGCGAAAATGACTCTAATGCTTACACGTGTATGCTAATGTTGCATCTCGTGGTGTACCTTGGGTCATATAGACTCTCTGTCTCTGAAACAACCATTTTTGTCCTCAGAACATTTGTGTAGCATTCTGGAGCCAGTTATCTTCAGGCTTGGTAGCAAAAAAGTGGACTCTCGAAGTGAATACAATGTAACCCCTCCCATTAAAACACTGATAGGCTTCAGAGTACGTTCTCATTCTTGTCACCATTAAGTTGGTGGTGAAGGTTCAATTGCGGCAGACTTACGATCAGCACTGATTTGCCTCTATGCATTTGTTCCCATCAGGGCTTCAACCCTGGCATGGACTTTTTTTTGCCTAGACAACCATAGGATCATTAAGGTGACTACACTCTCGGACTGCAATAGTTGCTACTCTTCGGCACACATCTTCGGCATCCATTGGTACTCTTTTTACGAGTTATCCTGGGTATCTAGTCACTAAATTTAGTCCAGAAAGAACACAAAATACCATTTATGGCCAAAATGATAAGCAGATTACGGTAATTTAGTTGATTCGATCGTCAACAAGCATCGCTTCTAAAGTCGCTTCTTCTTTAGGTACTAAATCCAACTTTATGCAACTACTCCGTTCGGGCTATGAAACTTAAAGGTTGGCCATAACGTTCTAAGGAAATAAGAAAAGGTCTCACCCGAGACAGTATCCGACAAGGACAGAAAGTCCGTCTATTGGAACCTTGTTTTATTGGAGGGCACCCGCTTCATCGACATCCTTTTGATTGTACTTAGAAACGACAAGGATTCACCGAGCAAAATAATCAAAGTAGATAAATTTCCAAGAAGTCAGATCTGGTCGCTTGGTTTTTTAATAAGACAGATAAAAGAGTTCCTCATCTAAGCTGCATTAGATGCCAGTCAAGAAGGTGGAAAAATTTCTGCAGAAAACTGGCTCAAAATAAGGCAACCTCAACCAACGGCAAGTGGGATTCCACCAATGGCTTGGTGTAAAGGAGTCTGGCTGGCAGCATGTGTAGATCAACGTTCGGCCGCGTTTTGCAAGCAGATGACAGCTTTGGCCAAGCACACAATTCAAAAAGGTGCGGAAGGATAAGCCTCCAGTCGGATTAGATACAGCGCATAGATTCTACGCTTCTATTCCCATTCAAAGAAAACTATTGATCTTGTCTCACTCTTCAACACCGATCTTTCTGCGGAGGCTTGGAGAGTTTCTTAAATTAGAGAGCCTGTTGAGAGTTTACAAAAAATTCAAATTTACTCTAAATGAAAAAGTATTACCAATCTATGAGAATCGAGCAAAATTATTAAGAAAACGGCGAGATATCGGTCTTAAATTTGTAATTAAATTTGTAATCAGGCTTAGTAAATTTTCAGCTTAATTAAATTTGTAATCAGGCTTAGGTTTTTAAAACGAGTGATCCTCAGACCATTAACAAGAACCTAAAGCAGGAGACTGCAGCAGTGAGAAAATCTTCCCGTCGCTCGTTGAGGGTGCAATTTGAGGAAAAATCCTACGCAGAATTCCATTCAATTGATGGATTTAGTGTTTGAATAGCATCTGAGTAAGCGATTGTCTATGTAGATTTGTTGCATCTGAACACAAAAAAGGCGGTGAAACAGTTACAGCAACCAAGAGAACCTGGACTCAGCCTTGATTGGTAATGGTGAAAGTTCTTCAAATGAACTTTTACTATTCCAAAGCAATAACAGCTGTCTGCTCCTACACTTTTCACAAATAGATAGGAAATAGTTTGCTGGTGGTCTGTGTGATACACATGCGGGTGGTACTCGGATGTTCCGGGTGGAGCACGGCAAGCCCAAGCAATACGCGGGTCACCCGAGTGGTATGCGAATGGCCTTAGCCATACACTAATGCTCCGGGCGGTACTCGGAGTTCCTGGGTACCGCCAGTCTGGGCCAAGCGTGAGTGATCTAGTTGGTACGGTGCCAGTTCAGGTGGTATGCGGGTGATTTTAGCGGTCTGGAGAGTACAGGAACGATACATAAGCAGCTTAGGCGGTACGTGGCTGGTCTGGCTGGTACGTGAGTAGTCGGGGCAGTCAAACGATGATGCGGATGATACGTGGGCTGCTTGTCAGTATGCGGGCGATCTAGGCGGTATATGGGTAGTCAAATTCTATGTACTTGATCAGCTGCTTGAGACTTCATCTTGTTTTGCGATTTGTTATAGTTTTCAATTAACTGTTCATTATATATACGTTTTTATGCTATGATAACATTCGCTCCGTCTCAGTTGAATTGCTTTTGAATATAATTTCATTAAAAATTTAACATTAAACATCACGTCATTTGAATTGATCTTGGGTATCTCTTTACAATATGTTCTCATGTTAAATATACGTTAACAAGTATGAACAAAGAATGGGCCACTTACGGTTTTTTTTGACATCAAACTCTTGAAGATTTCACATACCTAAAAATCGCATGTATCGCAATCGCAATAATCGCAATTTTCAATGGAAATCGAGAAGAATGAGAAACTACCCTTCTTGGATTTAATGGTCATAAGTAAAGAAGGTCTTCTTAGTTTAATATCTACCAGAAGCCCACACACCCCCAGAGGACAACAACATCTACGTCTAATCATTGGCATTCCCAAAAAATTGCCCCCTTTAATTCGATGATTCACCGGCTATTAACAGTGCCCATGGATCAGGATGGTTTTAACTCAGAAGTTAAATATATTAAAGATACGGGGAGAAAAATGGATTTGACGAGAGGATAATTGGAAATCTTGTCAAAAAGAAAAAGTATAGAATACAGAGTGATCTTTTAACGACGCTTTTTATGCAGGAAAAACAAGAAACAACCATAAGAGTTAAAATTATTTATTCATCAGTATTCAAAAAAGTTAGGGATCTTCTTGAACGCTTTGATATTAAAGTAGTTCCAACCAGTAAAGCTAAACAATTAGGTACTATACTATGTCACGTGAAAGACAAAAAGGATAAAAAGGAAAAATGTGGAGTTTATAAAATTACCTGCCCAGAATGCGACAAAATATACATCGGTCAAACGAAACGGTTAGTTGATGTTAGACTAACGGAACATAAACGGGAAGCAGCTTCAGTGAGGAAAAGAAATATAACATTAGTACGTTCAGCAGTAGCAAAGCACATATTGGAGGAGGATCACAACATAACTTGGGACAACGTGGAGGAGATTAAGGAGGTACAGCAGGTGCAAAAACTGGATGCGTACGAAAGTCTGCACATATGGAAAACCCCTATGCATAGAAGACTAAACACAGACCAAGGAAACTGTGCATCACCATTGTTCAGGCTAAGTTGAACATTCATTTGATAGTGAGGAGGAAAATTTAATTAATATGGATAGTTAAATGTATTTTAGTAAAGTAATTAATAGACAATTAGTTGGTAATTAGTACAAGTCAATTAATAGACAATTAGTTGGTAATTAGTATAAGTCAGTAATTCAAAAGTAAGCTCTATAAGTAACATACATAAGTTAGATTAAGATTAGACCGATAGACACTGAAGACACAGATTACCCCCGAAATATCGATATTTGTCACAAAATTCAATATATCTAGCTTCGAAAGGAAAAATCGGTTTTTTTATTAAAATATTTTTTTGAGCTAGGAAAATATTGGTACACATTAAATACAATTACTATGAACTTGTTTGGATCTCAGCAATTTCTATTGGAACACATTCTTAATGTATTACATCTCAGCTGACTGCGTGCTTCGTCAAGTCAAGATAAGATCCAGGTAAGGTTTTCAATATCCACACCATAAATTAATTTTTTTTTGCGCAGCGTTTAAGCACAAAGGTCGGTAATCCATCAGGACAGGAGTGAAAACTATTCTCTAGACGAGATATATGCCTTAAGGTAATGGCAATGTTGATGTAAAGGTTTTTCATTCTCAATGCCGTTTTAAAGAAGTTCATCATTAAGTATTATTGATTTAGTACTCGCTAAATTTGAGCGCTCAATTCTGATACTTTTATTCATGTTAAATTTTTAATTCAATCAGAAAAAACTAAAGTCGACTTCGACACAAAAATTTCTTTTCAAACAGATAATTACAAACATACCCAAGTAAATCGTTTTGAAAGAGAGAAATAATTCCAGAAATGTCCAAGTACTGATAAAAAACGCTACCAAAAAAAATGTAATAACTTTTTTTCTGTGTAATAAATCGTTTAACAAACAAAATTGTCGAAATCAGAGTGACTCTAACCTAGAGATACTCTATGATACGGAATTGCATCCACTTTAAGTCACAGTGTTTCATCAAGCTGCATATTTGGGCCCTATTTTTCGGTAACGATCTCTATTGATTGTAACGGTCTTATAGTTATAATCAATAGAGACCGTTACTTAAAGATATCGGAAGAGTTTTTCTTTCTAGAATCTGTGCGATTTCAACAAGATGGTGCAACTTTTCAAATAATCGGAGCTGTTTTGACACTATCGGATCGAATATTTTTCAATAAAGCAACTTCCAGAATCCCCATATTTGGTCCTTGAGGTCTGCTGGCCTTACTGCGCCTATTTTTTTCTTTTTCGTGTAAAACTTCAAATCAAAAGAGAGCAAAGTCATTCCAGTAAAAAATGATTTCTGAAAAATTAGTGGCATTATATAAACATGTAGATTTCGAGAAAATTTGTAATTTTTCAACCGTATTAATTTGTACAGCAAATTTAAATGATTGCTTCGAAAAAAGGTGCAAAAACAATTTAATAAAGTTGCAACATGTAATACGAAGCTAAAAATTTACGAAAGTGTTAAAAAATATGTTTAACACAATGTGTTAAAAACTGAATTTCAATATAATGAACATATAACTTTCAGATGCATAAACTGAAAAAAAATTATCATTCAATTTGTAATTTTTCAGGTCGAAAATTGTTTTGGTGAACCAATGCTTTAGGGAGGTAATCAATTTTTGTCTTTTGAAAGCCAACTCCAAGGAGTAGTCTTGCAGCTATTTATTTGGCACCAAAAGCCAGTTTCATGCTGTCCACATCAAACTTTGATAAGAATCTTAGCACTTGTCGACCTTAAAATCATAATCCGAACGAAATCTAAATCAACTAAACACTAAACATGTTCTGCAACTTAATCGCGACTTGTCCCAGTTAAAGATATCATTTGCTGAAAGATGTACAGCAAATTGAAAATAATCTCACGAAATGATCGTGTGCCGACATTCGATTAGCATATCGCAGCAACAAAAAACAACAACGATCGTAGACTATCTAGGATCACATCCACTATCTCGACACCTGCAAAAGAAATTGCAACTGATTTCACGACGCAACAAGGTGAAATCATGTGTAACAACAACCAATCACACATCCATCTTACTGTTCGGTCGGATGGTAAATATTCGAAATTTCGCGTCAAGTATTTTTATTGATTTGAACAGCTAATCAGATTACATCCAGTTCACCGAATCGCGATTCGAAATAAATCAAAAAGGCCGGTAAATAAATTTATGTATCTGCGATACATTAAATTGCGGACGTAGTTCGTGTAAATATTAATTAGATACTTTATAGAGTTCATTGTTGTGATCCGTGTTTTTCTATTCGCTTTTGTTAGGCACCTTTTTCGAAGCTGATCACAATCGCGAACCTTAACCTTAAAAGGCCGCGCTGAATAATGAAAGCACCAAACGAAACTTCGAACTGCATTACCCTTCGTGAAATAATGAATGAAATCGTGATAATTAATCAAGAGCTTGCGAGGCTTATTTGCAGATCGTGGACCCCGATTTTTATTTTAACGAGTTGTTATATGTTTGCTTTGCATCAACGCAATATATAATCAATGAATCAATTTAAACAAGAGCTAATTTTATTGCGTTACACAACCCGATTAAAAACTGACATAGGGGTCGATTGGATTTTAGACAAAAAAATGAAAAATATTATAATTTTGAAACAGAAGTGTGCATCGAATGTAATTAAAGCAAGATAATTCAAGATTCAAGCATAGACAAGATTATTTGGCAATTAGTTAAGTTGTTTTTATTGCTTTCAGCAAAACCTTGACGCTTGTCTATCTTATTTATTTTATAGATTATTTGAAATTTTTACTTTCAAAAAACGCGACAATCATTCGAAATTTTTCGTCTTTTAACAGCTAAGCTCAAATTATCCAATGTCGCGCTTGCATAGTGAGGCATTTGCAAAAGTTAAGTCAAGATTTATCAATATTTGAAAACCATGTGAGAGTTTCAACAACAAAAAAAAGTTTCAAAGAATGTGTAAGCCACTGCACTTATTTTTATTAATATACTTTTTATGTAACACAAGCAAAAACATATAACACCTGAAAAAGAGGGAGACAACTGAATGACTAACAGTTCGTGTAACAACATTAACAACAAATGGAAGTAAAGAACTTTCAAGCAGTCATGTCGATGCGAACTAAAGTATGCATACACGGGTGGATTTATTATTAGGCTGAGTAGGCTGGAGCCTGGTAATTTGTGCGGGCGGGTAATTTTTGCGGGCGGAAAGTTTTGCAAATGGCTGCAATTTTCTTCAACGTTAAGGCGGCTTTTGTAAGGTTTTTGGGTACTGTTTAGGCTCTTTCAGGGCCTTTTAGGTACTTCTAACGTTCTTTATTGGTCCTTTCGGTATTTTATAGATTCTTTTTAGGTACTTAATTGGTTGCTCTAAATATGTTCAGGTTATTTTTACTGTAACTGAAATTCTACATGCAGAGCAAGGGTGGCAATTGTTTTCAAGCCTAGGGCGGCTAATACGCTAAATCCACCCCTCTATACATAAATATCCAGAGAACAAGAGCTTTCTAGATTAGTTGAGATAACACTTTTAAGGCTATGAGAACACCTACATAAATAAAAGTCTAGCGCATCAGAACCGCTAGAAAAATAATTTTCGAAGAAATTGTCTTTGAGTGACAAAAAATGTGGGAAGACGTAATGCACTTTTTTGTACAACCATTCCTTATCCTAAGCAACAAAACTCAACTATAACACAAATGATGAAAATTTTCAGTGCTGGCAACACTTTCCCAATGAAGCAGCAATAAGTTTACCTTAACAAGATCATACTTAAATCAACTTATCGTTTGAATTTCGTTCTCATCGGAGGATTTCATCGAAAGTTTCAGCGGTTAAACGTTGTTTGAGGCTGCCATCGGAAAAATGCACGAAACTCGGAAAATTTCAAAATTGGTTTCTTACTTTTATCGCATATGAGTACGTAATTTGAAGCATCTGTTGGTGTAATATTTACAAAAATGGCTAATGCTGGTAGCCCTGTGTCAGCAGCAAAACAAAAAATATACCAAATCTGCTTCACGTTAGGTTAAACCCAACCAGTAAATTTCGTTTCGATTCAATCACTGCGCTGGAAGGTATACGGGTGAAAAAAAATTTAAGGTTACCACCCTCAAAACTTTTCAAATTTTAAAACGTTAATATTTGTTGTTAATTTTCATTGCAGGATCAATCTCAATTGCAAATCTAATGACAATTTATGACAAATCTAATGACGATTTTTATACGAAGTTCCTACGACATTTACTTCACATGAAGATCCATTTACCGCATGAACTTCGTTTTGATTTCTACACTGGACCGGAAGTTATAGGGAAAAAGCTTTATTTTGCTGAGCAAATTTGTAAGATTTATGAGACAAAAATCACCACAGCTGTCAGTCCTATACTAACTTTTCAACCAAATTTTCATCAAATGTTACATAAAGTAACATCCAAGTACTGTGTGAATTTTGTTAAAATCTGATGACTGAATCGGAAGTTATAAGCCAAAAAGCTGTTATTTTCTCAGTTATTTTTCAAGATGGTACCACTGCCACAGGGTTGCCCGCATTTCAAAATCACTTCCATCAGACCTGGTCCTAGCTAATACCATTTTTTCATTATGATCGGATAATCATTATGATCGGATAATCCGGTCGTCAATTCTCGTGAACAGAACTTTCGAGTGCTTAAAATAGAGTTAATTTGGTGATGGGCTGCCGTTCTTGTGCAAATCGAAATTTTGAAAATTTTATCTTGACATGAAGGACAAAGAATAAAATTTATCAAAAATTTGAATTTTTTGTCAAAAATCAAAAATTTTTCAGGAAGGTCAATGATTTGCAGGATTTTTTTTCAGCAGCCTGCCACAGCTGCAGGGTTATCTGATTTATGTTGAAAATCCATATGTGTTAAATTTTAGTCAACATCAATACGCTCTGTAATTTTCACGATGATCCATTATTTTTCTTTCAAGTGATGACGAATCCGAATTTGAAAAAAATGTCTTGCCTACTTTTTGGCACCCTGCACCCACACACGGCTCAAAAGTTCAAATTCTTTATCATAAACAAGCTTAAAACATAATTAATTCTCATTCCCAATACTTTTCTTTAACAAAAATTTACACTGCTTGGAAATATAGGAGTACCTCAAAGTTCACTAAAACGCTCGCCGCCGGCAAAAGATTTAGGATATCTGAATTTGATATCTGAATTTGATCTACCTACTATATACATCTACGTTCTCCGAAAATTTCATTTCAATCGGATCGGCCACTCCAGAGATTATCTCCCTTAATCATTTTGCTGATATATATATATATATATATATATATATATATATATATATATATATATATATATATATATATATATATATATATATATATATATATATATATATATATATATATATGTATATATATATATATATACAACTGCAAGTGCAGATACTACCAGACTCTAACACGCACAAGGTAATAATTACAGTCAATATTTCCTAAAAAATGAACAAACAGTTTCCTCTGGGAAATCGAGACGAAGTAGGAAGTGATGAATTTAAGCCAAGGACTCCACTTAAACCTCCATCTGAAACTCTGAAGATTGAGTTCGTTGGCGGAGTGTAGACGTACATAAGGTATTATATTTTAGTTTGCGTTTGTTAGAGTTTAGCACTCTGTTCGGAACTTTTGACTAATTCAATAAATTTTTTAAATTTCTATATATTATTCGTGCTTGGATAAATTTCTAGTATTTCTTCTGCCCATAAAATCAACGGCGAACTAACGTCAAAATACGATTGCCATATAGATGTATTCCGAATATTTCGCAGTATATAAATTCAACAAAAGCTTGAAAACAGCTGCAATCAAGGTCTACGTAGAATGAAGGTGAAATTTATTTTGGAGCTCCGGTAATATCAGCTGCAGCTCTAGTCCAAACAGGACTCCAAATATAAAGAAGCGATATTTTTCTAAAATGTTCCTATAAGATGCAAAATCAACGAAAACGGGGTGGAAATGAGAGAGTGATCGACGACATATAAGTCTGGCAAGGCAACTACAAACTATAAGAGCGGAAAATAATTTTGTTTGCAATTACCTTAACAATTCCTTGCGACCACCCTTTGAGTTTGCAGGCAAGCAGAAATCAGTTTCTTTAGTAGCTAAACTACAAGTTCTTTTAATCCTAGCTTCTGAGTTGGTGTCAACTTGTTTGCCTTCGGAATGTCTTGAGAAAACAATCCCAACCAGGAGCGGCTCGTCACTGAACGCAAAGGAGGCAGTACTTCCCTTGCTAGACCTTGTACTACACAAGAAAAAAATATTCAACAATATAAATTCCAATTCAAAACAAATTTTTTGATGTTTTGCCATAGGTTAGGTTAGGTTAAAGTGGCTGCCGATCCACAGAGGTCTGCCGACTGACACACATAGGCATAAGAGAAGCCCGTTGTGATGCTACAATAATTTGTGACTCGCTCCTACTCACTGAACTCGGGAAACCCTTCCCTTGACAAATCGCACTATCCCTTTTAAATTGACCAAGGGCAACTTGGTCTGGTTTGAGAGAAAGGAGCGCCAATTGCCACCAACCTTCTCCTTGCCACCAACTTTCTCCTTGCCATCCTCCTTCCTCATCCTCAGAGCCACAACTCCGACAGAAATCGTTAAACTGCACTCCCAATCATTGTGCATGCGGTCCTACGAAGCAGTGGCCCGCAAGAGCTCCCACAGTGCAGTGTAGAGTGCTTCGAGTTAAGACTAAAAGCTGCCTGGTGCGATGCGCATCCATGGATACACAGGACTGCCTTGCTATTGCACAGGATGATTCATCTGTCCAGGACCTCCTAGCATCCTCGAGATATTTTTGCCTGATGGCCAGTTTGACCTATGTCATCGGTATAAAGTTCCAAACCTTGTTAGCTCATTGGCCTCACAGTTACCCTGAAAACCCCTATGTCCAGGTACTCAACCGAATGTCTCGACATCTCCCTAAGAGATGCACGGCATTCAGCAACAATCAATGAAACTGTACAAGGACCAGCAAGGGATTTAATAGTCGCTTGGCTATTTGCGAAAATACCAATATTAACCCCGAATATTCGATTACACAGAAACCAGTCGATTGCCTGTCAAATAGCCGCAACTTCCGCCTGAAAGACACTACAATGGTCTGGTAGACGGAAGGAAAGCTTGAGATTCAGCTCATCAGAGTATACACCACTTCCGACGCTATTGTTTAGCTTTAAGCCATCAGTGTACACATCGATAAGACCACTTTCGAGGGTGACACCATCACACCATTCATCCTTACCATGAATGCCTACCAACACGAGGGATGCCTTAGCAGGGGTGGAGCGGAACGCACCAGTTACAAGTAGTGCAGCCATTCTCCGCACTTTTTTAAGCTACCGCTTACAGGTAACCTTAAGAGCACCCTGCCACCAGAACGCCAAACAAAACAATTGAATTCGCTCACCCACAGCAGTGTAAAGCCAAGTAACAGTACAATATTCATATAATATTCAAAATCTTTAAAAAAAAAAAAAAATGGAATATAGCAGAATATACTATAGACTAAATACAGCCACGTTGGAACTGTCTGAATTATGAATGCCCATATAAACGTTTTATGGTTTGACTATTGTATCTGTGGCACTTTTTATTTATTTATTTATTTATTCCACCAAACAAGGTAAACAATTACAAATAAATGAAACAAAAATAAATATTGAAATTACATCTAAAAAATTTAAATAAATTAATAACAGGTATAACATACAACTGAACGCAATGCAAATAAATAAATTAATATTCAATAAATAAATACATAACAGCAAAATTACATGTAGGGTACAAAATTATTAAAAACAAAAACGAAATTAAATATTTGATTAGTCATGAAAAGTATACTAGGCCGGTTGACTAGAGAGGGTAGGATAAAAAAAACCTTGGTAACTCTGTTTTTAAAGGAGGCTTTCGAAATCATGGGGAAAAGTGTTGGTTCATGCTGTTGAATATCTTGCAGCATCTATTGATTGGCACATTATCAGCACATGCGCTGCTATGCTTATATTCACCTAGCATTCGTCGGGATCTAGTGACTCTCACGGACTGATTAAGGGGGGAAATACATGTAACTGCAAAAAAAAATCGATTTTTTTTAATACATCAAAATGTTTGAAATGCGATATTTAAGCGATATTCGTATTAGTTCTCGAGTTATAGTCAGTTATAGGCAGCGCGGCGTTCCCCAGGTCGCTGGAGCTTTAAAACTTTAAAAGCGTTTTTCTCAAAGTAGTACTTTTTCAACTGCCGTACAAAATATCTCAAAAAATGTTGAACCGATCCGGCTCAAATTTCTACCACATCTACAAAAGAGTATTATCTCCTTGTTGAACCTAAATGTTATTGTAATTCGAAAAAATTAATTTGTTTATTAATGTTTAAAGCGTGATTTTTTTGAGAAATAATCGATTTTTTTGTTTGATCTAAAATTAATGTAAAAATTTAATTTTTTTTTAATACATTTTATTGGTTCACCTATGAATTATATATTTCATTAGCATATTTTTTTTCTCTGAATGTTGCAAGTTCGCCGGAAAAGGCGTTAAGTTGTACGAGGCAGTTTTTGATGTGTTTTTTTCATTCGCTCGCATCGCCGCCATTTTGTGTTGAAAAATTATTAAAAAATATTTTCATTTACTGTAAGACATGTACTTTAAGGATTTAATATTAAACATTTTCTAAATGAACAATATATACATTTTAAATCAATCTGAAATGAGCAATTTTTTTTCGATTTTACATGTATTTCCCCCATTAAGCACTAATCTTTCCTGTATTTAGTCGACATTAACAGCGTTTCTAATGACATCGAAGCTGAGGCAGGCAGAGAGCATTAATCTTCTGAATGCAAGTGGTGACAAGCTTAGAGGTCTAAGGTGTAAATTGCTAAAATCATAAGGATGGTAAAGACCTCTAAGACCGAAGAGCAAGAATTACTTTTGAATAGATTCAAATATCTGGCTGTGAATTTCGAAAACAGGGTTCCAGATAATGCAAGCATACTCGAGAAGAGGGCGAACCCAAAGGCTCTGAAACTCCCTGGCGCGTCGCTTAATGAATCCAAGTCGTTTACTTGCTTGAAAAATCATTTTGTCATAAAGTCTTTGTCTGTATTTGGCGTGTTAGTTAGTTTGAATTCAATTAATTAAAGGAAAGTAAATCGTTTTTTTTAAAGTTAATATGAATTATTAAAGCCGTTTACACACTCGTGCTTGCCATGAAAAAAAAAACAGTCGAGAAAAGGCGAAGAGACGATTTAGACATGCACCTCGTCAACGTTTGTCATGTCTCGGGGAGATTCTGATTGCGCCGTGAGATGTAGACAGCAGCTCAACTGTAAAGGCAGAAGGGGAAAGAGTGTTTTTTCTGCATCAACAGTTAGATTAATCACTACATCGTGGTAGCTTTCAGTGAATTTTTAGTGAAAGGTCTAATCAACTGCCATTTTAGTTAGGTATCAGATCCTTGCGACAAAATGTACCAAATAGATTAGATTGGATTAGATTAGAAAAGATTTTATTTTTAGTTTTTTTTTGTACATTATTAATATAATTAAATAAAAAAATGTCTAACTAGCAGTTATAATATTTTGGCCTGCTGGCTCTTGATATTTCTATTGTTTTTATGATTATCTTTTGAATTTTTTTTTAATCGTACACGCTAATTATCATACCCAGCCGTGTACAGTAGCTGGGATTATCCTAGCAATAGTCACTTAAAATCTATCTTACGCTATGACTTAAGTCTAACCTTTACCTAACTAAGATTAACTTAGCCTTATTAGACCTAATTCTTTATCCTAGGTCTTACATCTAGCCTTTTCTATTCGTAGGGAGGCCTACATAATTAAAAAGCGCATCCATGAGCTGTCGTTGACTCGCTACTTTCGCGGGGCGTATAAATGGCTCATTAGAGCCGCCTGTACGCCCAAGTGACCGTATCAGCCCGTTCTCATGTCCATCTGTCCGTCCGTAGAATCTTGTCAATTCTACAACCCGGTCCCTAAGCGGCTTCAGTCCCGACTCCTCATAAAGGAGAAGGTTCTTCGGCCACTTCTTAGTCATCGGGCTGTAGAACGTACCAGTACAGTAGCGGAGGATTCTCCTTTCGAATACCTCCGCTTCTGCCATGGCAGTTTTGGAACAGGTAATCAAGGATGGGGAAGCATAAGTCAGGATAGGCCGGATCAGAGTCGGGTAGCAAATGGACTTAGCTCTGGTGGTCATGCCCATCTTTTTGGCAAAAAGAGGTCTGATGCGTTGAAATGCGGACTTAGCAGTTTTGATTTTACGCCGCACATAAGAATTAAACTTCAGGAATTCATGGAAGCCAACACCGAGGTACTTTAGACATGAGATTGGAGTAATCATAGAGGTTCCAAACGAGACAGTGAGTTTTTCGGCCTTGTTGCGGATTGTTTGAGATCCCCGATACTTAGAAGGATTGCGAAATATACAGAGTTGTCTCTTACTGCTATTTTGTTTAATGCCCCATTCGTCAAAGTAAAGACTTAGTTCTGCCAAGTAGTATTCCAGGCTCTTCGCTGCTTTGAGCGGGTCTTTGCTCGATGCAAATAAGAGCGTGTCGTCAGCATATTGGAGGACTTGTACTTGAGGTTGGCTTGCTGGAATAGGAAAATCAGCAGTGAATATTGTATAAAAAATTGGTCCAGTGACAGAGCCTTGTGGTACCCCTGATGTAACAGGCCCTTTGGTTAAATCTGCTCCATTAACGCTGACATAGAATTGTCTGTTGGTAAGAAAGCTTGCAGTGAGTCTTATAACATCTTCCGGGAACCCAAACTCGATCAACTTTAAGAGAAGGACTTCATGCCATACGTAATCGAAAGCCTTTTCGATATCTAAAGCACACGTGCAAGTATGAGATGGCATGCTGCGTCCCGTGCCTGTAGCTAAAGCCAAACTGGTGGTCAAGAATCACCCGCGTGAGCCCACAGTGATGTTTTATCATTTCCAGCCAGATTTTCTCAAAAATCTTCCCCAAATTAAGAAGCAGAAAGATTGGGCGGAAATTGCTGGCCTCATTGCTTTTGCCCTTCTTATGAATAGGAACAATTTTAGGACCAAATAGATTAAAATCGGTGGAGTTAAGAATATTATCTAGGTTGAGACTATCATCATTTTTAATAGCCGAAAATTTTCAATTTGGGCGATTGAAATTTCCATGTATTATAATTTTACAATCCTCATTAAGAGATAATGCAGTCTGTTCAAAACTGTTAATTTTTTCTATGCGAGATATTTACTCCATTCTTCTTTTACATGAGAGTTATTGAAAAGTACTCTTTTTCTGTCACAGTACACTGTGAAATCGTCTTTGCTACCATGCTCCACGAATTGCATCTGTGAGCTGCTTTAAATTTCACAGTATTATTTATTTGAGTTTGGACTTCACGTTTTCGATTGAACTCACATCCGGCGATTGTGACGGCCAAATATCTTTTTCACTAACTTCATAAACCCGTGCTGATAAGTTTCCAACATTTTTTGAACATTCAGTTTTTCAGTAAATAGATAAAGGCAACCGAATCAAAGTTCCGAAAAGCATCCCGAAATGGGAATTTTTACGAGAGCTTAGCTGTTTACATGGTGAGACCAAGCACGCCGTATAGAACTGTTGGAATTCTCTACGGCCCAGTCCCTCCATTTTTTTATATGAGTTTCAGAGAGAAAGGGTTTTCAGTTCGTGCTTCAAAACTGCACACTTTTCTCGCACAGTTGCTGTCAAATTGTGTTAACACGCATTTCTTTTTTGGCCAACTGGGTTTTAGCTACGCGCAACATCTTCACTATCGCTTGATCCGCCTTACTCGATGTTTTTCTAGTTGTCCTACGATTCGACAAATCATCGACGTTTCTGCACTCCGAATATTGTTGCACCTACTTTTTTACGAAACTTTGAGAATTTTTCAATGCTTTTGCACCACGAGCAACCTTTAATTTAAGTCCTTTCAGATGCAAACACCAAAATACTGCTTCGAAGCACTTGGTGTGGATAAAACTCATTTTGTCAAAGTGTGCTCTTCACGACAATTTGTCAACTACTGGAAGTGCTGCTATTTTTTTTTAATAATGCTAGATAATGCTAAATGCTGTAAAATAATACTGCTAAATAATGCATTTTTATTGGATTAAAATAAACATATATTTATATAATTGTAGTGTTCCATTTTTGCTAATTAGTACTTCCAAGTACTTGAAAGTAGATCGCAAATAGAACGCCATTTTCAGTCATACGAGCAGATTCTAACCAGTCAAATTGTATGCAGTTTTCAAATTTAAAACAGTTGAAAATAAAGGGAGAAAACATCGAGTATAAACTACCACAATCGGTAGAAAAAATAAAAGCAACTAATCAGAAAATTACCTCTTTTAACTTTTTACACATTATGAGGGCTATTTCTAATTTCCTTACTACGAAAACATTCAACATTAATAGCCATGAAAAAATTAAAGCCACCTATTGTCAACTAAATAGCCACCTCACGGCAAAAAATGGCGTAACTACTCATGAACTACCTATATTTTTCAAAATATCATTTGGATCACAATCAAAACAGCACCAATTATTTATTTTTAATTGAAAAAAATTATTAGTGTCGGATGAGAACATTTTTTTCCATCGTTATCCGTGCGATTGCTTGCATTTCAAGCCTAACAAATCAATTGGTTCACATTATTCAGGAAATAAAATATGTAACTAGAATGCATATTCTTTGGTAAACTTGAATTTAGGGCTCCTGAGAGTCTGAAGTGGATGGGACCACATCACACATTTTTAGCAATGAAACGAGAAACCTAAATTTAAAATAAAGTAAAGTAAAGCAATCACACGATAACCCTTGTACGGGTCTAGGGACTGAAACTGGTAGAGAGCTTCAATACAATTTTTTTTAACCATTGTGGATACGAGTGTGGAGTGATTAGTTCCACGACTCACTTTACCCCTGATTTAAATCAGGTACCTAATCAGAGGTAGTTGAACTCAAAGCTTGGTGCGCGGACCCTCGTCCGAACCTGCATTCGAACCAGGGACCCCACACGCAAGAAGCCAGTGCTCTACCCACTAGGCTACTCAAGCTTCAAGCCTGAATTTACCATATTTAATGCAGTCCAAAATTGCCTTAATATTGGAATGTCAAACTTTGCATTTTATTTCACTTAATATTTCACTTATTCTACAACATTAATAGCACTTGTCCCTAGCACTGGGATTTCCTGCGAATTGTTGACAAAGATCGACTATTTATGCTTTGTTCTCTTGAAAACACAAAGGTGTAGTACTAGTTCTAATGTACTTTTGGTCTGCAGCAAAATCATTGGCAGCAGGTGGGTTTGCAGCAGGAATTGATCAGTCGACAACGGTTTCCTTCGCTGGGGGTAGGCTTACAGTTGACATTGTCAAAATACTCTTGCCTAAAGCGCATATTTGTTGAAATGAGGCAGGATTACATCATGTTTTCAAAAGTTAGGTCTGTTCGCGTACGCTATGCATTGCCATGAAGTCGTTTTATTACGCTGTTTGACTGAACACTGAAATCTTTTATGGAGATTTCAGTTGAATCTGAGCTAGCGCTAGATCCTGAAAAGTGTCAAACCGTGTTGTACGAATAAATATTTTCAGAATGCGCTGCAAGGAGAATATCTTCCGCGCAATGTTATTATGAAAATTGAATATTTTTGTGGAGATACTTTATAACGGCTTAAGATGACTTTCTAATTGCTATCACTATTTCAAAATCAGGCAACTGTCACTTCTGGCTGTTACTTCTAAAGAAATAACATGAGAACGCCTTTGCACTTTTCATGAATTTTCCCCACCACATGATTCAGGAAGTTTCAGTCGATGAACGCGACCAAAAGCACACTGTGATGATGATGGGTAAGATTGGAAATAGATGAGTGCCAGATTACTCCGAAGTCTAAATTTAAATGCTAAAAATAATGCTAGATACTAACTCCGAATTTCTAATGCCGTTTTGGAAAAAATAATGCCGCATCTAGCATTCAAAATGGTAAAATGGTAGCACTTGGAGACTGAAACGAATGAAGGTTAGAGAAATAGTTCAGAGGGAGGAAAACTTAGCTGTAAAAGGTAGCAGACTTGACTTTTAAATTTTCTTAATAATTGAAGGCACGCTCTTGTTGAACTAACTGTACTAGTGAAGAAATCACTTCGCAAACGTCATTGTGTATGAATTCGTTTGAAACGGGTAGATGTAGGTTACATTAGGTCTGTTCCCGTACTACAATTAATTCCGATTTATTGCAATTAATTTCAGTGAAGTCGTTCTCGTACGAAAACTGGAAATTTCCCCTCTCTCAGTAAATTTCAGTAGGATCTGGAGCTACTGAAAAGTGTCAAACGGTGTGGCGCGAGTAAATATTTTCAATTGTACGCGGCAAACAACATATTTTGTGCTTAATGTTGTTATGAAGGTCGAATATTTTTCTGGCGGTAATTTATCACCGCTTATGATGACTTTATAATCACTATTGTTCTCCCAAAAACCGAAGACTGACACTTTTAGTTGTCAATTTTCAGTAAATGCAATAAGAACGTTCCCCACTTTTCATGAATTTCCCCCACTATATGATTCAAGAAAATTCAGGAAAATTCAGTGACTGAAAATACGGGAACATAACTATTATTCCAGACATCTAATTCGATCTCACCTCAAATTCGGTGTAGTCTGCTATGCTTAATGTAACTAAATTTTTAGAGAAATGAATTGAATTAATAATCTTCTCGAATTGTATTCCAGCTGTGTTATTTAGGTCGGAAGCCTGCACGCAATAATTAAATTAAGATTGCAGGTTTATAAGAAGCAGCTTAGATCGGTCCTCTCTAAAAAGATGTTCAATCTTGTATACAACTTTTTTAGAATTTTCAAGGATATTGTAGTTTCATTACTCGCCATTAACTGTAAAGAACTTCGTAATGCTAACAATCCAAGTTCTAAATATAGCATCACAGCTATCGAACAAAGTGGATTTATATTACGAGTTTGCATGATACTTTCAAATGCACAATGATTCTGCCACCAGTCACAGGTCAACGTCAATTAAGTTCTCATTTTGTGTTGTCATGTCTTGGTTCATTTCCAAGAAATAAGACAAATCAACTATGAAGTGAAACTGAGATACTGCTAATTATTGTCTTAAGAGATTTGCAAAAAATATAACTAGAAAATTAGCATGCATCTGGATTCCCGTGTGTTCTACTTACCTACTGATTTATGCCATCAAACACTAATCTTCAAAAAAAAATAGTCTCAAAACTAGTGAAACTGTACTAAAGCTGCACAGTTGTAAGAGATTTCTGTTTACTTCATGAAAACTTTCAAAAATAGTTCAATCGATGATTCCAAGTACTGAATAGTGTGAAATATCTGGCATTTAAACTCGAGTAATTCCGTCTTCATACATACTAACTCAAGTGGCCATCAATTTTCGTCAATTACTTGTTCAACTCAAGTCTTTGCATACATTTGAAAAGCTGTCTGAAGTGATCTTGTGATAAACTGGCGAATTCATGGATACGGCCAATCCGGTCCATTTCCCAGCTGTAATCATTTCGAATCGAAATCAGCCAACTATGCAAACAAGCTTCACATGAAAAAATAAAACATTAAAATCCTACCCCACGATCCCAACACTTTAGCATAACTTGAACTACTCAATAGCTTATATATCTGTTTGAGTCTCTTACGTTCGCGTCGAGAAAACAAATACCGTCCGATTTACTTTCACTTTATCTTTTCGCCGACAATTAGCTTTGTAAATGCACCGTATTACTCCGGTGCGACGGTCCAATGAAAACCAGACAGATATTCAAAATTTATTGTCAAAAAAGGTTTGAGGAATCATGTGTACAAGAGCTTTTATCAAGTGCGTCGACAGTTCCGACAGAAATTAATAAGCAAATTGGAAGTGTGTCATAGGGGTATAAAAATAATATGTTCCTTAGAGTACGGAATTTTAAATTGAACGTACAATTCGGCATTGAACATAAATTTACAATGTTGAATGGCGGAGCTTGAAGCTGGAAAAAGTAGTTGAGATTCGTTGCATAAGTTGCACCGATACGGACTGCGACGGTTTCGGTCGTTTACTGAGGGAATGATGAAGAGGAAGTAGCAAACGATTGGTACATTTTGTTTAGTGGTCAGCAGATAGTGTTTGAATCATTGATTTAAGCTCGTTGCAATACGTAACCAGGATTTAAAACAGCTTATCAAGTTTCGATGAAGAAATCTGAGGAAATAAGTGTTTACTACACCTGTTTTGTTTTAGTACGCAAACAAATTGGTTTGTTCAACATAACAGTTGTTTTGCACACAACATCTAGACAATAGCTTAAACAAAATTCAGATTTATTTCAGCTTTCAGACTGGAGGTTGGATGATGTTTTGAGGTGTTGGAGGACCGAGCCATAAGTTCCAGAGAAAATAGTCTCTTGATAATACAATTGTGGCATATCCAGTTACATGTTTTATATAGCCTATAGATCTCAATAAATATACTGTAAGTATTTAAGTCAACCGTTGAATCTAAATTTGCAGCTTCTTTAGTGGATGAGAGTGCTTGTAGCCTGTGTTGAGAGCAGTGAAAAATAATTAAGCTATAATCATAAAGCTAAAGGTTTGAGTTAGAAGTAATAAACCTATGAAGAGTGTCAGAGAGCAAAAACAGCCTGCAAACAGCTATGCTGCTGAAAAAGGGGTTTATGCATGCACTTGGTCAACACGACTACAACCATTTCCTCAAAGAGTTCATTTGATAACATGCTAGGTCAAATTCAAGGACAATTCCATGAATCTAGTTGAGAATACTATGTAGTCTGCGACTAACTAATTTTCAAACCTATCTTTTTTGTTCGGTATGAAAGTAAAACTTTTCAGCACCAGTGTCAGTTTTTTAATGCGAGTTTCTTGAGCACTAAGGATGATGAAAGGATGAAATTCTAATAATTCTGTATAGTTTTAAATGCACCGGATTATATCCAAGTTTTGCACTGTATTATTCAACCATTGGAAAATAGTTTATTCATGTTATGGCGCAGAGTTTGTATGCTAAAATAGTGCATCAAAACTGCTAGAAAACTAATTTTCGAAGAAATTATCTGTGAGGGA
Organism: Nemotelus nigrinus; assembly: GCA_947369275.1. Lineage (NCBI taxonomy): Eukaryota > Metazoa > Arthropoda > Insecta > Diptera > Stratiomyidae > Nemotelus > Nemotelus nigrinus. Next base: position 74,624,264 of record OX376372.1, read on the forward strand.
TTTAAAAATGTGTGAAGACGTTATACACTTCTTTGTAGTACCATATCAACCATTTCTTACTCAAAGGAACATATATCATTTTCTGACAGCATTTTCTATAACACAAATGATGAAAATGTTCAGTCCTGGCAACATTTGTCCAACACAGCAGCAATAGATCTACCACAACATGCACGTGCTTAACCAACCTATCCTTTGAATTTCGTTTTCATCCTAGGATATCACCGAAAGTTTCAGCGATTAAACTATGTCTGGGGCTGCCATCCGAAAAATTTCCCAAACTAGGAAAATTTAAATATCGGTTGCTTATTTTATTGTAAATACTTTGCTTATGAATACAAAATGGAAGCATCTGTTGGTGCAATATTTACGAAATTATCTGGTGCCGGCACCATAGCTGCTTCACGTTGTATTAAACCCACGCTATGAATTTCGTTCCGATTGAATGGCTGCGCTGTAAATTATAGGAGTGAATATAATTTTAGGGCTACCACCGTCCAAACCTTTTTGAATTTTTGAAACCTAAATATTTGTGGTTAATTGTCATTGCAGCATCATTCCCATTTGGAAATTTTATGACAACATCGCTCGATAAAGAAATGTCAATAAATTACGAAATTCATCATAGCTGGCAACCCTTTCACAATTTTTTAACGAAATTCCTACAGAATTAGAAATGCAACAAGGTCCACTTATCACATGAATTTCGTTTTAATTTCGTTACTGCATCGGAAGCTATAGGGAAAAAACCTTTATTTTCCTAGGTAAATTAACAATATTTAGGAGGCAAATATTGCCATAGCTAGCAAACCTATCCTAATTTTCCAATCAAATTTCAATTAAATCTATTTCAGAGTAAGGTACACCTACTGCATGAATTTAGTTAAAACCTGGTGGCTAAATACTAACATTTTCTGTAAATTTCATATTGATCGCATTATCCAATCGTCAGTTCTCGTGAACAGAAGTTTTGAGTGCTGCAAATAGAGGTAGTTCGATCACGGGTTGCGGTTCTTGTTTACCGCGGATTTTTGTAAATTTTTATTTCACTTGGTGGACAAAAGTCAAAATTTATCAATAATTTGAATTTATTATCAAAAATCAAAAAATTTTCAGGAAGGTCGATGATTTGAAGGATTTTTTTCAGGAGCCTGCTATAGCTACAGAATTTCTCGCACAATCTTGAAAGTACATGTGTATTACATCAATACGCTCTGAAAATTTCACGATGATCCATTGCTTTTCTCAGAAGTTATGACAAATCGAAATTTAAAAAAAAATCCTCGCCTAATTTTGGGCACTCAGCGCATACACTAGGTTCAAAATTTCCAATTCTTTATCATAAACAAACTAAAAACATAATAAGTTTTCATTCCTAGTCCTTTTTTTACCAAAAATTTACACTGCTTGGAAACATAAGAGTACCTGAAAATTCACTAAAATGCCCGCCGCCGCCAAAAGGTTTGAGATATCTGAATTCTAGCAAATTGTGAGCCTACCTGTTATATGCATCTATCACCATCGAAAATTTCAGCTCAATCGGATCGACCACTCCAGAGATTCTGAAATCTCTAAATCAAAGCTCCTTTACAGAGAAGCGGAACAATTGCATTAAAAGAAAGAACATTTCCCAAGTAGAGAGCAATGGTAAATAATTATTTTTAAAACTTGCTAGATAAAGACTGCTTATAAGTCGTGTATATTAATTTATATTACAAAAGCAAACCTAAAAAAGATTGCAATGCGAAGGTTCAGTAGATGTCCTATTACGCTATAGCACAGCTTTAGACGGAAAGAAAGCTAGGCAAGTTTTAGTTTGCAGAAGGTAGCGCACTACGCTTCGCTTAACAAACTGTGCCCAATGCCGGGTTCCCAGCAAAGAGACAATTTGAAAAACAGTTTTGTTTTCAACAAACAAAACAAAATACTTGTTTTGTTTTGTGAAAACAGTTCTGCTTTTTTGTAAACAGACTGTTCCAACTGAACAGACAGGTTTTGTTCTCAGTTTTGTTTATCCTGTGTCCGAGAAATGTATGAAGACGGTGATTTTATAATTAACTGTGGATTTTTCTTCATAAATGACATAAAAAGAAGAAAAAAACTGATATATTGGGTCAGTTCTCAATTAAAAAGGAAGGTTGATTATAGCACGGAAGTATTATTGGAAGATTTATATACTGACGACGTTGGCTTAAGTGGAAAAATGAAATCATCGTTTCACAACTTTGTAAGAATGTCAAGCAGTGATTTTGAACTGCTAATTAATTTGCTAGGACCGAAAATTGCCAAGAAAAATACAAATTACAGAAAAGCGATCGCCTGGCACTTACTTTGAGGTACTTAGCTACTGGAGACAGTTTTCAATCATTGAAATATTAGTTCAAAGTTTCACCTATTTCAATATCTCGAATAGTGCTGGAAGTATGTGAGGCCCTACATGATGCTCTAAGACAGTACATCAAGGTAAAATAAATAAAATTAATAAAATAGTCATATTGTGTACCTCTATCTACAGTTCAATCAGATAAATATGGGTCATAATATAAATTAAATATGACAAAGTAATTAATAGAACGCTTTATTTCAGTGTATTATTTATATTAAGCATAAGTATATGATTACTGCTACTGATTATTATTTTTTTATTATTTTTATATTTAACATTTTTTACGAGGTGAATCAAACTACATTAATCGATATACTGAGTGCTGTCGCTAAAAACAAAAGTGCATGTTTCAACCAAATAGACACAAAAAATGCGAACAGACAGGTTTTCCTTTGATCTTACTGACTCGCGATGGGAAGGTGTTTTGTTTACTAAAACAGTTTTCAGAGACAAAAATGTTCGCGAAACTGTTCAGTTTTTACAAAACATTCGTGTTTCTGTTCAGAAAAACATTTTTTGTCCGTGTCTCTTGGTGGAAGCCCGGCATAATATTTGGCGGGAAAAACAGCAGATGGTGAGCTGTTCCACAACTGTATTGACCTACATAGACATCACTAGCACTGACCAAAAGGCTGTGACAGGTACTCTATAAGGGCTCAGACTTCATATTTCCTTAGAATAATATCCACAGTAATAGCGATAAAGAGCCCACATTACATCGATGCTGACGAGATTCAAGACGTGAAGTAGTGGCTGCATCGTCAATAAGCTTGAAAGCTTTTTGTTGGACTTTGTCTAGTTCTCCTAAAGCTGTGCGGCTTGAGTTGTTGAGGTGTTGAGTTTACTGTAGAAGTTGAATCCTAAGAAATTTAGCAGGAAGAGAGTAAGGCTTGAGCGAAAGAGGATAAGATTGGGTTTTGGACGCATTAAACACAATACGGTTCAATGATCCCCAAAGCGATAATGCTTAATAGGTCCCTGTTTAACGAGGTAAGCAGGCAATTTCTGCTAATGGAAGTAGCGTTCGCATGAGAGTAAGCCACTCTGACAAAAGGAGACACAAAGTTAATGGTGCTGTCATCGGAAAAACTATAAACCGGATTGAAAGTGGAGGAAAGAGGATCGTTTATAAATAAGAGTTGAGAGGACAGTACCTTGCGGTACCCCGGCATTGGTAGTGTGGACACAGGAATTGAGTCCATTGAGAAAAACTTAGAAGCAATGGTCTACGCGGGAACTTTCATTTCACTTGACAAGGATAAGGTGAAGACTAAATGTACAAAGCTTGGCTAATAGTATATAAAAGGTTTGCAAAATATTAGGAGAAAAACTTATGGAGAGAAACATTTCGTCTCACTGAATCAATGAGAAGTGAAAATAAGTTCCCAGTGAAGCGCCCCGAATGGAAACCATATTGGCGATTACTGATAAGATAGCTCGACTCAAGATATTTGGCAAAAAAAACCAAGTAAATTTCACAAAGATTCAATATTCGTCATTTAAATGCACCTTATTCTGTAACTCATTCTTTGTATCTAACTTTATCGCGGAAAAACTCCGGGATGCCGTCGTTTTGAAATTTTTACTATATATCAACTGTGAACTACATTAATTAGCAGAGATGTTAAATAAAGGATGAATTAGATACGAGTATATAAATCTGCTCTTAACTTCATTCAGGTCATGTAATCCCGAGATTTCACGATATCAGAATTTTGGGATTCCGACACATTGTGGACATTTTCGGGATCCCGAATTTTTTATCGCGACACCCGAGATTTCGGGATTGATAAAATTCAACCCATTTTGAGAATTAAAAAAATTTCATCATTACGACATAAGCGAACAACCCAAAACTTAATACTAAAAGAAACATCGTTTTATGAAAACGAAGGCTCTGAAGACTCATAGTTACAACTGGCGTAAAAGTGTAGAACTTGCAACATTTTTTTCAGCAGCTGAATATATATGCAGTAAAATTAGGTCTAGTTTAAATTTTTAAACTCTTGACGAATTATATTTAATAAGAGCACACTTTCAAAACAAATCACCAGTTTGAACCAATCGATATTATTACTTATCACTTGTTTCTTTGAAAAGCAAAATTACTTTGTAATTGATATGCAAAGAACTGAAAAGAGTAATGTATTTTTATTATATAATCGTAACATCCGGTATGCTGATTAAATTTCAATTCGTTTTTAACTAATTTTATAATTAACTATCATGACCAAATAAGGAGAAATTATTGGACAAGAAGATTAGAAGAAATTAGATCATAACATTAAATTAGATGCAATTATAGATTAACGTTTTACTTGCTGGCACCCATGTACATGTGTGCATAAATTTAACATTATAATAAACCTAGCTCCCGTTTTTTTTTAAATATTTGAAATAAAGTTTTAACTGGATATGAATAAACCAATATATCTGTTTTAATTCCCTTGATACAGTTCTTTTATAAAATTGCGAAATCTCGGGACTATCTCGGGATCCCGAAAATTCTTATCCCGAATATTTGGGACCTCCATTTAATGCCCAAACTTCAGCGCGAATTTGTTTTCTTTTCATACAGTCCTTGCAAGATATAGTGAACCAAAATTTTACTTAATTCTAAGTAGTGGCATAGAAAACCAAACAAAATGACTAATGACACCCAAAGATAATGTTAGTTACCTAGCTCCGACACATTAATTTCTCATACCTGTATTTGCTTCATTTAATCTCTACTTTGTCATAAACCGTGTATACAGAACCGGATAAAAACAGAATTTGGATCGATATAGTACAATGTTAAAGAATAAACAACCCGTTTACATTCGTCTGTTTTGATCTCAATCTTATTTTTGCCATGGTTTTTGCACGCGACTATTAGTGAGCAAATTATCAAGCAAATACATCGTTCATACGATAGCCAATCAACAGTTCTCCTAATCTACATCATTATGCTCTATCATTCAAGCATACATACAAGTACGATTCATCATACACCCGACGAATCGGCGGCCGCATACCGCGAACTGACAGAGTTTGATCACAGTTAGTGCGACTCAAACATTTTCAGATAGTTTCCATTCGAAACTTTGTTTGTGTACTTACTAGGTCTGTTTGCGTACTACGACTAGGTCTGTTCGCGTACTCACTAGGACTGTTCGCATACTTACTAAGCCTGCTCTGCAATTAATTGCAATGAAGCCGTTTTTGTACTCCGTTTTACTGAAAACTGAAAATTTCGCCTCTTTCAGTAAATTTCAGTAGGGTCTGAGCTATTGAAAAATACTGAAAACTGTCAAACGGTTTTTGGCGTAATATTTTTATGAAGGACGAATATTTTTATGGCGATAATATATCACCGCTTAGGATGACTTTGTAATCACTATTGTTCTCCCAAAAACCGACAACTGACACTTTTGTTTGTCAATTTTCAGGAAATCCAATAAGAACGTTTTCGTACTTTTCATGTATTTCCCGCACCCCATAATTCAGGAAAATTCAGTAAAAATCAGTAACTGAAAGTATGCAAACAGACCTACTATTTGATTGGGAGTTTCGTATCGAATTTCATACTCTGCAGACAAATGATGCAATCAAATGTCTCTGCGGCCAGCTATTTTCTGCTAGAACTCTGCTTAACAGTAGCGTGCAGCGTTTATGCTCTATTAAGTTTTACTTTAGCCAATGTTAGAATGCTTTTTGTTTCTCTTGAAGAGATTTATTTTCTGTAATTTAGCATTTTATGAATAGAAAAAGGTGAACTGCGAGTTTTCGTTTTGCGAAATGCCTAGTATTTCTTAGGGTAGTAAGATAATGGTGACGTATGTTGGTTAAATAGAAACAAGAAGGTTTTACTTGAATTGTTAGAAATTAATGTTTGTGATTCTTTATTAACTTTAGAGGTGTTTATTTTTATTTAAGTCTTATTAATTTGTATTATATTTATCCTTCTCCTTCAATTACATACTTTCTCATTTTTGGCAACAAAGCTCAATGACTTTTCGTCGTTCTTATTGGAAATTTTTTTGGACGAACGTTAGATTTTATTTTTTTCATAAATGTAAGTTCATGAAATAGAACTTCCGTTTTGGTCAACACAAATTTTTATTCTGCGAGCCGTTACTGATCCCAATCAACTTGTGGGTTTTATTAAAGTTCTATGTTTGCTTTATTGAAAGTCAAACGGCCGGTGTTCCACAAATGTGCACAATGCACAAAAATAGTATCTTGAAAAACGGAATAATTGAGGTGTGTAGCGGTATGAAAAATATCACTTGTTTCCTTATCCAAAAAAAACTTAACTGCAAATAGATTCAAATTCAATTAACCGAAAATACGATAATTACTTAATTTTACAATTTCATTGGAATCACTCAATTACAAATATGTCTTTATCAAATTGGTACGAGATTAAAACTACCGTTTGTATATTGTATGATTTATGAGCTTTGTAGCATTTCAACATACCATACGAAACGGTAATTTCTTGGTGTACCTTACATTAGCACTACACAACTTTGAATACACGTGGTTTTTTATCGGCGTATTTGACTACACTACTTCAGTTCTATCAAGTTTTACCAGTGAGTAAGCTGGAACTTGAATGTTGTGTAAAAATAGCCTTATCGGCATGCGTTTACACCTATTCGAAGTTCCGGAAGAAAAGGTTAATAGAAAAATGGGAAGGAGAATACAATTAGCAAATCTCAAGCACAATACCTCTTAGAATATGTTGCCTGGTATGAGCCTAATCGCAAATAGAACTGTTGTAGAGTTGGATCTGCCTTTTATTGTGTTTTTTGAGTTCTCCATTTTGAAAGGGGAAATTATCCACATTTATGATAATCATGAGCTTCGAATTTGTTATTATCTAAACATTTTATGTTCATATTTCTGAAGCTGTTAAATTTAATTTTCATTGGTTATGAAATGAGTGCCATATTAATTGAATTCTTCTGACTGGAATTGAATAAAATTTCATGTTTCCCATAATTTTATTCTCACAATATATGGCGGCATGGTCTCCACTTTTGATTTACTATAAATTTGGCGGATTTTCATGTATTTCTTTTCATGCATGACTTAAGGCACCATATTCAATTTAAAAACAAACAATATTTAGTTTATTCTTGATTTGTGATTTTAATTTGTATATTCTTAATTCCAATGTTTTTTAGTATAAATGTGATAATTACAGTAGAGATAAAAAAAAATTCATAATTCCATTCGATTTCAGATGTATGTATATGTATTACTAGTTTGCAAATAGATGTCTTTAGTGGCATTATTGAGATATATGTTTGAAATTACTTTTCAAAACGTAAGTAATATAGCTATTTGTTTTGTTTATTATAATTGTTTTGTTTTATTTTAGGGAGTTGCTGCAACAGCCGGTTATGTAGGTTATTTTTTCTTAGCTTAATACGCCAAATCATTCAAACCAATAGAGGATTTACCATTAAGGCAATTTCATTGACCGATAATTAACATTTGCTCATGCGATTTGCTTCAATTACTCTCTTTAAACTACAACGCCTTCTGTAGCTGATTTCCATTCACATCAGATTTAAATGTGCTAAACAAATGCAACCTCATTATCTTAAGATTTTTCAAGTAATTACCAATTTGTATTTCCGAGCATAGTTGTTCACAAAAAACAACTATCACTCTTCAAAGTCTAGCTTAAAACTCGTATGCTAATCTCATTTCGGATATGATTTCGTAAGGGTCGAGCTGATGCATTGGGCTGAGGTCGTAACCTTGATAAGTCCAATGTCTCTGACATGATTCCCAACACCAAATAGATTTTTCCTTAAGCAAATCGAAATGTTTGGATTTATGCAAGCTACTTAACCGCAAAAGTATAGTTTTTCATTTGCACTGTACATTTGTATCCGCAACGAGAAACGACTCAATTATACTGCTCTCATGGTATGCGTTTTGTTTGCACAGTACGTTTTCCAACTGGTATTTATGCAGCATTTAGCGGGCAAAAAATTGATTTTAACCGTTAAAATAAACGAAATCTCTTGATGCACCATTAAAGTGATTGAAATATCGCTGTAGATACATGGAATTTCGCAGGGGCTTTGCCAAACATTGATTTTTCTTTCGAAACCTTTATTGCCTTTTGTATGCTAAAATGATCGCGTAATTGGTCGCAGTGATGGTGGCTGCATTGTTGTTATGATGATACTTTAAATCCGAGCCACACGATCAATTTCCCACAACGCGATAACTTCAATGTAGTATAATTGACTTCATATTTAAATTGAGGCTAACTTATTGAATTTAAGATGCTAATACAAATGATATTTGGAACTTTCAACGGTTCCTGCTGAACAATCAGTTTTAATGACCAAAAAGAATGTGAATCAAATTCAAATGAATGGTACTGACCGATATTTTATTTTCAGATCGAATTGATATTGTTGAATAATCCAACGAAGGTAGGTCATTTTGAAAATTACATATTACTAAGATTCAAGTATTATCTCATTAACTCTGTGTCTGTGTCTCTTTCTAACGCCTAACTCGCCCGATAAAGTGAAATATTCAGAAAAATATCAGAATAAGCTCATTTGTGGATCATTCATTATCATTTTCAGAAAATTATGTGAACGAAATTATAAGCTGATCATTGATCATCATTTTCTCTTAAGCTTCTATCTTATATTGGTATCCAATTGGTAACAAAGTTACAACAAATATATAGAGCTGTGAATTTCATATCAACCAAAAGAAAAACATGCACCTGAACATGCTTAATAGAATGTAAAAAGCTATCGACATCTGAGCATGCGAAGAATGAAGAAGTAAGCTTTTACAGTTCACGAAAATGATGGTCAGAACACAGATCTCAGTAAGATTCGTCACATATGGCGGTATTTGCTAAAACAATGAAACCTCATATTAGCTCTAGCGCATAGGAACCTCTAGAAACACTGATTTTCGAAGAAAACTATAGAGATCATGATGTACAACTTGATCCCATGACTGCATCGAAGCTCATAGTGTAGAAAGGTTTCCAGGATCCCCAACTCACATCAATTTCAAAACATAGGAGAATAATACTTGTCACTAATTTTTACTATATCATATAAAACCTTGATGTCAGCATCTTCTATAGCATAAATGATGAAAACATTCAGTGCTGACAACACTTTAACAGCCGTAGAAGAATGCGCTTATTAAATTCATTGAATATGTTAAAAATCAGATAAAGACAATGAGCAACAGATGAATTAGAAAATCGTCAACTAAAATCTACAATGAAATAAATGCTATTTTTTAATAAAATATTTAGATTAAGCTAAGTTTAGCGAGTGCGTTCTTTCAGACAGACGAATATCTGATTACATAAAAGCCAATTGGCCACTTCAGGAATCACCAAAAACTCCACTTGAAAAACACTAAAGTGGTCCGTCAGATAGAAGGACAGCTTCAAGTCAAGGTCAGCGGAAAATACACCACATTCTACTCTGTTGTTCAGCTTGGAGCCATCGGCATATATTTTCAGAGTATTATTTCTTTGGAATAACCCCCTCGCTACCCGCGAACCTACACACTTTCTATATTATTTTCATATTTATCGTCACAAGAACGTCTGGCTACCAAACTTTTGCTTCTTAAAGCAGCATTGATTAAACTATACTGGTGTAATTCCGGTGACAATATGAGACTGCAGCCTCCAGATCACTCCTGTAACCTTTTTACAGCTACAAAGAGCATAAAATTTGCGAGCCCTTTTCGTTATATTTTCCTTCTATAGAAACTTTGAGTCCAAGATGAGTCCCAGATATGTTACTTTGTGCGACTTATTGGAGTTCCATTGAGCTTCGGTAGGTCAAGCAATGGAACCCTGTAAATCCTTGTAAATAGCAATATTTCCATTTTCTTAGAGTAAGAGCTAAGTAAGGCCACACTCGTAGCACCATTGCAACAGTTTACGTAAGGAATGATTGAATCTCTCCGATTGGGTCGAGATGATTTTCCTTGATATGGTAATAGTGGTGTTATTGGCATACGCTATACCTTTGCATTCAGTTTGATTAAATTTCCTTAGAAGCCCACTAACTGTTTAAACTCCAAAGTAAGTGAGACAGAACAGCACCCTGGGGGTTGCTCGTACTTACTGCTCGCTTGATAGTAGAGCTACTTAAAGTCGAGTATATTATTTTTTATAAAACCGATTTTTCCTTTCGAAGCTAGATATGTTTAATTTTTGTGACAAATATCGATATTTTGAGGGTAATCTGCCCTCTTCTTCAGTGTCTATCGATCTAATTTTAATCTAACTTATGTATGTTATTTATAGAGCTTACTTTTAAAGTATTGACTTATACTAATTACCAACTAATTGTCTATTAATTACTTCGCGCTGTATTCTATAGTTTTTCTTTTTGACAAGATTTCCAATTATCCTCTTGTCAAATTCATTTTTTCTCGCCGTATCTTTAATATATTTAGCTTCTGACTTAAAACTTTCCTGATCCATGGACACTGTTAATAGCCGGTGAATCATCGAATTAAAGGGTGCCATTTTTTGGGAATGCCAATGATGAGACGTGGATGGTGTTGTCCTCTGGGTGTGTGTGAGCTTCCGGTAGATATTAAATCTAAGAAGACCTTCTTTCCTTATGACCATTAAATCCAAGAAGGGTAGTTTCTCATTCTTTTCGACTTCCATTAAAAACTGGATGTCTTTATGTGCTTGGTTCAATTTCTCCAAAGTTTCTCCCAAAGCATCTTTTTTAACGATAGCTAGAATATAATCTACATATCTCAACCAAACCCGAGGAAGCGCACCTCATATAGTTTCTTCTCCAGACTATCCATAAAAATCTCACTCATAAGTGGGGATAAAAGATTTCCCATTGCAACACCTTTCATCGCTTTGAAGTATTTCCCCCTGAAAGTAAAGTAATTTTCATTCATGCAAACCGAAGCAAGTTTCAAAAAGTCTTTAGCTTTCTTCCTTCCTTTTGGTGAGCTATTCCTGTCTAAAAGCCAGTCCTCAAAGAACGTGTGTGCTTGTTTTACCGGCACGCTTGCGAACAATAGCTGATTTATACTCGTAAGTGCAAAGAGCTGCGAGTCGGTATCTTGATGTTACAGAACATTCAAAATTGCCTGAGAGCGCTTATTATTGAACGCTCCTATGATGTCTATAAATGCAGTGAGCGTGTATTTCTTGTAGGCAAGTGATATTTCAACATGCCCAACTAGAGCATGTAGCGCTGTTTCGTCAGATTTGCTCTTAAAATCGTGCTGTTATTTCGATATCATAGAAAATACCGCGGCACTGGTTATGCAGTACCCCGCAACTCTCTCTAAGATATTCGATAGACAGGAGCTTAGAAAAATTGGTGTACACTGAAAAAACACATAGCACCAGACGCTATAATTTATGGACTTCTGGCGCCATGTACATAGTCGATTTGGGGATTGTCATAAAATATAGCGCCACACGCCATAGTACATGGCGAAAAGTACATAGGAGTAGGCGCTATGCTTATAGCCCTCCACGCCATGTACTATAGGAGCAGACGCTATGCACTATGGTCCTCCACGCCATGTATTATGGCCCCCACGCCATCTACTATAATCCTCCACGCCATGCACTTCATGCAAACTAAAGCACCACAATAAAGGTCTAATAAAAACTTTAACTCTTAAAATATTTCCACGCATGCTTAACACCAGATATGTATACCTACATATCATTTTTTACTAATTTTCGAAGAAAATTAGTATTAAACTCATTTCGCCGAAAATTCATATTTCTCTATATATATATATATATATATATATATATATATATATATATATATATATATATATATATATATATATATATATATATATATATATATATATATATATATATATATATATATATATATATAAATAAATATATATATATATATGTATATATATACATACATATAAATATATATATATATATATATATATATATATATATATATATATATATATATATAAATATATATATATATATATATATATATATATATATATATATATATATATACTGAGTGCTTAAAAGTAGGCAAGGTTTTTTTTCAAATTTCGATTTGTCAGAACTTCTAAGAAAAACAAGGGATCATCGTTAAATTTTCAGGGTGTATTGGTGTAGACTAGAATTTAGCACACATGGACTTTCCAGACTCTCTGGGCAACTCTGTAGCTACAGCAGCCTCCTGACAAAAAATCCTTCAAATCATCGACCTTCCTGATAAATTTTTGATTTTTGAAAATGAATTCAAACTATTGATAAATTTTGACTTTTGTCTACCAAGTCAAATAAAATATTTCAAAATCCCGCGGTAAACAAGAACGGCAACCCGTGATCAAATTACCTCTATTTGCAGCACTCAAAACTTCTGTTCACGAGAACGGACGATCGGATAATACGATCAATATGAAATTTACAGGACATGTTGGAATTAGCTCGGACCAGGTCTGATAGAAGTGATTTTGGAATACGGGCAGCACTGTGGGAGTGGTGCCATTTGGAAAAATTGCTGAGAAAAATAAACTGGTTTTCGGCCTATAGCTTCCGATTTAGCCACCAGATTTCAACCAAATTCACGCAGTAGGTGAACCTTACTCTAAGATAAATTTCGTAGAAAGTTGGTTGAAAAATTAGTATAGGGACGCCAGCTATGGCAATTTTTGTCTGCTAAATATTGTAAAATTGGTCAGGAAAATAAAGGTTTTTCCCCTATAACTTCCGATGCAATTAAGAAATCAAAACGAAATTCATGTGATAAGTGAATCTTGTTGCGTGCCTAATTCTGAACGAATTTCGTTGAAAAATCGTGAAAGGGTTGCCAGCTATGATGAATTTCGTAATTTATTGACATTTCTTTATCGAGCAATGTTGTCATAAAATTTCCAAATGGGAATGATCCTGCAATGACAATTAACAACAAATATTTACGTTTCAAAATTTTTAAAAAGTTTGGTCGGTGGTAACCCTAAAATTATATTCACTCCTATAGCTTACAGCGCAGCCATTCAATCGAAACGAAATTCACAGGGTGGATTTAACTCAACGTGAAGCAGCTATGGTGCTAGCACATGATTGCCAGTACCAGACAATTTCGTAAATATTGCACACACAGATGCTTTTATTTTGTACTTATAAGCAAAGCATTTACAAACTGACGACCGGATTATCCGATCATAATGAAACTTACAGAACATGTTGGTATTAACCAGGACCAGATCTGGTAGAAATGATTTTGAAATACGGGCAACCCTGTGGCAGTGGTACCATCTTGAAAAATCACTGAGAAAAACACATTTAAACGAAATTCACACAATATTTGGATCTTACTTTAGATAACATTTGATGTAAATTTATAAATTAGAATAGAGTTCCCATCTTTGGTGATTTTTGTCTCCTTAATCTTGCAAATTCGCTCAACAAAAGTAAGCTTTTTCCCTATAACTTCCGGTCCAGTGTAGAAATCAAAACGAAGTTCATGCAATAAATTGACCTTAATGTGAACCAAATGTCGTAGGAATTTCATACAAAAATCATGAAAGTGCTGCCAGCTATGACCATTTTCGTAATTTTGTGGAATTTCTTTATTGAGCGATTATGTCATTAGATTTGCAAATGGGAATGATCCTGCAATGAAGATTAACAAAAAATATTAACGCTTTAAAAATTTGAAAAGTTTTGAGGGTGGTAGCCCTAAAATTACTTTCACCCGTATAACTTCTAGCGCAGTAATTTAATTTTAACTTAACTTAATGTGAAGCAGATTTGGTATATATTTTGCTCTGGTGCTGGCACAGGGTAACCAGCATTAGCCATTTTCTTAAATATTGCGCCAACAGATGCTTGAAATTACATACTCCACATTTTCCGAGTTTTGAACATTTTTCGGATGGCAGCCTCAAACAACGTTTAATCGCTGAAACTTTCGATGAAATCCGGCGATGAGAACGAAATTCAAAGGATAAGTTGATTTAAGTAAGAGCTTGTTGTGGTTAACTAATTAGGTCTGTTCGCGTACTTCAGAAAACTGCAGCAGTAACAGAATTTGGCATCTGGCTTCTTTTTGCTACAAAATTTGGCTTGCAGGAAGAGTACAATAACGACTTTCTGCGAATCTATTTTAATATATTATTAAAGATTCAGGTACGCGAACAGACCTATTACTGCTTCGTTGGAAAAGTGTTGCCAGGACTGAACATTTTCATCATTTGTGTTAGAGTTGAGTTTTGTTGCTTTGGATAAGGAATGGTCGATATGATTCTACAAAAAAGTGAATTACGTCTTTCCACATTTTTTTGTCACTCAAAGACAATTTCTTCGAAAATTAGTTTTCTAGCGGTTCTGTTGCGTTAGACTTTTTTTAGTTTATAATTGAAACACTTCAGATGTTAATCGCATTCATATACTGCAAAATGAAGCAAACTCAAACATATTGTATACGTACAACATACTAATGTATTAAATTAAATTCCAATTAGTATGAAAAGAACTCCAAATGTTTTCATAGTTTTCAACACCCTCGGCGTATTAGGAACACAATGCCAAGTAAATTTTCCTGAAATATATGTGTGGATGTATGTATGTGTTTTTCACAGTCTACGATTGAATACCAAAACATTAGTTCTTTATGGCACATTAATAAACCGTGAGATACTACGAAATCTCGCCCTTCGAAAATATAATAAGCACCGAAAAATAGATTACATGAATCTCGTAATAGATATCTACGATTGCTCGCAGCAGTCGTCACTACGAATTGTCATCTGCAATAACAATCTGTTAGATCATCTGATTCAAGATGCGTCTCGCCACGAAAATAATTTGCGTGGGCAATAATGTTATTTTCTTTCTTGTTATTTTTTCGATGCTGGATGTGCATACTGATGCACGTATTTAAAGATAATTGACATTTTTTGGTCATCCAGTGAAAGTTACGTATTTAGTGTAATCCATTCTGACAAGATATGAGTTTCGAATCGGACGAGGACAAGTAATGCAAGTTAGTAAAAGTGAAATGAAAAGCATTGCAATCAGTATGAATTATGACGAGATTATTAGCGTGAGATAGATGCGGTTTTTTTGTTGAATGTTAAATAAGAAAACACGCACAAAAATGACTCTGATTGCGTTCGTAAGTGCAAACTAGCGTTATGGTTGTTAAGTAATATACATAGTTTTTCTGTTGAATTGAGCTAGCGGATATCATACTGTATACTTTGCTACATTAATTAGACACATCGTAACACTGATAGGTGCGTTAAGTGTAGATGTTCCAAAGTTTGTTTCATGACCGCAAGCCAATAATGAATGCCATTAAATGTTGCACGTACGAAATGAATTTTATTGACATTTATTCATCTATTTTGGATTTAAAATTTCAGCTTCTCAGAATATTTTCAAGATTTTACTTTGATCTCATAAAAAACTCTTTGCTACATTTACGACAATATTACTGCGAAAGTCCGTTGAACGTATTTTATTTGAACAACAGTATATTTTCAGATATATTGACAACTGCCGCTCAAAAAAACTTTTCAACAATCACTGTTAACTCAAAATTTATGTGAAGTCAATGATGCCTACAGTATGAAATGAAATATAAAATACATGTTGATACTTTTTTGGAATAAATACGCTCGACAGAAACTAGGTAAAAGTGAACTTTGAGCTGCGAAATTCACTAGGCACGAAAGAGATAGAATTATTGAATTTTGCAAAAAAAAAAACATGAGATGCAGTAAGGTCAAGATTGCAATTAAGAACTTGATTCTAAAGACGAAGATCTACGAATCCTTTTGAGCGTTCAAAAGCCGTTTATTTACCGTCAATTCGATTCAGGAGCAAAGTTAGATTGTGGTTTGATTTTGATTGTGACTCTAGTATAATAGCCAACTTACACATATTATTTGTCGTTTGATTCCACTCAACCCCAGACGTTCAAACCGCAAAACTTACGTGTAAAAACACAAACCTGACATCGAAATGAAGACCAGTGATAAGTGAGACCAATTTGTCTCGTTAAGGCTGGTATTGTGTTCGATTTCACGTGATATTTTAATACAAAATTTGACGTGAAATTTTTTTCGGCGAAAATTTAGCCTGAGATTAAGCAAGAGTAGTGTTCACTTCTTTGCATGAAAAGTTGCCTCTTCTTTCCGTGAAGCGTTGGTTTCGTAATCGAAATGCAGATGGCATTGATACATGTCTCCAATCATTTAATGCCAATTTAGTTTGTGCAGTTCATTCTTTCGAGCAAAAAAGTAACATTTGGTGTTTGAATTTTAAAACTAAATTTTGCAAATGCCTTTCCAATAACAAACTCGAAAATTTTTGACGTTTTATCTGCAAGAAATCTGCAGCTTCCGGTTTTTTCCATTGTCAAAAATTTCACTCCAAAGAATGACCATATAATGGAGACTTGTCAAAATTTAGCTTCACAACTAAGTCAGTACCAGCCTTTTACGATTTTCAACAGCAAGAACAAATGTTCGAAGATGTGAAAAATGATCCAGGATCATATAACATTGATTGCGTCGACAAAATTCAAATTCAAGTCGGAATAGCTATTCAAAGCACTTTTGCGTATGGCAAGGTTTCCAGTGCTAACACTCGCAAGAATTTCAAAATTTATGAAAGTAAAACACCTGTGACTTATTACTGATTTTCGAAGAAAACTAGTATTAAAATCGATTCGCCGACAATGCCTATTTATATATACATATATATATATATATATATATATATATATATATATATATATATATATATATATATATATATATATATATATATATATATATATATATATATATATATATATATATATATATATATATATATATATATATATATATATATACACATGTATATATAGAAATATATAGAAATATATATCAACAAAAAGTTTGAGGGAGATAATTTCTCGAGTGGCCAGTCCGGCTGAGCTGAAATTGTCAGACGACATAGATGTGTATAAGGACTAGTATTGTAACTAATCAAAGCTACGATATCATAAACCCTTTGACGGCGGTGGGCATTTTAATAATTTATAATTTTAATTTCAATACCCCTATATTTCCATACAGAACACATTATTGTTAGCAACAAGTAAAGGAAACAAAAACTTTCTCATGATAAAAACTTGGGAATTATGTACACTACGTTGGCGATGAGTGCCTAAAAGTAGGCAAGGATTTTTTCCCCAAATTTCGATTTGTCATAACTTTTGACAGAAACATTGAATCATCGTGAAATTCGCAGATCATATTGACGTTGACTAAAACTATGCGCACATCGACATTCAAAGACTGTGCGGGCAAACCCTGTAGCTACGGATGGCACGTGATAAAAATCCTTCAAATCATCGAAAAAATTTTGTTGTTGTTTTAAAAAAAAAAGCACATTATTGATAAATTTGGCCTTTATTAACCATGTCAATTTCAAATTTTCAAAATTTCGAGCTGCACAAGAACGGCAACTCATAATTTGGTGACCTATTACCTACTTCTATTTTCAGCACTCTAAATTTCTGTTCACGAGAACTGACGACCAGATAATCCGATCATTATGAAATTTACGGGACGAATTGATGTTAATTAGGACCAGGTCTGATAGAAGTGATTTTATAACGCGGGTAACCCTGTGGCAGTGGGGCCATTTTGAATAACGACTACGAAAAAAACTGCTTTTTGGCCTATAGCTTCCGATTCAGCCAACACAATTTAACAAAATTTACACAGTACTTGAACCTTATTCCAAACCAAGTTTGGTAGGAATTTCGTTGAAAAATTAAAATAGAGTTGCCACGTATGGTAATTTTTGTCACCTTAATCTTGTAAACTTGCTCAGCAAAATAAAACTTATTCCCTATAACTTTCGAAGCAGTCATGAAATCAAAACGAAACTCATGTGGTAAATGGACCTTATTGTGAGCCTGATTCCGTAGGAATCAAACTCTCTGGAGCAGAACTCTAAGCCTGCCAATATTCATTCTAAGCTAGGGTCACGGCATTCTGAACTGAAGATAGAGCAATGTCAAACTTCATCAGCCATAAGGGTCGGATACTCCGTAAGTTATTAGCGGCTATCAGCTCTTCATGGCGAGTCTTCTTAGTCTCATCTCTGAGTGAGAGTAACTTGCAACAAAGTTCAAAATCTTCGAAGACTTCATTGTTTTAACGGCTACTCTGCCATTTTTACCATCTGCTCAATATCTCTTTGATACATGGAAATCAAATATTGTAATGATAACAGAGACCAAAATTTCAGAATTTCAAATGGTAGGCTTCAGTATGCTTACCACTATCTTTGGAAATCAAAATGGATGCTCTGCACTCTTTGTTAAGGGTTATCTGGACGTAGAGCCTATTGTGGTCGCTGATCTTAGGCACATCGGCATTGCTGCAACTGTGATCAACACAACGAACCACAGGAAAATATCAAATCTCTGTGCATTCGATGTATTTCGTTAAGGTTAAATCTATTTCACGATTTCAGAGTGAATAAATCAATTGCATTTCATTATAAATACTCGCTTATTGGTGGCGATTCGAACAAAAAACATCCACAATGTGGAGATTCCGTGGTGAATGGAAGCGGCAGAGTGTTACTCTAATGGCTGCAACTAACCAACTCTCCCATTCTCTTACATGCAATTCAAGCTCACTTATGACCAAGGTTCTTCGAATTCACCCGTACATAAAAGCTTCTGCTATACGACAGCATTGTCTTGCCAGTACTTAAGTATTGCTCCAATACTTGGGTGCCCAGCAAAAGGCACTCTTGGCTCTAAGCCTCATTTGAGAGGAAAGTCTTGTGAATAATTGTTGGCTCCATATGTGAAGAAGAGTGATTTTGCAAACGCTACAATCATGAGTTGTGTACTATCTACCTAGAAAAAGATATAATTACAAATATAAAGCTCGGTAGAATTCAGTGGACAGAGCACCTAGCTCATATGAACGACGATGAACCTTTCGTAGCAGATTTGACGGCAGACCATAGCGGAAGGAACTTTATTTGCGCTGGAGTGATGGCATTGACTTGGACACTCGACGCTTAGAGGAAACTAATAGGATGGCACCAGGTTACGATCGGAACCGATGAAAAAATGTCCTGAAAGAGGCCGGAACCAGTCCCCAGCTGTAGGTATACCACCAAATATGTATACTTTGCGCAAAATAGCTTAAATGGTCGTACTCTTATGTTTACTCTAGTGTATATAATATTTATTATTTAATGATTTTATATAGTGCATTCTGTTTTATAGTATATCCTGTTGTATCTTCTCTCATACAAACTAAATAAATTCAGCTAATTTAAGCTATCATTTATTACTCAGTACAAATTCTTCAATACTTTACACACAGGCAGTTAGCCTGAGTTCCAAAAACTGTTGTTTGCTTCTAATAAATATGCTCAGAAAGTATACATACCTACATAGACCACTCAAAAATATTATTTGTCAAAACAATGCAATTTCCTCGAAAACTAAATCTCATATGCCCATATACACTAGACTACATTGCACTACTACACACTAATTAAAAATTAGCCTCCGGAACTTGTGACACAAAAAGTTTTCCATGCACCATTTACATCCACCAGAACTAGCAAAAAATCAATCGGCCAACTAACTGTCAATGTACAAACTTTCAAGAACGACAACCACATTTTGACCTCTAATCGCGATCTACTTAAACCACTTAAAATCGGATATGTTGAATTCACTATGACCATTGCAACTTTCATTCATTTTTGTCTTTCGCATTTGACAAATGTAATCGAAAGTTTCTACAAAAAATAATTTCGTAACGCAAAAAATGACATTGAATGGTTATCTCTTAGCATGTATGTAGGTACTAGAGCATAAAAGTAACTTTCGCAAGATTTAGCTAAGATAATAAATAAGATCAAACTTGTGTTAACACAAGTAATGTATGTATCTGTTGTGAAAATACGTCCGACAATGTTATTATTCATTGTTCCTAATTATATAATAAAATCATAAGACTGCAATGTTATTCATTAAGACTACCTGGAATCACAACCAAATATCCCAATTGATTAAGTTAAAAATAAATCTGCAAATTTTTCAGCCAATTAAATTTTCATTTCATTCCTACAAGTGTGACTTCTTTCAGTAATATTATCTGATGAAATAAAATTGGGTCCAGCAGCCAACAATAAGCAATTTATACAGTAATCGCTCAAGTTGAAAATGAAGTTCAGCAGTAAATCACTTGATTATGAAAAATATGTAAATTGCAGCAGCTTAAGATGCATTGTGATAGTCAATATCTTAGCAGCACTGTCGTTGTTAAATAAAAATTCATATGAAGATACCGACGGCTTACATCGTGAAAATTTTATAAAATTTAACTTTGACAAGGGTGTTCAATTGATGATTGCAGCGCAGAAAACAGAGAAGAATCCAACTTTGAGTATGGAAGTCCGCTAAGTTAAGCAGCAAGGCACATTTGTTTTCATTTGAGTTAATTTATTTGTAAAAAATATAGTGTCTTTGGAGACAATGAAAAAAATAATGAGAAATGTGATCATAGTTTTCAAGAAAGTAAATTAATCGAGTTAAAAATTTTGCAGCGGAACGATATCCATTTTTGTCTGCATTGGATAGTTGCATTGGATCAATAGTCTGCATTGGATTAAGCAATAAGAGGGATCACCAAAAATAACGAGTAGGTTTTTTTTGAAGTCAAATCAATATATCTTTACTGCACATTTTTTGTCTAGCGCTCATCAAAAGTAACATTGCAGACGCTGGTGATGGTGCGACCTTTGTTTCAACTGAGTTTATTTACAAAAATACATATCACTCCTACAACACTCGAGCATAAGTATGGCATTAGCTTTTTCGTTTCAGCGTCCAGCATTGCGCAGCGTCAATCAGCTCAAATGATACAGTTTAGGATTTTTTTGCGTTACTGTTGAAAGCTTTAGGAGATTTTTTATGGCATTCTGGAACGAGCAACGTGAAAATATCAAATTATATCACATCTTATTAGAAAAAACACGAACAGAAACTTTTGCAATAATTCGAGCAGCTTACAAGCATGGAGGAAGCTGACTAAGAAACCACAAACAAGGCGTCCTTAAATTTCGAGATTGTCAAAATATATACGATATGTTAGATATCAAAAAGCATTAGTTTTATTGTAAGTATATAGAAATAACACAACAATCATCATCAATCTTCATCATCAAAACCAAAAAAAAAACCAAGCTGGTACGATATGATGTTAAGCTAATGTTAAAAGTTTTTTTTTTAATGACTGGAAATGTGTGTTATGGGTTTATATCGACAGTCAAACAAAACTGTTACCTTGAAAAAATCACACGGCTCAGGTTGACAGTAAGAAAAAAGGTGAGCATTGTGAGGATTAGACTATTATTTCCTTTCACGATTATACGCTTAGAAACAAACTGTTGACCGTAAGGCAGACTTGGTCCGAAAATCGGATTCTTACTACGTACCTTACCCTAATCAGATTAGCATCATTTCATTCAACAAAATGTGTTCCTTTGCGACTTTGTATTTTAACGAATAAAAACTCAATGACTGAGAACGGGTGATTTCCTGGTACCGGTGCAGGTTTTCGCACCCTTATTCCACTTTTGGCAGTGAGCGGCCATACTGTAAATAAATTAACTAGCCATTCTGTAGATAAATGCAACAAGTCTGCCCTAATTTGAGAGCTGCCTCAGGCTTGGGTGTATCAAACTAATGTGAAGGTGAGACCTTTTCAGGATTCCTAGAGAATTTTTGGGGTGATTGTCTATCGTGCCGAATAGTTTAAACGCAGGATTGCGAATGTATTTGCCGACTGTCTCGATTCTTAAATCGTTATGGATATCGATTTTCGTGATGAACCAGGGAATCCTGGATATTTTTCTTAGCGCAATATTTTGGCTGTACTGAAGTTTTTTTTTGGTTTTGGTGGTTTATCCGAATACGACACAACCGTAGATTGATTGGGGGCTTACCACTTTATAGAGATGAGTCCTATTAGAGTTACTTAGCTGAGATGTTTTGAGAAGAGGATAAAGGGCGTTAGTAGTATTGTTCATAGAAATTATTTTATCAGTTATGTGTGGAGTCCTAGATATTTGGCCGTCAATCTTTGTGGCGTGGTGTTTCAGAGTTTTTTTGTCTTCAGAAAATTGCTTTAGTTTACTCTGTGCTAAGTTTGATTTTCTATTTCTAAAATATTCCATAAGGGAATCCATGGAACGTTGCGGATTTGAGGTAATGGCTGCGGCTTGTCTGGGCGTGTGAAAATACATATGTCGTCTGCCAAAAGAGAGAAATGAACTCTCTGGATTTTAGGGGTATCTTTTGTGTACAAATTATACAAAATCGTTGACAAAGGTGATCCTCAAGAAACTTCTGCTACTATAGGTCATTTGGGGTCGGTAGCTTAGCTGGCTAACGCGTCAGTCCGAAGCAGCGATCTACTGGCCGCGGGTTCGAATCCCGCCGTGCCCATGGCTGTATTTGTTCATCTTGTGTTGTTTTAACAGTCGGCGACTGGGCATAATACCAGCGCTCCATTAATTAAGTGTCACATTAAAAGCTTTAGTAGCGACTAGGCATAACACTAGCGCTTTAGAAAATAAGAAATAAATGTGGCACTTAAAAGAATAATGTAATTATTGATATCGGCTTCTCCTATATGTGTCTCCCTACCGCCATCGTTAAGCATTCGCATCAATTCGGCATTATCATAGAAAAAAAAACAATTTTGGTAATGTGGCAAATACATATTGGCCGAGCACAGGCGAAAGCTGGTGGGCCCGAGTGTGTGGACGGTCCAGACGAGCGACTTTGACATGTTTCGCCGGTGCTCTTTTGACTTCCGATCGGAGTCAGTTTTTTGGGCAGGAGTCAAAGGGATTTCGTCACGACCCGGCGAATGCCGTCCACATGTTGGCTCACAAGCTGCCACAAACTCAGTCTGCGTTTTGAATGAGCACGCGAAGGAAAATATTTTCCATGGAATATTGGTATGAGCAGCAATTTTATTACTCCAAAAACTATTTAAGGGCGTGATGGTGTAAATTTTCAATAGTATGAATCTTATCCATGTAACAAAGACTATAATTTCGATATCAGTGATGTAATCAGGCAGCTGTGTTATAACTTTTTAATAAATTCGGATACTTTAATTTGACTGTATGTAATTGAGAGGAAAAAGTTATATGTTGCCTCATATTTTTTACTTGCAAACTGTATGCCAACTACGAAGCGATAGGGTTTCATATAATTCAAAATAATTAAAAACTCGAAATAATATGTTGAAAGTTCGTATAGATATTACACTGCAACTGCTTTTGGGTAAACTCGACTTGATGCACCACACCCGGGAAATTCCACCACCAGAGGGCGAAAAGGTGGTAGAAGGGGTGAAAAATTGAAGAAAAACAGACAAAATTATACAAAAAAAATAAAAAAGAAGATAGCACAATTAAGAAAAACACACAAGAGGACAAAAACACCCCCAAAAACAAACACACAACCACAAAACACAAACATACTAGCCAGACATCTACCGGTCAAGCTCATGTAACTCCTATGTGGTGCATCAAGTCGAGTTTTACCCTGCTTTTTGATTTCGATGGGTGGAAGTGAGACGGAGGTTCAATGAAATTTTCGTGCTGGTGATGGACGGAGACGGAAGTGAATGCTAACTTCACACCAGCTGTGGCAAATTTAAAAGTATTTACAATATTGTGCTTAATTTCATTTTTACGAAAGGTTGGAACTATTCACTACTAATAAGCTACTTTTGGAAAACGAAAATCTTCCATTTATGGTGTCTGTTTCTTTTATTGCAACAGAAGCCATTTTTACCTTTTTTCGTGCCGCATAACGAATGAAGCTGTTAGTTTCTGCTACGGCTGAGGTTCGCAACCGAACTTACAATTTTGAATTTTTTAACCGCCGAAAACAGCTGATTATCAGCTGGCTATTGACAACTGGCGAAGTTGCGAGACGTGGCCAACATGTGGATGCGCAGGCTTGTGCTGTCACTGGCTTGTCTCACTCTGCCTGACTTCGAGTTCGCCTGGCCTCGGCCAATATGTGTTTGCCACATAAGACGATGCTGTCAATTCTAACTTGGACGGCTCTATTTTGAAGGAAGGAACCAATGAGCTGGATGTTTGCTGTTGGTAGGCAGAGATCATTTAGTTTTACAATAAGCCCACCGCGCCAAACTTTATCGAATACCTTAGCGAGATAAAACAAGACAAGCCCTGTTGACTTTCTTTTATTGAGACCTAGTTTAATATATTGGACTATTCGAAATAGCTTTAACTCTGTGGAGTGATTTTGTTTAAAACCGAACTGCTCTGCTAGTAGAAAATTATTTCATAGTGTTTCCTCTTTTAATCGAGAGATTAACACTTGTTCTGTGACCTTAGCAATAAAGGAAAGGAGAATAGTTGGACGCCAGTTTCAAGGGAAGGTTAAGTGATTTCCAGGCTTGGGGATGATTATGATTGTGGTCAGTCAGGACCAGTCTTTCGAGGCCAAAAATAGCATTAATAATTGGTGAAACTGTCTGAAGGATGTTTTCGGGTAGGTGGTGATGGTACAGGTTAGTCATATTATCCCCATCTGGAGACTTTTTTGTTGAAACTGTGAATCAAGCTTTTTATTTATTCAGTTAGTGGAATTGGCAATTATCGAAAAATATGAAATGCACTGGACAGGTTAATTTCAAAAAAGAACGGTAGACCCGTTCGTTAGACTTTTGATGCTGGAAATGCTAACTTTAAATTAACATTTGCTATACACCTGCCCTGATTATTGGGTCATGAGTTTGGGAAAGTGATTTCATAAACATAAATCTGAAACAAAATTTACTCACTTCTAATGTTTTCGCGTTAGAGTGAATTTTTTTTATACGGTTAGAGTCTAGCACTTGAACAGAGAAGACGTACTTCTAGGCAGCAGAGCGATTTTGTTATCAACGAGCGATAGTTAACAGTGAAAGCGACGAACGATAATTTCCAGCATTTATATCCAGCACTCGGGAACTGGAGGTGACGGGAGCCAATTAAATGGCTGGAAGATTAGCAAGTAGCAGACATTGTAATTAGTTGAGTCCTCTGTGGTGATCGAAATCACCAGCCCAGAATGAGTTAGCACGTTAGCAGGGATAATCTCGATAGAAAACCCGTTTTTAACAGCCAACGTTTCAGAGAGCTTCTTATCACTTTAGAATATCGTTCGATTAATTAGTTATACTAAGTGTGTTATTCGGTTAGAGTCACAAATAATTTCCAATACGAGAAACCCACTTTGGGGCTGGGAAGTTAAAGGGCAAAGAACTTTATTTAAATTACTAAAACTGGCAGTGCTAAACTAATTTTTCAACCAAATTTCCATCAAATTTGATTTGGAGTAAGATTCAGTTACTGTATGAATTTCATCGAAATCTGGTGACTATATTAAAATTTATAGGGTAGAAGGCAGTTTTTTCTTCGTGTTATTTAAAGATAGCATCACTGGCACAGAGTTGCCCAAATTTCAAAATCGCTTCTGTCAGACTTGGTTCTACTCATAACCAATATATTCTGTCAATTTCAGATATATCTGATTATCGGTTCCTGAGTTCCCGAGTACAGAAGTTTCTGATGCTAAAAATTTAGGTAAATTGAAGAAAGGTTACAGATCTAGTCCGATACGGAATTTCAAAAGTTTTACTTGGGCTGTGTAGCCAAAAAGCGAAAAAATTTCAGGGCGGTCGTTGATTTGATCGTTTTCAATATCAGTGCTTACCGTAGCTATTGGGTTCCCAGCACGTACATAAAAAACAACATATGTCTACAACTTAGTAGCATTTCATTGTTTTGTAAATTTTGTAATGATTTGATAGTACAGTCAAAGTTATCACAAATCAAACTTTTTCAAATTTTCTCGATTTTATTTTAGGCATCTAACGCACACATAGGGTTGAAAATGTCAAAAATGCTTTGATATTTACATTTGAGACTATTGATATTTACATTTGAGGCTATTGCTACATGGCACACGATCATGGCGACAGCCCACCTTGCGACACTGTCAAGGGTGTTGTGGCTGAAGCCACAAAGATTGGTGTGCCTCTTATTCTAGGGGCTGACTCCAACGCTCATAATGAAGTATGGGGTAGCTCCAACACTAATGGCCGAGGTGAGGAACTTTTTCACTTTATCTTGGCCCACGACCTTTTCATCGCCAACACTGGTAGCGATCCAACCTTCCTTACCTCAAACCGCAGGGAGGTTCTTGATGTTACTTTGATTAGTGGGCGGCACTCGCATCTTCTCCGTGACTGGAGGGTTCTACAAGAGTGCTTATTCTCTGATCATAGGTACATATCGTATAACGTGGCTGGCCCCAGCTCTGCTGTGCAGCTAGTCTTTATCAACAGAAAGAGGACAGACTGGAAACTATTTCATTCCCTGGTACGATCCTCACTGGAAACTGCTCCTAGGAGCATTGACTGCTACCATGAATTGGATCGGGCTGTTGACACCCTTACTATTCCGCGTCTAGGGAAGCATGTAAGCCAATCCTAAGCCTCGCTGGTGGAGTATGGAAATCAGCATCCTGCGGAGAGAATGTAGGAAGGAGTTTAATAGCTCGAAAAGATCTAATGACTGGTCGGCGTATAAAACGAAGCTGAAGGCGTTTAAGTATGCCATACGCAAGGTTAAGAGGTCCTCATGGAGATCTTTCTGTGGAAACGTAGAGAGTCTCAGCGAGGCGAATCGCCTTCGCAAGGTATTAAGCACGACACTAAAGGCTCTGGGGTGCATCATGAAACCTGAGGGCATTTGGACTAGTTCGAGCGCAGATACTCTAAACGTTCTCATGGACGCACATTTTCCGGGCAATTATTGCCCTATAGGAACAGTGCACCAAACGGAACTAAATTACGGTAGAGCCCCGCCGTTCAGAATATCAGACTCTCAGCTGAGGTGGGCTATTAACTCCTTTGAGCTGTTTAAATCCCCGGGCCCTGATGGCGTGCTTGATTCTGACGTTCAGCAGTCCATGGAAGTATCGCTACCATGGCTCAGAGAGATTTATAACGCTTGCCTACGCTTCTCGTATGTTTCCACCAGCTGGCGGGAAACTAGAGTTGTGTTTATCCCCAAAGCAGGAAAAGTTTCTCATGTTAGGCCAAAGGACTACCGTCCAATAAGTCTTAACTCAGTCCTGCTTAAGATTTTGGAAAGGGTCATTGATTACCATATTAAAAGATCAATTGATCCTATGTTGATCTCGCAGTCACAACACGCTTATACCAAAGGTAAATCTGTTGAGACTGCTCTTCACGTCCTTATTGAGCAAGTTGAAAAATCTCTTGTGCTTAAGGAATATACGCTTGCCGCCTTCTTGGACATCGAGGGGGTCTTCAGCAACGTAAATTCTAACGCTATTTTTGAGGCTCTCTCGGTGCTTCATGTGGACGAGCGGCTGATTGCTTTTATTGTGCAGCTTCTCAAAAGTAGAGTGGTTATCTCTTCGCTGGGGGATGCCAGCGTAAGACGAGGAGTCAGTACGGGCACACCTCAGGGTGGAGTCCTCTCTCCCCTGCTGTGGAACATCACGGTGAACACTCTTCTAATGAGATTGGACCGCGCTGGCTGCAAAGTGATTGCTTATGCAGACGACATAGCTGTGGCAGTGTCGGGAAAGTATTTATCTACGCTATTGGAGAGGCTAAATCACTCCCTTGACATACTTTCACGTTGGAGCCGTGAGCGCGGCTTGAATGTGAATCCTAACAAAACGGAACTAGTGCTGTTTACAAGGAAGTACAAAGTTCCGTCTTTTGAGTTAACCAAGTTGAATGGGGTCTCCATTAACTTGAGCCAGAGGGTCAGGTACTTAGGGCTGGTCCTTGACTCGAAGTTACTATGGGCCTACAATGTAGCAGAAAGAGCTCGGAAGGCTTTCAATGCACTTTACTGCTGTAAAAGGGCCATAGGAGCAAATTGGGGATTACACTGCTGTGGTTGAGCCAATTCTATTTTTTGGGGTGGTGTTCTGGTGGCAGGGTGTTATTAAGGCTACCTGCAAACGGCAGATTGAAAAAGTGCGGAGAATGGCTGCACTACTTGTAACTGTTGCGCTCCGCTCAACCCCTACTAAGGCACTCTTCGTGTTACTTCATTGGCTGCCAACCAATCTACTTATCTTACAGCAAGCTAATTTTGCCGCTGTGAGACTAAATTGTATCTCGGCTAGGAATAGAACAGATTCCGGCCATGCGAGGATTTTGGTCGAGGGAGTTCCCGCTCCAGCGGGTGTTGACTACATCGCTCCGCAGTGCCTACTAGATTTGGAGTTCACAACCCGCATTCCTGGTAGGGATGAATGGCGTGATGGTGTCACTCTCGAAAGTGGGCTTATCCATGTGTACACTGGCGGCTCAAAGCTAAACAATAGAGTCGGAAGTGGTGTATACTCAGATGAGCTGAATCTCAAGCTGTCCTCCCTTCTACCAGACCATTGTAGTGTCTTTCAGGCGGAGGTTGCGGCTATTTTACAGGCAGTCGACTGGCTTCTGTGTAATCGAATATTCGGGGCTAATATTGGCATTTTCACAGATAGCCTGGTGGCGATTAAATTCCTTGCTGGTCCTTGTACAGTTTCCATGATTGTTGCTGAATGCCGTGCATCTCTCAAGGAGATGTCGAGACATTCAGTGGTTCAATTGATTTGGATACCAGGACATAGGTGTTTTCAGGGCAACTGTGAGGCCGATGAGCTAGCAAGGCTTGGAACCTTGTTACCGGAGGTCTCCTGCTCCCTCTCAATAGGTATACCGATGTCATCGGTCAAACTGGCCATTAGGCAAAAATATCTCGAGGATGCTAAGACGTCCTGGGCAGATGAATCATCCTGTGCAATAGCAAGGCAGTCCTGGGTATCCATGGATGCGCATCGCACCAGGCAGCTTTTAGGCTTAACTCGAAGCGCTCTACGCTGCACAGTGGGAGTTCTTACGGGCCATTGCCTCATAGGACGGCATGCACAACGATTGGGAGTGTAGTTTAACGATTTCTGTCGGAGTTGCGGCTCTGAGGATGAGGAGGAGTCCGTCCTCCACCTCTTGTGTCAGTGCCCGGCGTTGGCAAGGAGAAGGCTGGCGGCAATTGGTGCTCCCTTTCTCTCAAACCTGACCGAGTTATCCCTGGTTGATTTAAAAGGGATAACGCGATTGGTCAAGGGAAGCGGATGGTTTCTCGATTTTAGTGAGTAGGAGAGAGTCACTAATTAGTGTGGCATCACAACGGGCCTCTTTTGTGCCTACGTGTGTCGGACGACAGACCTCTGTAGACCGGCAGCCACTTTAACCTAACCTAACCTAACCTACAATTGAGACCCTTTAGGAATTCATTTCGTTAGCTTTGTTTTTATTTTTATTTTTATTATGATAAAATTATAGGAATATTACAATGTCATTGAAATGGCCAGCGGCACAAAAAGGTTAAAAATAATTAACGTTCCACATATACACACATACACACCAATGTATCCTAAAAATTTCAGCGCAATCGGATGGGACGTTCCCACGAAGTAACCACTGAATTTTTTTATGATATATATATATATATATATATATATATATATATATATATATATATATATATATATATATATATATATATATATATATATATATATATATATATATATATATATATACTGATGTGGCCAAATTATAATCACCTTCTGAAAATCTTAAGTTTTTTGTCCTAAATTACACCTTTTACAAATAAAAACTAAAACTTATTGTAATTAACATATTTATTAGTATTTAGTGAACATTCCTTTCGCATCTTTTAAACGCTGTATTCTACGAGGCATTCCACTTATCGTATTTTTGGCTTTTTCAATTAAATCCGTATCATTTTGCCAGACTTGCTTCATTGCTGCAATCAAGTCTGATTTTGTCCGGGGGCAGTTTTCTGCCACTTTTTGTTTAAAAATAGCCCAGATATTTTCGATCGGATTCATATCTGGACTATTTGCTGGCCAATCAAGGATTTGGATACCTTGTGTTCTTAGAAATTCAATGATTTTCTTCGCCGTATGGCATGGAGCCTTGTCGTGCATGAAAATTGCTTCTCCATTAAATTTTTCGTTGAGAGTCGGTACCAATTGTGTCTGTAGAACAGTTAAATATTGATTGGCATTCATTGTTCCCTCGACTACGTAAAGTGGGAAGAGTCCTTTCGATGAAATTGCCGACCAAATCATGACCCTGACTGGTTGTTTGACTCGTTGCTGAACACACGAAGCTGAATATTCCTCTCCTTTGTATCTGCGGACAGTCCTGACCATTGGTAGTGTTAAACTCATCATCGTTTCATCGCTGAATATAACCTGATCAGAAAATAAAAAAAGGATAAAGTCAAAAGACGAACTTTTTGACAAGTGTCATTTGTGTCATTTCAAGTGTGACAAGGTAATATTTAAAAAAGAGATATTATTAGTTTATACCTTTTCCCAATCGACTGCAGACCATGATAAATGTTCATTCGCCCACGTTTTCCTTTGTAGTATCATCCTAGCATTTAGTTTTTGCTTTTGACGAGGACGTCTTGCACAGAGCCCAGATTGGAAAAGTCGACGCCTAACTGTTCTCTCCGATATTTCCACACCAACGTCGCGTAGAGTACCTCTTAGGGACTTGCTGGATAGCGTTCGGTCTTCTTTCGCTTTTCGCAATAAATATCTGTCTTGACTGGTTGTTGTTTTAGGCTTGCGACCGCATTTCCCCTTTCTTTTCGGACTTCCTGACGGCCGGACAACTCTACTTTTCGCAAATTTGCTAACAAATGACCTACTTACTCCCACTTTTTGAGCTATTTGCGCATGAGTATAGTGTCCTACTTCCAAATACGTAGAAATTTTAGCTTTCACCACTGAACTGATATCTTTTGCTTTACCCATATTGAAAAATCACTACTTTTACAAAAGCCACTTTTACGTTCTCCTTCAAAAGTCAAAAAGGAGACTGATATTTTTCGGTAAAATACTTCACCTTAAATGCTACTTAGAAACCATAAAACAGAAACAATTAGCAGCTCAAACAAATTAAGAGGGCAATAAAAACTCAGAATTCATATTTATCTCAAAATGGCTGCAGGTAATTAATTACCCATTACGGAGGTAATTCCGCGGAAAAGGATCTTTTCATTCCACGAATCTTCGTAGTTAAGGACACCTAATCTAATTACAAACCAACAATAAAAATAACTATAGTTCCTCGATTCTAAATAGGATTAACAATGATTTTATATGAGGTGATAATAATTTGGCCACATCAGTATATATATATATATATATATATATATATATATATATATATATATATATATATTTATTTTTATATATATATATATATATATATATATATATATATATATATATATTTATATATTATATGTATATATATATATATATATTATTTATATATATATATATATATATATATATATATATATATATATATATATATATATATATATATATATATATATCATATATATATATATATATATATATATATATATATATATATATATATATATATATATATATATATATATATATATATATGTATATATATATATATATATATATATATATATATATATATATATATATATATATATATATATATATATATATATATACATTTATGGATACATGAATTTTTGGCCAAAGTAACTTAAATACTAATTTCCTTCGCGCTTTAGTAACAATAACTTCGTTCATGCTAAAACGTTAATGAATAATAATTAATAAAGAAAAACTGTTTAACTAACTCAATTCATTTAGCCGTATTATTTTAAATAATAATCTGATAAACTAGAGATCTACATACCAGAGACTAGATATTTATTGCCATGCAAAGATTTTCGATAATATTTAAAAATTCTAACTCTTCCATATTTTAATTAGAGTTGGTCGAGTAAAAGAGAGTTAGTAGATTAAAAGAGAGTTGGTAGAGTACTAAATGCAGAAGAAGGTACAGTTTTCAAATAGTTGCATAGCTTTTCATTTTTTTTTCACGTTCTAAACTCTATATGGTTGAATTACTGTGCTATCAACAATACCAAACTGTCAATGACACAGTTTTATAAACTTTACTATGTAACGGCATATCTTAAAGTCGGTAAGATAATTTCTTTGAAAGAGTCATTCAAACTAGATCTTCGAAGTGGACCTTAAGCGTTCAGCTACAGATATACTTACGATAAATAATATTCTCATCCAAACATGGATAGCGAGAAAAACTCACGTCTCAATCGATTTATCCTAAAATGCCAACTATGTAAACATCCACACAAAAGGTAAGCACATGCTGCAGCACAGGTGCACAAACATGAACACATATGTATGTGCATCTTGTCACGTGGGAAGTGTGTTTGTA
Organism: Nemotelus nigrinus; assembly: GCA_947369275.1. Classification (NCBI taxonomy): domain Eukaryota; kingdom Metazoa; phylum Arthropoda; class Insecta; order Diptera; family Stratiomyidae; genus Nemotelus; species Nemotelus nigrinus. The sequence continues at coordinate 74,657,148 of OX376372.1, forward strand.
TGTTAATAAGCCATCAATGAAAACCCATGCATGAATCGAAGTGGACTGGTGCTATACAAAAAAGGGCTTTGCTCAAAATAATAAATAGAAATAAAGCCACCTTGTCATTGTTAATTGAAAACGGGCCTAAGAGTATCTATCTTTGTTCAAATTTTTTAACCGCTACAAGGTCAAATGGAAAAAAACTGTCACCCAATATGTAAATTTGGTAAATTTCGAGCACCTTACAACGTTGTTATTACACAACTATCGCGATCCAGTCATAAAATGCAAGCAATCGAAATCCGGTGCGAAAGCTTTTCAAACATTGACCTATTATATTGTACAATTGCGAATCACCGTTAGGCAATTGTGTAAAAGATTTATACATATGTCGTTTATTTTAGTATATACGATCAAGCGAATGTATTTATAACGCAGTGGCAATTTATCTCGGATGGGATGTTCAGCCAATTTAATTTCACATCTTTTTTCAATATGCTACAGGAGGTGACAAATGCCATGAGAATGTTTATGGAAATTTTGGATTTTTTGATTCGATGTGATAGATTGCCGATAAAATTGTCAAATCGCATTTTCATAATGGCATCTATTTTTACATTTCGAACGGTTTAGCGGTTAACGATCACATTAGAGATGAAGAGTTTTAAGAAAAGATAGAATATTTTATTCTTTGAATTATTTGAACGAAAATTTTCAAAGCTATTGAATTGTTTTGTTTTACACTTTTCAAACTTCTACCTATCGAATTAAATAAAAATATATGTATCAATTATAGTTTCCGGAATACAGCTATATAGATTTTGTGGTTTTATATTTAACATTCGCCCAAAGAAAATTTATAATCCGTCCGAACATAGGTTTATGACTGGCAAATCCGTCTCGACGGACCAAATGTTGCCAAAAGATGCCAACGGGGAATAAAAAAGTCATTCATTTAATCAAAACATTCTTTAAAAACACACACGCTCGTTTTGGGCTATTGGAAAAACAAAATTGCGCCTGCTGTGATCACTGCTTCCAATGCTGGTCGACTCGTCGTCTCGTTACTTCTTTGTATTGTTGAATGCTCTGTCGCTGATGTGGGGCCATGATACCAACACGTGATTTTCACCAGCGCACTTCACCACCACTCCATCAGCACCTTTAATAACTTTTATTACTTACATTAACCAGTAAATGGATGGCGCGCCGTCGTCACGAATAAGCACTAACCTACCCACCTGCAGGTTTTCCTACTCGCTCTACCACCGCCTCCAGAAGGCCTTTGTCATTTGTTGAGGCCTTTGCCATGCCTTTAACCTGCTCTCGTTGCATCTGAGAAGAGCCTGAATTAACGCTTCGCCTATCAATAAATGACCTGAAATCAATGCTCTTATGTCACTCGGATCATCACTTAACGCGCCGATTGGACGAGAACTGAGACATGCCTACATGTCAACTAGCATTGTGCACAGCTGCTCATATGTGAGGGTCTACTTGCCCATTTTACGCCTGAGATGAAATTTCATAGATTTGACCGCAGCCTCCCATAATCCACCCCGATTTGGGGCTGCAGGTGTGGTGAAAGATGCTTAGAAGATTTAGACACTCTACACCCTCTTTACCCTGCTTAAAACGCCATACCTCCTCCAGCTTCTTATGTGCTCCCATAGAATTCCGGCTATTATCAGTGTACATTCTCGCACAAATTTTTTTTTCAATCGGATCATTCTAGTGCAATTTTCCATTTTCCCCATATTTCCTGTCATTTTTTTCTATCACGCTTAATATGGAAATGCCATAAACAAAAATCGAATCGCACTCTCCCAATAATAGCAGTAAAGTTCTGGATTCAGAGAAATCGAATAAAACTCTCCAGAACGGTGCATTTAAGTGCCAAAATTAATGTGATGGCCATCAATTTACATACATATATCTTATCAAGTTTGGTTTCTCACAAAATTATAAGCTATTTTTATAATTTATTCGCGATAAAAGAATATGCAGTGCTTAAAGCTATGAACATGGCACAAACAACATCTTCATTCAACCTAAATTTCTAACTTTTACTTGCATTTCAATGTATCAGCCATTAGAATGTTTGGAAAAACTATACAGATTTAACATTATGCCAAGGGACCTGGTAGCTCTGCTCGCTAAAGCGTCAGGCTGAAAAGCGGGGTACTACGGGGACTGCGGGTTTGAATCCCGCCAGTGCCATGGCTGTAAGTGTGAATGCGTGTGATTGTCCATGATGGTGGCAAATGGACCCAAACTGGTGGCCTAATGCTTGCCGCGTTCCCGGCAGCCCTCTTCACTAACCTACCCTAACATTATGCCATCTATATCAATATTTTTTTCACTAATAAGTTTTACCTCGAAATTTCATATCGATTTGACGAAAAAAACTAAGTTATCGCTTTGGATTTTATCTCAAGTTCAATTTTTACCTAAATTGGTACTTTGACCGAACTGCATACGAGGCTAGATACTGATAAGCCCGTTACTTATAGCCAAAGGAAGTTTGATTTTCCAGCTATTATAAAAATCTCCCATAATGTTTTCGAAACAAGGCTTTGCTGAATAGGCAGCAATCTATTCCAAATTCCCTAATTTTTTTATCTACAGTTGAGAAACCCATTCGAAATTCAAATACTAAGTGTGAATATGAGGCTTCTGTTTGGACGTCAAAGCCTCATATTAAATAAATAAATAAATATAGTTACTAATTAATTAGTACACTGCGGGCTTATTAGCCTTTTTATCTTAATGTAATAATAAGCCTTTCTTCTTCCGATATTGGTTGCGTATGACAGTTTTTCCATAAAGTCTTGTCGTTAATCCTGTAAAGTCTTGTCGTTAATCCTACAACCTGGTTCTTAGATGGCTTTAGTCCTTACTCGTGATGCAAAAGAAGGCTCTTAGGTCACTTTCAGTAACCTGCCAATACAGAATAGCAAGATTCTTCTTTCAAATACCTTCAGCTCTACGACCACAGCTTTTAAACAGCTAATCCAGGTTGGGGACGCATCAAATAGGATTGGCGGGCTAAAGGTCTGTCTACAAATGGACTTATCTTTAGAGGTAATGTCTATCTTAACGGGGAAAAATGTTTGATGCGATGAAATGCAAATTGAGAAGTGTTGACTTTTTGCCAAACGTTTGATTTAAATACCAGAAGTTTGTGAAAAAATGAAGATGAATAATTGGTTCAGCAACAAAACGTTGAGACACTTTAAATGTAATCAGCCCTTTGAAAGAATCTGCTTCATTAGTGCTGACATAGTGCTATCTGGTAAGAAATCTTTCTGCAAGTGGCATCTTTTCATTGGGTAGCTAAACTTGATCAACTTAAGCAAAAGACCTTCATATCATACGTAGTCTAAAGCCATATCTTCACAAAATTCAACTGCTGAGATGTTCCGTTCATTTAAATAAGAAATATTTTTATCTTCCGAGTATGTTAGGTTCAGCTGTGCTCACGACAATTTGATCGTTCGGAATCATCCAGATGAGCTCATAATCATCATTTCACTCCAACCATCCTCCGGCCATGGCTTTCTTCAGCAAGCTTTTCCACCGGTCCTGATCATGAGCCGATGGCATCCAATTAGGCATCGCTTAGCTCCGAGTGTCCAGGTAAACGCCATCCACCCTGCGCAATCAGGGTATCTCCTGTAAAAGATTTTTCAAGCAAATTCTCTTCGTGCACACGAGCTAAGTTTCCTGCCCACCGGTGAAGCCTATAGTCCATAGGTGAAGCGTCTCTAGAATCGGTCATCTTCTCATGTGGTGCCAACGATTTTCCGTAAAACTTTCCTCTCGAATGAGACTAAAAGGTCAGAATGCTTTTTGCTGAGCACCCAAGTCTCGGGTCCATACGTGAGTGTTGGCCATACCATAGCCTTGTGCTGCAGAAGTTTTGATTCTCGAGTGAGATTAAGGGACTTAAAGAGCCTTGACTGACTGCAGTAGGCTCTGTTGGATTTGAAGAGCAACCCGTGTACTGTTTCTTTCATACTGTTATCAGCTTATGCTTTTGAATAAAATTAGCGAATGTTTGCACTACCTCGAGTTTGGCCAACTCAAGGTGTTCAGAATCCCGAATCTCATTCTCCAACCACGGGATGAAGTGGAGGCTGGCATTGTGATCCTCTTTTGGGACCTCATTGAAGATGGTGTACAGTTTGGAGAGCAATTCGGCTATTTTTCCTTACTTTGCTTGTTACATTGGCCATGGTCAACCTACACAATCGTGTCAGTTTGTTTGAGATGTCAATTCTCTATATAAAATTCTAAATCTTTATACAATTCACTCGTGTGTCCTCTTCTTGAATACGCGTGCACTATCTGGAACCCGGCTTTCGAAATTCATAGCCAAACATTTTAGTCTGTTCAGAAGCAGTTTTTACTTTTCGCTCTCAGAGACTTTTCAGCCCATTTGATTTCAGCAATCTACCACCACACGAATATTGCCTTAAATATGTTAACTTGTTACTCCTTGCGTCGAGAAGATTACCTTAGCTTTTATGTCACCAGAGACGTGGTTAACGCACTGAGATAGTAGAAATGGAGTGGATATGCCCATAAAATTTACATTGGAGGGGAAGGTAGTAAATTTTCATCCTTTCCCTGCCAAATCAGAGCATTTCCCCTCCAATTTCATTCGGGCCGACCTTTGATTGTCAATCTGACAGGTTCACTTAAACGTGTTCTGTGCACGAGAGAATCGATGAGGCGATTGGTGAAGTGTTATACCGTCAATGTCCACTCCATTTCCACTAATGTTGCCTACTTAAAGGACAAGTTTGTGTTGAATCAGCCCTTGATTAATTAAATTTAATTTGATTGAAATTTTAATTAATTATTATTTCATTTTATTGTTGTTCTATGAACCTTGTTTGGTGATTGAAAATAAATAAATTGAAGCTTGTATTGCGTACTCTCACTATGAATCATTAGGAAAAAAAAGAAAAAAAGAAAACTATAGCTGGCAGCCCTAACATGATTTTGCAACCGAGAGTCTACCATATTTGGCTTGCATTAAGACTAGAATTTTATCAAAACTCCGTTTGATTAATGCGTAAGAAGATATAGGCTATAAAAGATGCATTTCGTTTTTTTCTATTCCTCCACACTCAACATTTTTTTAAAATGCTTAAAATTATTACCTAGGGGAAGATCGTTACCCTTCGTACGCGGGGCACATTCATACAGTCAAAATAAAACTTGAACGAAACAACGTACGGTCTTGCTTTTGTATGTGTACGTGAGTCGAGGTACCAACTTTACGTCAACGTAGTATCGCGCCATTCGTACCGGTGAGAGTGAAGTGACAGGCACGAACGTGTTTTTGCGCTCGGTAAGTAGTTTTTTGATCAATGTTTTTAGATAAAATAAGTTTTCGTGTAGAGTATTCTATCAGTAAGTAGCAAAATATACTTAAGATACGTTTTCCTATTAATATTAAAAGAGGTTATATTTTGTTGTTATTTAGTTAGTGGGGTACTTTTGGACAGAACTAGATGGGGCACGTTTGAACGCGTAGGAATGTGCCCCAACTGGTAGGTAGGTACGATTTAGTATGTTAGTGTGCTAATTGCTAATTTTTGCATTAACTTTGTCCTGTGTTTTGCTATCGTCGATGTACGTATATATATTTAAATACCTATTTCTTATTATTTTTTCATAGAAACATGATGCGGACTTATAAACCAAAAAAGACAAGTAGACAAGCTGTGGGTGAAGAATCCATGCAGTCAACATTACAGGATGTTATGTAAGGAGTATTGCCGTATAGAAAAGCTGCGGACAAGTACAATTTGAAACTGTCAACATAAGAAAGCCGAGTAAAAAAATACAAAAATAGCAATGATGCTGAAGAGTCAAGCAACCGTACATTTGACTCTAAATATACAAGTTTCCAAATCTTTTCTATGGAAGAAGAAAAACTACTAAATGATTATATTATCAAATGTTGTTATATTATCAAATATTATCAAGCAAGAAAACTAGCATGTAAGTATGCCAAATCTTTGAGTTTGAAATATCCAGCAAAGTGGGAAGAAAATAAGATGGCTGGGAGAGAATGGATGTATGGTTTTCGCAGAAGAAATCCGGAGCTCAGTTTACGCAAACCCGAAAACACAAGCGCTGCCAGATCTTTTGCGTTTAACAAAACTTCGGTTACCGAGTTTTATACCAACTTGAAGACAGTGTTGGAGGGACATCCATTAACTGCTGACAGAATCTTTAATTTCGACGAATCAGGTGTACCTATTGTTCTAGCTACTCCCAAAGTCTTGTCTCCAAGATGTCAAAAACAAGTCAGCTGAAACAGGCGAGCTCGTAACTTTTGGTGGCATTATATCTGCCAGTGGAAATACCATTCTTCCACTTTTCGTGTTTCCACGCGTTCATTATAAATATAATTTTCTCGAAGGAGCACCCGAAGGAAGTCTCAACGCTGCAAATAAAAGTGCCGGGATAAAAGTGATATATTCGTCTCTGTTTTAAAACATATCCAGATGCACACACTCTGCACAAAAGATAACCCCATATTATTGTTGTGTGACAATCATGAAACCCATGTTTCTCTCGAAGCCATCAACTACGCCAAAGAAAATGGCATAATTTACCTATCTTTTCCACTACATACATCTCACCGCCTACAACCACTTGATGTGGGAGTCTTTGGACCATTTAAATCAAAGTTGAAAATTACTTTCAATAATTGGTATATAATGAAGCCAGGCAAAGCATTGACAATTTACCATATTCCAAAGCTTGTGAAAATTGCATCTTTCGAATCATTCACGGATTATGGCCTCTTAATGAATTAACCTTTAGTGAAGAAGATTTTGCTCCAACTGAGGTGTATATATCCGGTAACTTAGAACATGTGCCTCTTACTCAATACGTCGTTGAAGATTTGTCAGCACCTACTCCGCAGCCAAGTTTCTCTGATATCTGCCAACCCTTTACTTTTGGAGCACAGGATTTCTTGGAGGTTCCGCGAGAATCTACAGAACAAACTATTAACTCACCATTGATAACTCATGATGATGAACTACAAAGGTTTAATTTAGATGCTTGTGAACCAGATGCTTTGAATAATTCACCAATATATCAAATAGTAGCTCCTTTGAAGACAGTTTTAACACCAGAGGCAACTCGACCCATCCGACTGTTGTAAGAAGTAATAAAACAAACAAGGGACGATGGCCAGGAAAATCACATATTTATACTGACACACCCGAAAAAAGCTAATTGAAGAGAAACACAATGAAAAGCAATTGAAAAAGCTAGAACAGGAAAGAAGTGCAAGGGCAAGACAAATGAAACTTAGTTTAGCTGATTTTAATTTAAAAACGAAGAACAAGAAAGCTAAAAACACAGAAAGTGATAAATCTGATTGTGATGGATCTGATATAAGCTTTCAAGAAAGTTCAACTTCTATCACACATGAAAATGAAACCGAGCATGAAAATTTTGAAATGAACAGAAGTCAATTGACAGTTGTTGTAATACCAGAAAATATTAAAGACGGTTCGTTTATTTTAGTGAGGTTCCCGAAGAAAAAAAGTATTATGTACTATGTTGTCGGTCACTATAGTCAGACTGAATTTAAAGTATCTTATCTAACAAAGAAGCCAGGCTTTTCGTGGACATTTGTTTTCCGTAATGTTGAAGATATTCATACTGTTTGTATAACTGATGTTGAAATGATTCTTCCTGAACCTGAGCCTCTAGCAGTTTTACTTCTAAAACATCAAAACTTTTTGAGTTATTTTTTCTAATTTTACTGTTCAGTACTGTCCGGTTTTTTACTGTTCGGTTTTTCAGTAATTTTTTCTAATTTTACTGTTCAATAGTTTTTATTATCTTGTTAATTAACAACTTTTTGCAGTGCTAATCCGAACCAAAGATTAAAAAATGTGATTATAAATTTAAGGTAACTAATTTACGTCGAAAATGAAGCAATTTTATGTTTTATTGTTAGAGGAAAGTAATTTAATTTTACATAAGAAAAGCTATGTAATTTTGTTTACTATAAGAAAAGTATTTTATTTTTGTTTAATAGAAGTTAAATTTTTATTTTTGTATTAAATTTCATTGCTAATAATTCTTTTGATTTATATGTGTCGTTTTAATCGCACGTACGGAACTACCTCACAGCGTACGAAGGTACCCCCAACACCCGTTGTTTCGGCAGATTCGTACATATTGAAGATTTAGTTTAAATCATAATTATGGTTGAAACATCAGATGAAATCATCTGTCATTTTTTATATGAATCTCAGATAGTTAGACTGTAAATTTAAGCTGTCAGGTGATTGATTCATGAAAAAAAAAATAAAAAAAAAATTTGGAAACCTTACGACGGTCCCCATCTTCTCCTTAGTATGAAATCAAAATTTTTGAGTTTTTTTTTCAAATATGACCACATTGTTTGGTCAATTAAAAAACATTAAAAATTAAAGTAAAAAACAAAATCATATAAAAACTCACAGAGTCTTACTGAATGTAATAAACGAAGCTGTTTACAAATCATCTCTCCAATACAAACTAATATTTCATTACCAAAAAAACAAAAGAGGATTTCGTAATGCAAGTAAATTCGAATTATCATTTTGCTAGATTTTCCGGATATGCAATCATGATCATTATCCGTTTTGCCATGGAAAGTTTTTCATATCAACCGAACCAAACAATTAGCAGTAACTACTTGGCACAATCAGTTTGTGCCGCATCCACAATTACCGCAAAAATATGAAATTCCCACAGCGATGAAACTCTTGCAAACATTATTGTTGCTGGTTTACTGAAGTACGCTGCAGACATTAATCCTCCCGAATTGCGTCTCTTGTTCAATCACTATGCAGATACAAACGTATTAATTTTAATTCCGATTTTTTTTTTGTTCACAAGGTCGTTGACTGAAACTGACATCAACCATTCATCATCAATGATATTTTGGGTAGTTCGACGGGATTTTGAATTCGATACAATCTTGCAGACCGACTGATTCAGGATTTCGAAATTGCTATTTAGGAGCTCGCATACAATCGGACGACTAACTATTCCACTAATTCGTAAATTAAAACAGAAATACGTGCTTAGCTACCTAGACATATTGTGGCGATTTGGGTTTCTATTCCAAGGGTATGCTTACTACAACAGCCTAATTTGAAGATATGCAGACAGCAGGTTTTCGGAAACGGTGACTGGAGTATTTTGGATATTCATTCATTAAATAAGTTTTCCATTGTGTTGCGTTGGCCTGCGCCGTTGTGTGGATATAGCAGGTTGTAACACCTCAGACAATTTACAGCTACTGAAGCGTGCTCATGGAAGTATAAATATATTTGCATGTTAATGAAGTCTTAAGGTTGCAAATGAAATTGATAGCTTCACTTATTTTCATGAACTGCTGCCGAAGCGCAAATTAAGCTAGTGAAAAACACTATTAACAAATCAATCCGACTAATATAGATATAAAGTGACAGCTCAGGAAATCTCAATTTCGCAAAAAAAAAACTGCTATTATTTCCTTAAGGTATCGAAATAATTATTTGGAGGAAAACATATACTACTCACATTTGCCCTAATATGAAATTCAAATAACATAACATACCGCACCTTACCCAAATATTTTTTGCCCGAAACGTCCAATGAAAACGTGTAATCACTTAGTGAAAATCTGACACGTTAATGTTTCTATTGCTGCACGCCAGCTGTCCACTCTGCGTTAATAGAAGAGCAGCCAAGGTAATTGGCTGTGGGCGGCCGGGCTGATGAATGGGTAAGTGAAATTAAAGTTTTTCTGGGTTTTCTCGAAATATAGACACATTCCGTCTGTGGCAGCATAACATGGGTTTGTGATGGAAAATAGTATACAATTTAATGTCTATTTAATTGCACCTGGTAGTTTGTTGCGATTGTCTGAAGTGTGCTTTCTTTCTTTTATGGTTTGCTTGTTCCACACTTGTGCACAAGCTCGACTTGGTTGCCATATATGTCACGCTCAGTTTGGTAAATTAGATGTTTACGCGAATGCAAATTTGATAACTACTAGTCAGATTTAATATTTTTGAGAAAATCTTTAATTATTACATTTCACTTTCATGCTGAATCGGTGACTCAGCTAAAATAGAACCAAGTGCGGGCCTGTTTTTTTATCTTCATATTAATTTATCTGTTTAATTTTGTAAAAATGTTTTGTTTTACATAAGCACCGTACAGGAGTCTGATTGTTGCGTAAAACCACCATGCACGATTCAAGCTTTACTAGTATAAAAAAACTCAAGCGCACCTGAAGCGCTAGAAATACTAATGTTATATGAACAGTAGAAGAATCGTGCAGATTTTGAGTGCATATTCTACCACATGTGCTCCAACATGTTTCGACTGCAAAATCACTTTGATCTTAACAATGCATTTAAACTCATAGGGTGGAAAGGATTTCAGGAATTTCAAGATTTAGGAGAGCGAAACACTGCAACACTTTGAAAGCAGCATAACATAACTTAAACAAAGAATATGCTTAGTGCTTGCAACACTTTACCAGCACTACAACTAAAAGTCTCCCACAATTGCCTCAAGTCAAAATTAAATAACTCTATCGGTTTCGATTTTATCCGATGATTTCGTCGAAAGTTACAGGGATAAAAAGATGTTAAGGATCAAAAAACGAAAGATGTTTGGGACCAAAAAATTTCTAGAACTTCAAAAATTTAAAGATTGATAACTTATTTTCAGTCTAAATATTCGCGATATGAATACTTAATGTAAGCATTTATTGATACGAAAATAGCAAAAAATGCCTCGCGCTGGCAATCCTTTGCTAGAAGCAAAGCCAAAAATGTATCACACCTGCCTCAAATTGAAATCAACCTACTCTGCGAATTTCGTTTTGATCCGATGACTGCATTGCAAGTATAGGGGTACAAAGAAATTTAGGGCTACTAGTCCCAAAAGTTTTCAAATTTTCCAAAACTTAATGTTTGTTGTTTATTGTCACTACAAAATAATTACCGTTTGGAAATTTTACGATAAAATCACTTAATCAAGATAATTGCAAATAAATACAAAACCAACAATAGCTGAAAACCCTATAATGGTTTTTTAACCAGATTCTTTTTGAATACTGCCTATAAAAATAGGCATTATTCAGAATGCCTATAATGCCTATGTGAAATTTGTTTTGATTTCATGACTGCAGTGGAAGTTATATGGCAAAAAGATTTATTTTCCTGTGTGAATTTTCAAAACCCAAGACACAAAAATTGCCAGTTGGCAGCACCAACCGAATTTTTAAACCAAATTCCTACCAAACACGGCTTAGAACAAGATCCAGCTACTGTGTGATACTGATAACTGAATCAAAATTCATAGGGCAAGAAGCAGTTTTGTTTCTTTATAAAAAAGTTTTCTTTATAAAAAAGTTTTCCTATGATTGCATAGACAGAAAATAAGATTTCTATATGAGCTGGGTTTCACTGTAAAACACGAAAAATGTTCAAGAAAGTTGATGGTTTGAAGGCTTTCACTTTCAATGCCTGCGGTAGCTGCAGGGTTGGTGGCACTTTCATAAAAAAACTACACAAGCATACATTTTTGTAATAGCAATATGTCCTTTAAGTTTTATAATGATTTAATAATATGATCAAAAGTTATCGCAATTCAAAAATTTTCAAATTTTTCCAATCTAATTTTAGGTGCCTAAAAAATTTCAAACAAATTATCATATTCACATTAAAATTACCTTCAAAATTCTTTTCAAAAACTTTGTTTTTGCGAAAATTATTTGTTGACAGAAATATAGGTACATTTAAAATATCCCTGAAATGTCCGCCGGCGCAAAAACGCTACAGATTATTATATTTTTGTGTAACTTGGCACTATCCTGCATTAATATAAATTTATCCTGAAAATTTCAGTTCAACCAGATGGCGCGTTCCTGAGATTTTCTCACTGAAATTTTCTGACGATATATATTCTGATATATATACATACATATATATATATATATATATATATATATATATATATATATATATATATATATATATATATATATATATATATATATATATATATATATATATATATATATATATATATATATATATATATATATATATATATATATATATATATATATATATATATATATATATATATATATATATATATATATATATATATATATATATATATATATATATATATATATATAGATGATGGAATGTATCAGATGAGGATTCACTCTCTCATCATCGCTACTTGGTGTTCTCTTTAGCCACGGATCTAACACCCATGGTGGAAAGAAGAAACCCAAGAAACACTGATTGGCCTAAGTTCAATCGGCTTCTTGCAGACAGAGTGCGTCCTAGTGGCAGGATAAAATCGCCAAAGTCAATAGAATCCCCGTTGAGCACTCTGAATAGAGACCTTTTTTGTAGCTATGAAGAGGCCTGCCCAATCAGTAAGAGCAGATGTGGTGAGACGGTTCCCTGGTGGAATCGGGAGCTACAGAAGCTAAGGAAAAGCACCAGGAAAATTCTCAACAGAGCTTGTAAGAGCAACACTGAGGATGACTGGATCACCTACAGAACTGTGCAGAGAACGTATAAGAAGCTGGTGAGGACCTCCAAGAGGGAATCATTTAGATCTTACTGTGAGAGACTGGAAGGCATACGGGAGACGTCTAGGCTTTGCAAAGTCCTAGAGAAGGATCAATCAGCTAAGCTAGACTCTCTAAAACGCTCGGATGGTGACTTTACCAAGTCCAAAAAGGAGTCTTTGCAGACTTTTCTTGGGACTCACTTCCCGGGAGCTCCGGTGATTGAGTCGCAGAAGGCAACTGTACCTGTGACCAAAGTCCCTGCTCATCGCAGCAGTAGGAAGTGTGAGTACACAACTAGATCCGTGGTCACTAGTGATAAGGTCAGGGATGCAATCATGTCTTTTGAAAATTTCAAATCGCCGGACCTGGATGGTATCTATCCGGTTATGCTTAGGGAGAGAATTGACCACTTGGGGGCAGACCTCAGAGAAATCTTCTGGGCATACCTAGCCTTGGGGTATGTTCCGTTACCTTGGTGAGAGGCTAAGGTAGTTTTTATACCTAAACCGGGGAGAGATGACTATTCCGATCCAAGGAACTTTAGACCGATCAGCTTAACTTCGTTTATGCTGAAATGTCTAGAGAGACTTGTCGAACAACACATACGTACTACGGTGCTTAGGTTTAACCCTTTGAAAGATGAGCAACATGCATACCAGTGAGGAAAATCGTGCAAGTTGGCCCTTCATTTTCTGGTGGCCAGAGTTGAAGGAGCGATCTCAAATGGTGAGTATACGTTGAGGGTATTTGTGGACATTGAAGGGGCTTTTTATTGCGTGGCCTATGTGAAACTATGTGATACTGCGAAAGGTCATGGCGTGGATGATATCTTAGTTAAGTGGATGCATGCCATGCTGACGCAGAGATGGTTGCTGGTGGAAGCTGGATCCGACTGCTACTTAAGAACAGAGGCGACAAATGGATGCCCTCAAGGCGGAGTCCTATCACCGCTCCTGTGGAATATGCTAGTCGACTCCCTGCTAAATGAACTGCAACAAGAAAGGCTTATGCTGATGACGCGGCCGCACTGGCTGTCGGTAAAGATCTGAATGTGGTATGTAGAAATACACAGCGTGCATTGGATCTGATTGGCAACTGGTGTTCGAGGCACGGCCTAACAGTGAATCCTGGTAAGACGAAAATTGTTTTGTTTACCAGGAAAAGAAAACTGGAAGGACTAGTGCTTCCAAACATGAAGGGTGTAACACTTCAACTTTCAGATGAAGTCAAATATCTGGGAGTAATCTTGGACAAAAAACTTCTCTGGAAGAAACATGTGGAACTGAAGCTTACTCGTGCTTTAAAAGCTTTCGGGTAGTGCAAGAGAGCTTTTGCTACCACATGGGATCTAAAGCCTCGTGTAGTGATGTGGATCTACACTGCAATAATTAGGCCCATGTTCACGTACGCATCCGTGGTGTGGTGGACTATCGTGAAGCTATTGTATGCTCGAAAAAACTTAGCCACGCTGCAAAGGACGGTGTGCTTGGGTATCTGTGGTGCCATGAGCACTACTCCGGGTGCGGCCCTTGATGCGCTTCTCAATCTGCCTCCTCTTAACATTCAAGTTCAGAGTGTGGCGATGAGCTCTGCCCATAGACTAGCTCAGCTTGGCTTATGGGTAGGGGAAGACAATGTGCGACACTGCTCTATTAGGGGTTCGATGCGTGAGATCTCTCCTATTGTCACTATGCCTTCGGACGCCCGGGTGTCTTTCCTCGACTTCGAAAGAAGGTATGAAGTTGACCAGGAGTAACTGGGACGATCCAGATCTGTGTACGAGGAGATATTCTAAGATCTTTTTCACGGACGGCTCGAGTTCAGATGGTAGATCTGGTGCTGGTGTCTATCTACATTCATCGAATGGCAGGTGGGCTTTTTTCTTGGAGAGCACGTTTTGGTTTTTTAAGCAGAAATATTTGCTATCCTGAGAGCTGCCTGTTGGGCAATTGAAGAAAGATGGAGGGGAAAAGGCATTGCTATTTGTAGTGACAATCAAGCTGCACTGTTGCACTGCGTAGACCCCTGAAAAAACTCGAAAATTGTCCAAGAGTGCAAAGCACGATTGACCTCTGTCACCAGATCCAATAGGGTGCATCTGCTCTGGGTACCGGGGCACTGTGGTGTTGAGGGAAATGAAATTGCTGACGTCATTGCGAAGCAAGGTTCGGGACTTCCACTACGGGGCCCTGAACCCACCTTGGGTGTGCCGACCGCATCTGCACGTGCTATTCTTCGAAATTGGGTAGATGATGCTCACAAAGATAGGTGGACGACTGCTGGTGTGGCCAGACACACGAAGGTCTTCCTTTCAGAACCCAGAACCCAATAAGAGGAGGAAAGTTTGCAGGGCCATGATAGGCATTCTGACGGGACACAACTGCCTAGGAGGACATATGTACCGAATAGGTGTTGTACACGATTACCTCTGTTCATCCTGTCTAGAAGAGGCCGACTCTGCGGGGCATTTGCTCTGTGAATGCCCAGCGTTTGGACGTCTCAGATATCAATGCAAGTTTGTCGAAACTATTCTTCAAGCCCTAGCTGGAAAAATTGAAAAACCTCTCTCTTAAAGAATATAATCTTTTAATATAGAATGCGATCCTGGACATTACGAATATATTTGACAATAATGCGCCCAAAGTAGTTGTGAAGGCACTTACAGCGCTCAATTTTTACATGCGGCTGATTGGTTTGCTCACACACCTCCTCATGAGTATGTTCGGGACTTCTTTTTAACTCATTTATGCTTTGAACGCTCACTTACGATGATCAACTAGCGTACACCGCAAGATGGGCTTTTTCTCGTCTATACCGCTTCAAGTATAAATCATTTGATTATGGGGATGACATTATGCAGAGTGATGTATACAGACTGCATTTGGTGAACCAAAGCACCAAAGTATTACCACGAGAACTATTAGTCTTTGTGAATTTCTTCTTTTGTGCAAATTTTTTTAATTAGCAAATTTCATGCAAACGAAAATTCACGTTATGCCAATAGTTGATGAGATATTTAAGAAAAAACTGATCTTTGTGACCTATTTTGTTCATACGATTTTGTAATGGACTATTCACATTGTGTTTCTGATTCTGCGACAAGCATTATCTCGGTGGAAATCCTTCAATTGAATTTTCTTCGAAGAGTGGCGTTTTTTATCTAAACTGGCTATAGAGTCTGATAAATGGCCTCATATTGGACTCCGTTTTTGAGTTTTTTCATTACTAGCCGATCATATTCATCCTGAGGGTGGATTAATTTTAAAGTATCTGTAGAAAAATTGAAATATATATAGTTTCTAAACGGTAAAAAAATTTCTATAAAAAATATTTGGCTTTGAAATCTAGAAAGAATTGAATCAGAATAATTTTATCAAAGTTCTAACTCTTTGAACTCTACTAGGGAACAGTGGCTCATAGAAAATATTGACGATAGTTCTGTAAAGAACAAACTGGCATGCGTATATACATATGTATATCAATCTAACACCTGATTACAATGATTATACCCACTCTACAGCCAAATTGAAGAAGTATTATTGGATATATTTTATCACAAGAATAAGAACTTAAACTTTCAGCACTTTATTGAATCAAAAACTTTAATCACTAGTATTACTATAGCTTCAAAAAAACAATATCAATAAATAAGTCACAGGCAAAAGTTATGATCCGACAATTAGTCATGGTCGTAATAGTAGGGTATCATTACAAGATTATTTAGTAGCGTATTCATGCAGTGATTTTATAATGAGACAGATGATGCGCTAACGAGCAACCTGTAAAATTTATGATTATTGTGAACTTATATGTCAAATGGTTGTAGCTATAATTTTATTCAGATTTCTCACTTTTTTAGAGATAATATCAAACTTATGATTTTTTTAAGGGAAAATTATTTGATTTGAATGGAAAGTTCTTGAAATGTAACCAGTTATTGATTGATTTCATTATATGTAAAAAGATTATGCTGAAAGTAATATAATTTTTTGACTATTTAATTTATTAAAATATGTTTGTGAAATTTTAGCTGAGATACGGCAAAATATTAAGATATAATCTGCTCTTACATGTATTCGTGTCACTCAGTCACATGAACCGAGTCCTATGTAAACACAGCTAGTTTCTTCTACTTCTATCACCATATGCCTAATTTGATAACATCACGTATTCAAAAATTAAGTGTATGATCACCCTGCGTCATGATGGCAATAAGATTTTGTAAATATTGACAATAAGCCTTAACTTTGCTAATGCGCCTCAAAATTTCAATAACTTGTAGAAACCTTTATGTTCGAAATGTTTTATAAACAACTTAAAGCTACAAATCAGACATAAAAATAAATTTTTATTTAGGTACTTTTAATCAGCACATCTTGATGTCATATCCGACTGTTTTTCAAGTGAAAATTCAATTGCCCACATATCCTTAACGTTTTCTAGTAATTCAGGGTATATCTGCGAATTTCTGCTGTAAATAAATATATACTGGAAATTAGGTAAAAGTGCCTCCAGTCATAGACAGCTATCGCCTACGTAAGCGATCACTAAATGCTGAAGTAATAGTTTATCCTAGCAAAATCAATTGCATCCAAAATTCATAATCATCTCTTCCCGACTGCAGAAATTATATTTAGTACCAATCGATATCACAACAATTTTAGATCATAAACAAATCAAAGTGTTTGAAAAACAATAGCTTTAGCACCAGTAAAAACAGCCCCAGACCTTTTGTTTCACAATTCCTCGCCAGAAATATTTTTTTAAAGATTGTCTGCAATCAAATCATAGCGTTGTGATATAACCGAAACATCTATCATCTCATGAGTGAAGTCAACATGCCCCCAGAGCATCGTAATTATCGCATGAGTTTAAACAGAAACCAAAACACCTTGACGGACTTTCAACAAAAAATCAGAACCGACTTCGTCGACTTGCTTGCGTCGCGCCACGGTTTCAGATGCAGATAGAATAGTCAGTAAAGTGAAGGTAATCTCAATTCTCATTACAAGTCGCGAGTTGCCGGTAATGAATGCGATAGAGTGAGTGTAAATTAAGGCTGTGCGGTTTAAGCCAAACCAGTTAGTGAACAGAAAAACGATAGATTAGCTAAATTTGCCCAGGCCACGGTTGCAATGCAAGTGAAATACAGAAGTGTTGTAAGTTACAGGCACAATTGCTGGAACGATGATTATATCTGATGCTAAGAGATCAATGATATGTGTACATACATACATGTGAATATGAATTGAGCCAGAAACATGAGCACTAAAGTCATATTTATCGAGTCGGAGTGTCATGGTGGAAGTGATTTGTGGAAGATAGATTGTAAGATAATGGCTTTTTTATTTATCGCGGTGATTAGAAGCTGCTGATGAATGCAGATGGTCAAATCTTCGTAATGTAGCATTAACAATCTTTGTTATCAGTTGATTTTTTGTGATATGTTAGTAAACATAGACATGAAGATTAATATAGGATGGATGTAATAGTTGTTTGACATAAAAGACATCAAAATAAGATAAATGGCCAAATATAGATTAAAAAGTAATAAAACTATGGTACTAAAGATTCTTAGTAAATTTAGAATATGGAGAACTTTAATACAAGTTTACTGTGCTTATTCATTGAATTAGGACCACCTGCATTTTTTCACATGTTTTAACAAATTTTCTCAACAGCGTCACACAAAAACGGGTTGTCCCCATAGGCGGGCCGTGGCCGAAAATCTGGCAGGGGCCAGGGACTGAAAGGTTCAAGACATGCGATGATTTTGTTTTTGATTGTACACGTACTGCTCATACAATTTATATAATTTACTAATACATTATGTATTTATTTGTTGATTTATTCTTTGTTAATTGCTAATGCATAATGCATTATCAAATAAACTTTTTGTCTGTGAATACGTATGAGCTACTAACACATGCATTTAATGTAAATGGTAGGTATGAAAAAAAGCTTGTATGAATTATACGGGAATAGAATGGCAATAATTAAAAATTTAAGAATATTTTTTCGTTTAGAAGCTAAATATATTTCAACTTATACTTGAAGAAGAGGATAGCTAAGTTTCAAAATACCTTTGAAGAAATTGGAATATATTAAGCTTAGAAGGAAGACATTGATCTCTTGCTTTAAACATTTGTTACCTAGATGAAGATGAAAAGTGCTGTAACTTACTCTTTACGAGCTATTTGGTTAGCAGGAATATCTTTGTAGCCCTAACTGCGTGTCCGAGGCTAGATGAAACATCAAAACCTTTGAAACTAGTGCTTTTTGCTGTTTTCCGTTTTCGCGATCCTCTGGTAAATGTGAGATCCAGACAGTTCTTTTCTACGAATGATTTATTTTTTCCCAAACTCCATACAAGTCTTCTCGCTCACTTAGTAGTGTTTTAACTGTTCCATTTATAAGATTTATCCCATCCCCAAGAGTTGCATTTTTAGTTTGGAAATATGTGCTTAACATGTTTGTTATAAAAAGAACATAGTGAAAGATGAAAAGATTTACTACAAATTTAAGATTACTGATTGAATGAAAGATCTCCAATGAATAAACTGAGTCGTTGTATTATCCCTCATTCATTTCTTTTTCTAAAGCCTCTTTCATAGTCCCATAGCTATCAATCACATATTTGCAATTGTGAAATCTCATTGACTAACGAGTCGAACTTAAACTTCTCATTCCACGCCTTGTGTTTAGACCAACTGCCTCTTCAAGCTGCTTCAACAATTTGTGTTGTGATGGCTTCGAAAAGTGTAGGCAAAGGGATTCGATGGCATTGAAGAAGGATATACACGTTTCGATTGTGAAAAATGTGTCCATCACAACAAGGATAATTTTATGAGCTTGACAGTGTATAAATGTGGCTACAGGGTATTTTATCTTAATTTAGGTTTGTAAACCACCTTTTTGTCCTAACATGACACTAGCACTATCATAAGACTGTCCAACAACAGGCAATTAGCTAAGTCCGTAGCTGTCTAACAGGCTCAAAATTATATCGGCTAAATACGAGGTATTTCTAGCTCCTGAAATGTCTAGCAAAGCTGACAACCACGGAGAGTTGTTCCTTTTTGTGGACCCTTGCTTCGTCTGCCATAATGTCATCTCCTCTCGAACGATTTCAGCAATTGTTTTTATTAATTCATTTTGTGTTTTGCCAATACAGTAGTTCGCAACCTCGATTTTAAAATGTTTTTCAAAAGTTAAATAATGCTTCGCGAATAATTCACAAAATTCCAAAAAAAATTCACAGTTATCACTGAGACCACTTTCATCATGTCTTCTGAAAGCAAGTCCTTGGTGACTGAGGCACTTGGTAGGGTCGATAACCTTTTCCAAATAATTTCGGTTCATCTTGACAATATTCCAAGACTGTTCAAGCACCATCACTTACTGTCTTCCAAGCACTTTTAAAGTTTTATTATTGTAGAGTTTTTATTATTGTATGCAATATGTGCATGAATTTTACTATCCGGATAATTTATCCGGATCGCGAAGTTTGGTCGAGCTGAAACTTTGGTGTATTTTTGGCGGAAAATTTCGCATTATGATAACTTCACACCGAGTCATCAGATCATCACGAAATTTACAAGACGCATCAATGGGTATAATAAATAAGTTTCTGTCGTTTTGAAATGTCTGAGCAACTTTGTAGCTACCATAAGTACGTAAACTCAAATCTTGCAAAACATTGACTCTCTGGTATTTTTATCGGTATTTAGAATAAAATGCAAATGATTGATGTATTTGATAGTATGTTTATACAGTCAAATCTAAACTTCTAAAATTCCCAAAAGCAAAAAATCGTAGCCCTTCACCAAATTATTTATATTTTTATCTCGCGATCGGATAAAATATCACTGGATATATATCTTGAGTAAATAAAGGTCTAACAAAAGTTTAATGAAAATGAGAGAAACCATGTGGCGGTCGTGTCACCATGAAAAAACGCTCGATGAAATTGAAGTGCTATGCCTTTTACCTTCCGATGCAGTTATCAAATTATAATCAAATTCACACACATTTAACAAACCAAGTAGGTCAGAGTTTTGGTTATAATGTTGGATCCGCGATGCCAGCATCAATATTTCTGTCCTGGAAATCGGTACTATTAAATTTTCAAATAATATTGATTTCGTAGTGAAAATAAGCCGAAAATATTTCAATTTCAAAAAATTTAACATATTCGCGGAGAGTAACTCTAAACACCCTTTTTTCGTATAACTTCCAATGCTTTCAATGAATCAAAAGTTATATTGTAAGTTATTTTAACGGGATGCAAAATCGGTATAGTCTTTGTTGTGGTGATGTCAAAATGTTGGTGGTGGTGTCAGCAGCAATATTGAACTTTCCGAGCTATTCAGTATGGACTTTTTTACTCAAGCCACTTTATCATACGCAAAAGTTAAAGAAAAATGCTCTCAAATATGGAATGAGACTGTGTTTGTTTTGCTTAATATTAGGTATGAATGTGCTAATTGTATATGATCCCATCAAGAAAGAGTAATCGCAGCGAAAATTACTCGTAATAAACAACATTGTTTTGAATAGATAGCATAAAAGTGGCAGAGATGCCATTTTTACTCTCAAAAGACTTCGAAAATTGTATTCTACGTTAATTATCCTAATGCCTACCATTTTAAAACTCAGATTATGTTTTATGAAAAACATAATTGCATAAAACGCCAGTTTACAAAAGTAAAAAAAGGAAAGGATAATTGGCGAGGCGCTTTTCGTCTTTTTCTTGACGTATAACCTGTCGAAATTAAATATTGCCGTCCATTTCTAAAGATAAGTCCCATAGCATCGTAATTAATATTAATTAATTAGTCTCTATGTTATAAGTAGTGTGATTGCTTTGGTATAGGCTTACACTACTGCACTATACAGCTCTTGCAGTAACAACAAAAACCAAAGAGGCGAAAACTTAAGTATTTATTGTTAGAAATATGTATTTTCCTGGGAGGGGCCAACCTAGGGTCTGGGGGGGTCCCGGCCCCCCCTGCCCCCCCCTACGGCGCGCCTATGGTTGTCCCAAATATAAATTTTTATTATTAAACCTACAGGAATTGTGATTATGACGAACAATAATTCTGCAATCCCATCCCTTTACCCTTCTTCAGTGAGATTTTTACTAATGTTCGAAGAAGAACATTAGTATTAAAATCACTTTTGCCAAAAATTCATATTTATATATATATATATATATATATATATATATATATATATATATATATATATATATATATATATATATATATATATATATATATATATATATATATACATATATATATATATACATACATATATATATATTTATATATATATATATATATATATATATATATATATATATATATATATATATATATATATATATATATATATATATATATATCATCAAAAAAATTCAAAAAATTTCAGCATACATTGGTGCATATGCAGGATAGTGCCAGGTCTCACAAAACGGTGATAATCTTTAACCCTTTGGCGCCGGCGGCCATTTTAGTGATATTTTAAATACACCTATTTTTCTGTCAAAAAATAACTTTTCCAAAAATAAAGTTTTTATAATGAATTCTGAACGTGTTTTAAATGTGAATGTGATAATGTTTTTGAAATGTTTAAACCTACGTGTGCACTAGGCGCCTAAAATGAGATTGGGAAAATTTGAAAATTTTTGAATTGCGATAACTTTGTACTGTATTATCCAATTATTATGAAACTTGCAGAACATATTAATGTTGTTAAGTTGCACACTTGCGTAGTTTTTTATGAACGTGCTGGCAACCCTGTAGCTACGGAAGGCGCTGAAAGTGCCTTCCATCGAATCTCCTAAAAAATTTCCGTTTCTTACAATAAAAACTAACTTATAAACAAATCTTATGCTTTGTCTACAAAACCAAAGTTAAACTTTGGAAATTTCATGTCGGATAAGAACGGTAACCCTTTCTCAATTTACCTATATTTTTAGCATCAAAAACTTCTGTTCACGGGAACTCACGAGCCAATAATCAAACGCAGTTGAAATTTACAGAATACATTGGACTTTACAGAATACATTGGACTGTCATAGAAGCGATTTTGAATTGAGGCCAACTCTGTGCCAGTGGTGCCAGGTTGAAAGATTACACACAAAAAAAATGCTTTTTGCCCTATGAATTCTGATTCAGCTACCCGATTTTCATGCAATTGACACAGTAGCTGAACCCTATTTTAAGCCGCGTTTGGTAGAAATTTGGTTGAAAGATTCGATTGGTGCTGCCAGCTATGATAATTTTTGTGTCCTGTGTTTTGAAAATTCGCCCAGGAAAATAAATCTTTTTGCCCTATAACTTCCAGTGCAGTCATGCAATCAATACGAATTTCATACAATTACAGGAACATATTATAGGCATTATTCAAACCAAATCTGGTTGAAAAGCCATGATAGGGTTGCCAGCTGTTGTTGGTTTTTTGAATATTTGACAATATCTTTATTAAGCAATTTTATCGTAAAATTTTCAAATGGTAACGATGTTGTAGTGACAGTAAACAGTAAATATTAAGTTTTCGATTATTTGAAAAATACCGCGGCTGGCAACTATAAATTTCAACGTGAAGCAGATGTGATAAATTTTTGGTTTTGATACTGACAAAAGGTTGCCAGCACGAGTCGGTAGTGCTATTTTTTTGCTTACAGCTAATATTCATACTGGAAACATTTACAATGAAAATAAACAAATAATGTTTCAGTTCCCAAAGTTCTGCAAAATTTTCGGATCGCAGCCCCAAACACCAACTTCAGTTACAGTGCTGCAGGCACTGAGCATTTTCTTCATTGATGTTGTATGAGGTGCTGCTTTGAAAATTTTCGTGAAATAAGCAACTGATAGCGAATAAATTTAACAAGTGGTTTGCTCTCATAAGCTTTGAAATTCATGCCAGTGGTAATATCTGAAACCTTTTCACCATATGAGCTATCAGACCAAAGTAAAACCTTGCGTTGGAAACAGTTTGGCTGTAATAAAAAACTCGTGTGGTAGAATATGCACTCAAAATCTGCACGATTCTTCTACAGTTCTTCGAACATTAGTGCTTCTAGCGGTTCAGGTGCGCTAGAGTTTTCTTTTATCTGTCCCTACATTTAGCTGTCTATAATGATAAGCAGATTGCAGAGAATTTGTAAAAGTTCCTCTGTGTCTTGACACATTAAACTGAAATCAATTCAAATAGGACAGTGTAAAGTTATTAGTATGGATTAATTATTGATATTCTTAATACGGGAAACTAACCTTACCAAGAAATAATGAAGAAAGTAAAAGTGTCCTATCAAACAGTGATAAGAATTTAAAAAAAAAATCCTAGCGCATCAGAACCGCTAGAAACACTAATGTTCGAAGAACAGTAGAGGATTTTTGCAGATTTTGAGTGTATACTCTATCACTAGCTACTTAAGACTACTACCACTAGCTATTTCACCTACTTAAGACCAATGCACCCTAAGTAATAAAAGACTCCAAGCCAATTAAATTTCGATGACTTCATCAAAAGTTATAGCGATAGAAAGGTGTTTGGGCCTGCCGTCCGAAAAATGTTAGAAAATTTAAACATTGTTCACTTCTTTTCATTGCAAATGTTCGCGATGTGTATACTTAGTGGGAGCATTTATTGGTACGAAAATAATAAAAACACCTCGTGCTGGCAACCCTTTGCCAGCACCGAGGCCAAAAATATGTCAATAAAGTCAACCTGCTCTGCGAATTAGGTATTGATTCGATGACTGTATTGAAATTTATAGGCATACGAACAAATTTAGGGCTACCATACGCAAAGTTGTCAAATTTTCTAGATCTTAATATTTTTTGTTTATTTTCACTACTAGATCACTACGAGATCACTACGACTTGAAAATTTTATGATGAACGGTTTACAAAAATAATACAAAACCAACCATAGCTGGCAACCCTGCCATTGTTGTTCCAACTTTATCTCTACTGAACATTGCCCACAATAAGTTTATTAGCCATATGAATTTCGTTATGATTTCATGACTGTACTGGAAACTATAGCCCAAAGAGCTTTATTTTTCTGAGCGAATTTTCAAAATTTAAAATTACCATAGCTGGCAGCTCCAACCTAATTTTTTAACATTATTTCTACCAAACGTGGCTTAAAGTCAGATTCAGCAATTGTGTGAATTTCGTCGAAATTTGGTGACAGAATCAGAATTTATAGAGCCAAAAGCAGTTATTTTTTTTAGTGATTTTGCAAAATGGCACCACTGGCACAGAATTGAACGCCTTTCAAAATTACTTCTATCAGACCTGCTCCTACTTAAGATCAATACATTCTGTAAATTTCAACTGAACAAGATCCCATAAACATAAGTTTTTGATGCTAAAAATATAGGGAAATTGGGAACGGTAGCCCTTCCATCATAACTGGCCTCTTTTGTATCTATGTGCGTCTCTCGGCAGGTTTCTGTGAATTAATAGCTACTTCAAGCTACCTACAACCTTCAACCTACCTACAACATTTAACCTTCAATCTACCTAGTTATGAGTGCTTTATTGATTGGCATCAGCTAGTGATAAAGTCCGATGAGGAAACTTGTTGGGAGAAGCCTGGTCGGAACTTCGGTTGAAGCGCTAATGATGATGAAACCTTTTTTTCTCATTGAAGTGCTGATCATGTAAAATATTGTTCGGTGGTTTGAAAGATTTTATTTTGCGTATCAACCATAGCTACAAAACTATCTACATGTTCATCGAAAGCCAAAAAGGCCTATTTATCTTATCTTTCTTATTTTGGAAAATCTGTTTTGATCCGATAGCTCTAGGGGAAAGCTATCTCAAATCGAAATACAAATTTTCTTTGTTTATTTTCATTAATGTAGCATCCGCATTAGATTCAAAAAAATGTAATCATCTATATGTATATGTATATCTATATATATATATATATATATATATATATATATATATATATATATATATGTATATATATATATATATATATATATATATATATATATATATATATATATATATATATATATATATATATATATATTGTAGGATTAAATTTTGAAATTGAATTTCAAGGTAAGTCAGCTAAATGACTCATAGAATTTGTTGATGTCGTTATATAGATGGAAGGAGAGAATTGTGACTTTTGGCAGATGGTTAGGAAATGGCGATATATATAAATATATATATATATATATATATATATATATATATATATATATATATATATATATATATATATATATATATATATATATATATATTTATATATAGCAAAAAAGCAAAAAAGTCCCGCTTAAACTACCAAACACTAGAAATCTCGATTGCTTTCCGAATACTGTCACCAAAAAATCATCTGATCTCGTTAACACCGTTTCTAAACCCGTGCAATAACATAATTTTGTTCGTGGTGAAGTTCAAACCTCCTCCATTACCCCTGGTATTATAGTTACTGCCAATCCCTCGTGTGAACCAGTGACACCTGCGCCTAAGTTCCTGGACCCACTAGTGCCTCCTTAAGTTAAAGCCACAATCAACTCCGGTGCTGATCTCGAAAGCAGGTATCTGCTTTCTCGGCTAAGGGATAAGAAAATCTATGAAAATGTTCGCCTCTACCTTGCATACATGCACAAAGCCACTGATTCTGCTTGTTTCGAGGGTAAAACGAAGACTCATCTGAAAGTCATGATTCAACAGGAAGGTCTTCCCATAGATTTTCAGGCTCTTCATACTGTTTTTGTCCGGTATCATGAGCAACTTGGTATAACAGCTGACCAAGTGAAAAAAGAGCTAAGCACCTTTGCCTCACATGTCTCCCTTCAAAAAGCAAGGAATGATTTTAAAAACTATCATTCCTAACAAGAAGTTTTCGTTAAACAGCCTCAAACTTTTTTACCACAACTGTGGTGGTATGAGAGGCAAACTGAATAGACTCTTCCTTGACTCAAAATCTTGCCAATTTAATGTATTGACCTTCACGGAAACCTGGTTAAACAGTTCGCACACAAACGCAGAAATATTAGATGGTAACTGGACTATTTACAGGAAGGACCGAAACTATCTTTCTACTGGCCAAACTCGAGGTGGTGGTGTTTTAGTAGCTGTTCGTAACTCGCTATCAAGCGAACTAGTCGAAAACAGCTCATATAATCTCTTCGATCACAAGATTATTCGCATTTCCTGGTCCAAAGGTTTCATTTACATCGGAATATTCTACATCCCACCCGGTTCAGACGAAGCCGTTTATAATGATGTATGCGAAGTGATTTCTAACTTAGTTTCATCTCTTAATGAGGAGGATAAAATTATAATTCTCGGTGATTTCAATCGCCCAAATTTAAAATTTACGGCCGATGAAACTGATAATAATCTGATTCCTTTTAATCTTCTTGACTCCAGCGATTTCAATCTAGCTAGTACATTTTATGGCAATGATTTGCAGCAAATAGCTCCGACACCTAACCAAAATGGAAATTGGTTAGATCTCATATTTACTAATAGCTACGACGATGTAGTGGCTAACTCAACTGCTGATGCAGAAAATTTTTTTGGCAACACTCTTCACCACTCTGCGTTCACAGTTGAGTTATTATCTACATCTGATATGTTCGCTTCCCTATCTTACAATAACTCTATTGTATATGACTTTCGCAATGCTGATTATAAGAGCATTACGGATTGTCTTCTCAGAATTGACTGGGCTAGTAATTTTTCAACGCTAGAATTAGATGATGCTGTATCATTATTCAATGAGTTGGTTTTTGACGCCGTTGAAAAGTTCACCCCAAAGATTAAGGGAAAAGACAAAATATCTGAACCATGGCTTGATAGCAATCTAAGGTGTTTGCGGAATCAAAGAAATAAACTTTACAAAGTAATTACCACCAGCACTGATGTCAGAGATGATATCAAGGATAAACATAATGAATTAGCTCAAGAATTCCTGTCGGAATCCCGTGAAGCGTATGAGCGCTATGTTAATATCATGGGCAAAAATATAATTCATGATCCTAAAAAGTTTTTTGATTTCGTGAACACCAAACGGAAAACTTCGGGCTACCCTACTTCGATGTACAAAAAGAACTTTTGTTCGTCATGCCCTCACGAAGTTTGCGACCTGTTCGCTGAGCATTTCCAGGAAGTATTTTGTTCATGTACAAGCATGTCTAACATTCTTCTCCCTCAAACATTCCCACCAGATATCATTTGTGAAATGTATTTAACTAGAGAGGAGATTGCCAGGGCCATCAAAGATCTCAATGTCAACAAGGGTCCTGGTCCTGACTTACTACCTCCTAGTTTCATACTCGAATGCATGGAGTCGCTTATCTTACCCGTGTATTTAATTTTCAACAAATCACTTTCTTGTGGGGTTTTCCCTTCCTTCTGGAAATCATCCCATCTGACCCCGATTTTTAAAAGTGGTGATAGGCGGTCAATTGATAATTACAAAGGTATTGCAATACTATCAGCATTGCCTAAACTATTTGAAAAAATTGTCTGTGATAAGCTCACTACTGTAATAGAACCTCTTCTAAATGAACAACAACATGGTTTTAGAAAAGGCAGGTCAACTTGTACCAACCTCGTGATTCTCGTCTCAGATGTTCTCTGTGGCATGGAAAAAGGGCATCAAATTGATACCATTTACACAGACTTCAGCAAGGCCTTTGATCGGGTTGATCATGATATTCTTCGAATCAAACTACAGAAATTTGGCATCTCGGGTCTCTTATTAAACTGGTTAGACTCTTATCTTCGAAATAGGACGCAGTACGTTAAGTTCCAGGGTATCCTATCCAAAAAAATCAAAGTTTTATCAGGTGTTCCACAAGGTAGTCACTTGGGGCCTCTTTTATTCAATATTTTCGTTTCGGATCTTTCTGAAGTTTTATCAGACATCCCTCACCTTTTTTATGCAGATGATCTGAAAATGTACCACACAATTAAATCGAAATCTGACTCAGTTTTCCTTCAATCGAAACTGCTTTCTCTTGAGCAGTGGTGCAAACAAAATAATCTCGACATTAATGTCAGTAAATGTCAAGTCATTAGTTTTTCCCGCAAAACCAGTAATATAAATTTTGATTACCGCCTCAATAATGTTACAATCAATAATGTTGACAATGTCATCGACCTCGGGGTTACTTTGGATAAAAAGCTGCGTTCTAATTTACACTATGACAAAGTCTTAAGCAAGGCTAATAAGCAGCTTGGACTTATCAAAAGACGTGCGAAGGAATTCAAAAACCTATGGGTCACGAAGTCCTTATACATAGCTCTAGTTCGGCCATTGCTCGAATATGCATGTGTTGTCTGGCACCCTACCTTTGATGTCCATAGCGATAGGCTCGAATCGGTGCAGAAGCAGTTCTTGCTATTTGCGCTGAGAGATCTGTATAATCCTTACGAATTTGAAAATCTACCTTCATACAGATACAGGCTAAGTCTCTTAAATCTATCAAGTCTATCTTCGCGGAGGATAGTCATATGCTCCTGCTTTACTTTTGACGTTATAAGGGGCTTGATCAATGTTGTGTCCCTGTCCAATAAGATCACCTTCAACGAATCAGTAAGGCAGACGAGGCACACACGTTTACTGAATGAATACCGACACCACACAGTTTACGCCAACAATGAGCCAATCAATAGATGTTGCAAAATATTCAATAGCTTCGCAAAATACTATTCCCCTACCATTTCCAGACCTAGGTTTAAAACTGCTCTGACTAAGGTGCTCACGTCATGAATGCCCTATCCAATTCCCTACTAAAGATGGTTATAATTTTAAATTTCTTCCATTGTTGTTAATTATACAAATTTATATAAATTGTTAGATATTAATTGTAAGTGTTTTGTACGCCTTGTTTGGTTGAAATAAATATATGTATATATATATATGTTTATATTTATATATATTTTTATATATGTATATATATAGATATATATATATATATATATATATATATATATATATATATATATATATATATATATATATATATATATACATATATATATATATATATATATATATATATATATATATATATATATATATATATATATATATATATATATATATATATATATATATACATATATATATATATATGTGCAAAACTTAAGCAACTCACTACATGAAAGGGAAAATTTCAATCAAAATATAATTTTTTTCCCCTTTTTTATTTGAAATTTACACGTTAGCGTGTTACTTAAAGCTCTGCAATAAAACTAAATACATCAGTATTTTAACTGTTCTTAAAAAAAATACACCAACAAAAAGGCTGTACAAAACCTAAGCAACTTTCAAAACGCAGGTACGATTCCCAGTCAGAACAAAATATAACGGGGATTTCCCGACGTTTTTTTTATCTGATGTTCGTGTCAATGTTCGTGTCAATTAGATCAGTATAAATCGTCCTCCTTTTAGGGTTTAGTTGTGTCTAAAAAAATAAAATTTTAAATACAGCGTAATCAATACGACAATAGATTTAAATCAAACGTAATTTCACTACATTATTCCGGAAAAACGCAAATGGAGACTGCCAAATAGTTAAAAATAAACAAAGCTTTAGTGTGAAAAGTGTAAATTTTGGTGGAAGGCCGCGTAAAACTACCATGAGAGATGACTAACAAATTACAAAATTGATGAAAATAAAACCGTTTATCTCGTCAAAAGAAGTTGTAAAAGAGCTAGGCTTAAATGTCAACTCAAGCACTGTTCGCATATGGGCAATTGAATTCAATCTAAAAAGCTATACAGGTTTAAAAAAAACCATTGGTTACAAAAATACATGCAAAAAAAAGGTAAACTGCTCGAACAACACTTTTAAACATTATTATTTTACTATTTATATCGTTTTATATATCATGTAGGCTTGAATTTGCTGAAAGCCATCTTGACTGGTCAGTTGTTAAATGGAAGAGCGTTTTATTTAGCGGCGAATCCAAGTTCAACCTCTTCAATTCTGAAGGCCTATCCTGTGTGAGGCATGAGAAGGGACAAGCACTGAATACACGCTTCTGTAGGAAAAAGGTGAAACATGGGGGAGGACACGTCATAGTCTGGACATGTTTTTCAGCATTAGGTCTTGGTCACTTTCATAGAATAACAGAAATTATGGACAGATTCATGTGTAAGGACATCTAAGAATCAAGAATGTTACCTTATGCGGAGTCGAATATGCCACTTCGATGGGTGTTTCAACATGATAATGATCCGAAATACACATCGAAGTTGGTTAAAGAATGGCTTAGCTCTAAAAGTATTCAAGTTCTTGATTGGCCGGCACAATCGCCCGACTTGAGTCCTATAGAAAACTTGTTCGGTGTATTGAAACGGCATATGGGAACAGTACAGTTTGCAAACAAGGACCAATTGTTTACAAACCTAAAAACCAAATGGGGAAAAATTGACATTCCAATTTTAAATAATTTAGTTGAATCAATGCCTCGCAGATGTGCCGCTGTTATAAAAAATAACGGCTATCACACGAAATATTAATAAAAGTTGCTTAGATTTTGCACAGCCTTTTTGTTAGTGTATTTTGTTTTTGTTGTTTTTTTAAGAACTGTTAAAATACTGATGAACTTTTTTAATTGCAGAGCTTTAAGCAACATGCTAACGTGTAAATTAAATAAAAAATAGGAAAAAAATTCTTTATGTTTTGATTGCAATTTTTCCTTTCATTCCGACAAATATTGAGTTGCTTAAGTTTTACACAGCACTATATATATATAAATATATATATATATATATATATATATATATTGAGTTGCTTAAGTTTTGCAAAGCAATATATATATATATATATATATATATATATATATATATATATATATATATATATATATATATATATATATATATATATATATATATATGTATATATATATTTTATATCTTAGTTTAATTTATGAGTCCCCCACCATAAATTGACGATTCATGTTTTTTTTCTATCTTATTAACGGGCATTCGACTCTTGCGTAAAGCAACTGAATGCTTTGTTATTCATCTGCATCTTCTTCAGCACCATTTAAAATTTAAAATATCGAGTAAGCTGTATTTCTGATTTATTTTATTTCTTTCTTTAAATTTTCTATTTCTTTATGTTAGGTATAAACGTAATTAAAGTTCAGAGGATTTTGTTGAATTTATTATAGCTGTAAGTTTATGCACATGAAATAAAGACTATTATTATTATTATTATATATATATATAAATATATATATATATATATATATATATATATATATATATATATATATATATATATATATAATATATAAATATAAATATATATATATATATATATATATATATATATATATATATATATATATATACATATATATATATATATATATATATATATATATATATATATATATATATATATATATATATATATATATATATATATATATATATATATTTACATATTTATTTTGTATTGTATTTAAAATTTTATTCTAGAATCAGAGGGAAACACTTGGCACCAGTAATTACTGCACTACCGGCTAAATGGAAAAACAGGCAGTAGAGAATGTATTAAATATTTAATAAACTTGATATATCTTCACTGTACAAGATTTGATTAAGCCACCAGAAAAACAATTGAAATATTTGCAACGGCCGTTGAGTTTAACGCACTTAACTAACAGTCCACAGTCTTGCTCTGCGTTTTGTTTTGACTCAAAGTTTCTGTGGGAAGCCACAACGACTGCATTTTTTTCTGTTTATTTTTACGTCCACAATAGGACATAAATTTAAATTTGTTTGCACGTTCAGCCAGATTACCTTTGATGTAAGGTGAAATTCAATCCGAGAGAAGTTTAGTATCACCAATCAAACTATTCAAATTAATTAAAAGACTTAAGACAGTAGCCTTACTTCAAATAAAAAGACTTCAGCCAGTAACCTAGTTTCAATCAAATCATATCAGTAGTGAGCAGACTACTAAGCATTCCTTCACATTCATTATAAAGCAAAATACGCATAAACACTTGACCTCTGATGAGGCACTACATGGCTCTGCACAATAGAAACTATACTCATTCTGAAGAAAATTATTCTACGAGTCTCATGGTGGCCATCATTCTTGATAATATTGTGAAAATAATTTTAAGCGGCAGCAACTTTCCACGGTTGGAATTTCCATACAAAATTAAAACACAAAACATCAACATCATTTCCATATCGAAACCGAACAATTTAACACAGTTTGAAAGTAAGATGCATGCAAACATCAACAAAAAATAGGTCAAGACGTCCGAATGGAGCTCGATATGGCGATTCGCAACAATTTATAACTGGGCTTGTGCAAGCTCCTTTTCAACGCCAGCATTTACTCACTTCAACCGTAGTGAAAGCATTGTATCTACCTGAAATGCATCGAACACTACTGGTAATGAATCATTTTCAATACTCGACCTCCCTTGATCTTACAATCCTACAACACTAGCTCGTTGCACCCATGTGTAAGCGATCGTGAATCGAAATGAAAACGAATTTGCAGTTTCTCGCCTCCAGCTCGATCGTAAACATTTTTCATTTCAGCGTGAAACAATCTGATCAGCAATTGTTGTGGTTTTCAAAAACTCAAGATATTAAATACTTCGCTTGTCTGATCGAAACCCTTCAAAGTTGTACCGGAACCCCACAGGGTTCCGCACGCAGTCATTTGCTCTTCTTATATGCAAAAAAGCTATGAAGTTCCGGAAAAACAAGCAAAGGGGGTTAGGTAAATCTGATGCGCTTGCCGCTTTTTGAACTCACACAGTCCACAGATGATGGGATTATTGAAATCTGTTTTCGTTAGGCTACGGTATGCCATGTGACTGTAAACAAAGATCCGGAATGACGACATGTTCGATTGCGATGCCGACACTGCATCTACTTGAGATGACTCAGAGAGCTTTCACTTGTTGATGAACCAACTTAAC
This sequence comes from Nemotelus nigrinus, assembly GCA_947369275.1. Lineage (NCBI taxonomy): Eukaryota > Metazoa > Arthropoda > Insecta > Diptera > Stratiomyidae > Nemotelus > Nemotelus nigrinus. The sequence continues at coordinate 74,690,730 of OX376372.1, forward strand.
TATGCTCATGGGATTTTCGCATTAGCCATAGCAAGTTTGATCTAACATTTATGACGTTCCAAAACTTAACAGGAACATATGTTTTGATTTGCATTGAGCATATTGTCTCATAGCTATGACCAACATTATCTCACTTTTTTCATCATTTGCCGCAAAAACCAAAAATAATTTTATGTCCAGTGAAGCAAATACTATAAACATAGTAGACACTTTTAAATGTGAAACTTTTTAACATGGAAAGACTAAATAAACAGTAGTCGCGGGAAAGCCAACTAACCTTACCATAAAAATTTAAAGTTTCTTTTTTATATTATCAAAAAAACTATAGCTGTCAAGCTCCCATCATCAAAAACGCCGATGCAATAATTTTAAAGAGATCGTTGGAATCTCATCACGTACACCGTAAGCAAAAACCACTAAACCTATAAAGCTGGCTTAATCTCGTTTTTCCGCAAATCTGGCAAAAATCTAAAACTGCTTATCCGACCAGTTTGCAGATTTTGCAATGCCTTTGAATTGAGTTCTGAGCATAAGTATAGTGTTTATGCAATCAGAATTCAATAGTAGCTACAAGGCAGTAAAATGCAACTGTAATAGAATAATAAAGGCAAATTTCTGCAATCGATAAGCAGCAGCCTGTAAACCCATTTAAAGCTATAGGCTTTCATGTGTCATTAAACAACATAACAACAATAAGAAATTTCTTTTCATAATGTCCGCATTTTCATAACAGCACCGAAGCCATCGACATCGTTGCCGCAAAGTGAATGTAAGTTCACAAATAGTTTACGGAGTGTCTCTCGATTAGTATGGTGAAGCAGACTCGCCTTATTGGTCGTAGATGCGATTCTTTTTACATATTCGTCTTGGCTACACTATTGACCCAAATGAGCAGGTATATTTGTCTGAGCGAATCTACAACTCAAGCAGCTATGAATGGAATTGTTAAAGTGTCGATGCTACATGGGCATGGAACTCAATGGAAAAATTAGCTAATTACTTTTCCCGCATAGATTGGCTTATTAATATCAATCAATATGATTGGACACACAGCTTTTGACCTTAAGACTTGTAATTGAATTCAATTATTGTCAAACAATTGTCAGTTGGTGGTACTTAAATTTCGGTCAAGTATTCTGTTTTCAATCAAAAAGAGCAACATATTTTTTTTTAATGAGAATAAATATCTGGTTTAACTGTAAGTTTTGAAGTATTTCAAAATTTGATCACATAATTTAAGCTCTGGGCTTTTCTACTTGACTCACAGTGCTTGCAGATTTTTTGTTTTCTCAAATTCATCTTATTGCTTAGCAAAATATTATGCCCCTTCAGAAAGTCCAAATTTGCTTGTGGGAAGTAAACAACTTGGCAACTGAATAGGAAATTACGAGTTTTTAATCTACTGGGCAACTTTACTATAATTCAAATACGAGATATGAGTGATTGAGGATTTAAAAAGAGGGTCCGGAAATTCAGTGAAGCTCATTGTAAGTTTGTAAGGTTGAAAAAAAACTGCAAAATCCTATCGTTCGAGTTGGAAAAATGTATGAACATATCTTTTGTTACTCAAAAAAACCTAAGATTTAACCATATGCTCCATCAGTTACGTTCACTATTTAAATAATAATGATTACTTTTATCGTCTTTTATTTTTCGTAAAACCAAATCGATACAATCAGTTGCCACTAATCGACAACATTCTCAAACTTTAACCAATCTTCACGCAAAGGTGAAAATCCAAAATAAACCAGCTGGTTTTTTTTGACAATAAGAGCTGTAGTTCTCTTTGGCTTTTTTTTTTTTCAAAAAAATATATAAATGTCAAGTGTTGGTATGTTCAATTGTTTTTTTCAGTGATTTCTTTAATGTATTTTTTTTGCCATGATTGACCATAAAGAAACAACACAAATTTTTACCAATCGTACGGCCTAACATAATTTGCACTAGATAAAAATTTTAGTATGACATTCGCGAAAAACAAATAAGCTCAGTTCAAAAGAACCAAAAAATGCTTCAAATCATGAATTTTTAATTCCATTTAAGTGTTTGCTTCGAAACTTGTAACAACAGCAATTGTGCTTCATTACGAAGAGAAGAAAAATAAAACTGTCTTAAATATGATGTTGAACACTTCACCAGTTATAGAGGGTGAAGGTTAAAAGAAATTGGATAAAGTTAAGTGGAGAAAAAATTATAATTTAAAAACCAGTGACAGTACAACTCTTCAACTACTATCCCTCAACCTTGAATAGTTGAATCTGTCCTTCATCATTATTTACTTACTATTGCATTTGACCATGATGAAAAACATTTAGACCAGACCAAGCTAGAATATTCAGCTTGATCTAGGGTATTCGCCAAAAATGAATAAAGTGTACTGCTTAAGATATGTTTAATGTTGACGAAAAGGGAAAATCTTAAAAATCATTTTCGCAGAACGTCAGAGTTCTTTCAAAAATGTCAAAGAAAATTTTTTCAAATAAGATACTTAGATACTACTAGATTAGACACTTGAACTCCAAATTAAATTCTATGTTAGGAAGGGCATAAAGCATTATGTGTTAGTCGGCACATAATGCTCCCAACGAAAGTTTTAGAAACTATCATCGTGAGGCTGGATGATAGTAATATACACTTAATCGCAGCATACTTACCAGGTACAAGGTTGGACAGAACTAAACGCACTAACTTTGAGGCTGATTTAAAGCTTATAATCAATTTTTTTGATAAATTTATTTAATATGGAGACTTAAATGCCAAACATAGGCATTGGAACTGCTTGAGAGCGAAGAGAACCAGAAAATTTTTATTTGAATTGATTTGCTCCAGGAACTTATTCTTACATGTTCCTACTGAGCCCACATACTTCTCGCCTATAGGGGATCCATCAAAACTTCATCTGACGCCACATCTGACAGTAGCTTTTAGCATAGAGCAGATTAGCAATCCACATACAACCAGTGTGTGCGGATATCATCAAAAGAAAACCAACTGGGTTAAGTTCAAAAGAGTTTTAGATAGTTTAATCGCCCTTGATTCTCGTGATCTTTCACTAATCCAATCTAATGAACAGATATACAGATTACTTGACTCATTCTATAGTAGTGTCTATGCTGCCATTACTAATAGCACTATGAATGTAGCCAGGTCTTCGATATACTCCGAAAGTATCGATGATGAAACACTAAGATTAATAGCTATTAGAAATCACTTCAGACGTCTCTGGCAAAGATCGAGAAATCCCGAACTCAAAACATTGGTCAATAGACTCACAAATCTAGTCCGCTACCGCATTCTTGTGCTGCGCAATGAAAGCTGGAACTCTAAGCTAATGCAACTTAGCAACAAAAGCAACAATGTTTGGGCATTAACCAAAATGATGAAGCGAAAAACTCGACCATCTCCAATCTCGGACTCTAACCACCAACTATATTTTGATGACCAAGATAAGTCCAATATAAAAGCTAGGAAGTTCCAAACATCCCACTCCACGTCGCAGCATCTTGGAACGCACACAAACAACACTATTATCAAAAATCGCAGCAAGGGCCTAACAAATCTCCCTTCAAATTTCACGACAAATGATCTTTGTACCCCAAGAGAAATCGTTAACATAGTTGCTAAGCTCAAAAATAAAAAGACTCCAGGAAACGATAAAATGTCAAATATTTTGTTCAAAACTTTGGCCAAAAAAAGGTGGTTTTTTTCAAATTTCATTTTTAATGCGTGTCTTAATCTTAGCTGCATCCCAACCATCTGGAATAACGCAATAGTTGTGCCAATACTAAAATCTGGTAAGAACCCTCAGTTATCAGATAGTTACCGTCCTATTAGCCTTCTCTCCGCTCTAAGCAAGGTATTTGAGAGAGTAGTTCTGCGGCATATCAATAAGAAGTTAGAGAGCTCGTGCATTATACCTGACTGCCAATTTGGATTCCGTCGAAAACACTCTACAAACCACCAGGTTTTCCGGGTCTATAAGAATATCAGGGACTCGATCAATCGCAAAGAATCTATGGGACTTATAACCCTGGACATCGAGAAAGCCTTCGATACCGTATGGCATCAAGATATCATATACAGGCTCTTAAACTTTCAGTTCCTAATTTATCTGGTGAAAATGATATCATCGTTCCTGTCATCTCGTACTTTTGTCGTAAAAGTAGGAGAAAAATACTCCCATGCCCTTCCCATACCTACTGGAGTCCCCCAGGGCCCCTGTCTAAGTCCTACCTTATTCAATATATTCACCGCAGATGTACCTCAAAACCCCAACTGTAATATGGCAACATTCGCTGATGACATGTGTATTTACAAAAGTGCAACCGAGGCTAGCTTAATCATCGAAACTTTGAAAGAACAACTGGCAACTTTGAAAGAACAACTTATAGATGGAAAATTAAAATTAATCTGTCAAAAATAATGGCTATATTCTTCTCTCGTAAAAGGAAGAGACTACATTTACCTAGCCGAAATATAGATTTCCTCGGCAAAGAAATCTCTTGGGCGGACAATTTTCGATACTTAGGAATCGTCTTCGGCAAGAAACTTACCTTTAGAGACCATATCGAAGAGACGTGCGCTAAATTATCTAAAGCCATTTGCGCTCTGTATCCACTGATAAATATCAAGCCGAAAATGTCCACAGAAAATAAGACGATGATTTATAAAGTGGCTCTTCAGCCAATAATACTATATGGAGCTCCTACTTGGACACAATGTGCCAAAACTCACACAAATAGACTGCACGTCGCGCAAAATAAACCCCTAAAATTAATAAGAAATAACAAGGAGAATCTACCAAGAAGCTTATGTATGCAACATTGACTCCCTAACAAGTTTACAGTCTTCCAGCTTTAAAACCAACACCCGAAATATTCAAAACCCATTAATTCACAGGCTGTTTTCCTAGAGTCACAAGCTAAGTCTGAGCATGCTGATAAAATGTTCTGCTGATAAGCAAGAACAAAAAGTCCAACTACAGCCTTGCCAGAGGAAAAGCTTCGCTTTCCCTCTCTCCTCCTAAAAAAAGGGAAGTTTTGAAGGAGATAATTTCAGCTAGTGCAAACAAGATACCCACAGAAACGATCAGAGTAAGGAGTACTTTGTGCTCTGGATGACTATTTGATATCAATTTTATGATGACACTCAGCTGCAGGCAACATAGATAGGTTGAATTGGCTGTCGATCGACAGAGACTTATTGAGATTAGACAAAAGAGTGGCCCGTGATGTCATATTTGTTAACTCTCTCCTAATCACTAAAGTTAGGAGACATTAGACGTTAGACAAACCTCCGCTGAACTGATTCAACAGTATCAGAAGGGTATTTCAAACAAAACCGCCACACTTGATTACAAAGCTCAAGTATTGAAGTAGAGTAGTAAATAGGTAGACGCATGTAGAAATACTATATGAATTGTGGCAAAAACCCATCTAGTGCCCTTTTAGTGATGGTTAGGACATGAATATCGAATTTCAGATTCGATCAAAGGTGACCCCAAGATCAGAGAAATATTCGACAGAAGTAAGGACAATATGACAAACAGCATAAGGAAAGACCTGAGAATGAAACTTGAGGAAAAAAGGCGTAGAAAAACAATTAAACAAATAACCAGAGAGTGTATTGAAATTTTCCTGAAAAAGCAGAGAGTCAACAGTGATTTTGATCACCCGGATGGTTTTCAAATCATCTGCATAGAGAACATAAGATGACTTAGAAGATTATTGATGAGCAGATTGCAGAAAAGTGAGGTACACTAGAAGAAAATAAGAGAGGGAAGAACAACAAGCCAAAAAGCGAAACAACACAAGTGGGATTAGTTAAAAAAGAGAAGATCTAGGAAAGCAAAGGTTCACGGATGCCATTAGTTTGGCATGAAGCAGCACATAATTAACAGTGTCAAGAGCTTTGGCAAAATCAGCATAATAACTTGATTGTTACTGTCAATTGCAGACATAATTACATGAGTAAACTCAACAAGGTTCGTAGAGATGTAGCAACCTTTTTCAAAGCCAAGTTATTGCGTTGCAAAGACACTCTAGAGGGCATCATAGATACGATTGATTACGAGGCGTTCCAAAACTTTTCAAATGCAAAGATGAACGGATATAGGGCGGTTTGAAAATGTTAATAGTGTTAGAAAGCTTCCAGGAGCTTCCAACTTACTTACCAGCACAAAGATTGACATACAATAAGATGGGCAATGGGACACAAAATGAAGGTTCAAACATTTTTGCTAAAAAAATTCAGAATACCACCTGGACTAGAGAAACCGTTAGACTCAAGTAAAGACAAAAGCAATTCAACTTCAAAAGGGTTAGTCACAACACAGGGGAGAGAAGCAAGAAAATCAAAAGAAAAGCAGTCAAAAGCAGGCTGGCATGTTGCGTGCATGCAAAGGATAGTTTTTATCTCCTATTATTGATCCTTTGCTTTGTTAATAGATCCGAGAAACTTTGGTATGCTTGGAATATGAAGTATTAAAGTTTTGCAGTGCCTTTCTTTCAACCCATACTCATTCCCATATATACAATGTATTAAAGTTAAAAATAAAACTTAAAAAAATCAATGTAACCAAAGTAAGAAGAAACAAGGATTTAACAAAAATATAGCATTAATCCCTATAAAACGAAAAAAGAATGTAATTTTAGGGAGCACAATGAGTTGTGATGTAGTCCACAATTGTGATATGTAATAATAGTAAATATAATAGAAATGCTTTTATAGAAAAATTATGAATGACTCCCCAAAAAATTGGTAAATTTAAATAAAACAACTTAAATCATACGCAGCACTTTTTACAAAACAATGCGCGTCACTATAAATAATTAAATTTAACGTGCCAGATATAATATACTGGGAAATGTGCATTGAAAACTATTGCTGCAACTGTCAAAAGCAATTAACAGGTTTGAAATTATTATTGCAACTACTCGAACTGATGAGCAGGTTTGATGTCAAAACCTGTTGAATTGAACGAATATATTCAAAGATATTCTGAGCTAAGCTGCCGGGCGTGAGGTGAAAAAATGTTTCATCTACATTTGTACTGGCTGGTTTAATTTATATTTGTACTTAAACTATGAACAGGAAGTAAGAAGTCGAACATACGGACTGATAGACCTGTCGCTGGCCTCCTTACTGCAAATGCCTGCAGGTTTACTTCAATGAATATGGTCGCACAGCAATAAATCTTATGCCGCGTTTACACTCTCGCCGAGGAATGGCAAATATTGACGAGGTGAGTGTGTAAATTGTCTCCTTGTCTATTCTCGGCTGTTTTTTTCATGGCAAGCACGCGTGTGTTAATAAATGGCTTACTCGTCGGCTGTTGTTTGTTTTATGAAGGGATAGTGATTCTTTTATTGCTGTGCCTGAGTGTTTATGACCGTCTCGTCCTAGCTCGAAGCCTCTGGAAGCGAGGTCGGTTTTATGTATCGAGTCAAAGGGATTCGAGAGGGCAGCGAATGCTCATTTACATTTTCCAATTTTTCACCGGGACTTCAAACATGTCCTTGCGTGGCACAGATTGAAATAACTCAACGCACACCAGGCAGTTGCAATAGCCACAACCTGTATCTCAGCCACGGTTCACTGAACTGAAAAAAAAAAACAGCTCACAACTGTCGAAAAGTGAATGGTGCATGGTGTGTGTTGCATGGTGCAATATCATAATTAAACAATTCCCCCTATATCTTGCTGAGTCTTGTCGAATGTTTTGTCGGATGCCCTCAGGAGACGTTCATCTCTATGTATAAATGCGGCATTATGACAAGGCCTCGCAATAAGTTTTCACGCATCAGTTTATTAATAGATCAGTTGCGTTCTCGTAACAAGAATGTGCCTGATGATGTTTTTCATATCATAAGAAAATGCCCGTTGGTATGGAAAACCAGAAGATTTTTTCAGACAAACCATATTCTTTTGGTCATTTGTTCAATTTAATGAATTGACATGATTCGGAACATCTTAATAAATTCTGCAATCAAATTTGGAGTTTTTTCAATTTCTGAAACGACTATCGCAATTGATGGAATAATAATAGTTTCAAATTTGTATATATCAAAGACTTTTAATTGCTAATATTGTCAGTACTCGCGGCTGATGGCCAGTATAAATCGCTATAAAAACCCATTTTCGAAATAGTCAATTATAATTTTTGCAATGAAGCATAGTATGCATTTATGAGCTCGCATATATATCTCTTACTGAAAGTATAATGCAAAAGATAATAATGTTATTAACGATTTTTTCGAATAAGATATCCTAACAAATGATCTGACCAAAAATTAGCATAAACAATACAACAGAAAATGCAATCTTGCGTCAAAACTTATACATTAAATGAACTGTGTCCCACCTCCTCATCATATCAATTTACTCATCACTAATACGTATTCATCCAAATATCCATTCATCCCAGTCAAATTCAACTCTGACTTTCGATTTTCCTAATTTAATTTGCAAACGCTACAAAGCCATTTCCAAATGATCATAATGTATTCATCGATCGCCTACAGATACTCCTGCAAAGCAAAAAGAGCTACTGACTTATGCATATAAGTATGCGAAATAACGAATATAAACGCATTTTAAATTCACGGCGAAAAGTTGCGAAGTCATTGTCTATCCAAACTCTGTGTCAGACCGGCAAGCAATAATTCATTTTCTAGATTTCCCATAAAAGAAAATCAAAAGTCGTTCGACAATAATTACCACTTTCGGTACACAATGCGCGATAATGAAAATATTAACACCGCGTGCATCGCTCCGACCTCGAGGCATAGGTCAACGTGATGGCTTTTCTCCTTACTTCGGTAGGTACTTTCTAGCTGTCCATCTGCAACACAACGCCAAACACGTTCGTTTCATAATAATTCTTCTATTCTCGAGATATGCATCTGGGAATCGTAAAGCTGCTTAGTGTAATCTTAATCCATAAGATTTATGTGGATTTGTTTGTATGATTGTGTCTGTATGATATAACTGTGTAAGTACATTCAGGTCCATCACCAATCAATAGAGTTAATGTAAGTGTTAAAAGTGATTGGCCAACAATTCGATGACGATGACCAGGATTCAAAGCTATGCTTGTAAATAATCATGTCTGCAAGTGGTCAGAGTGGCGGCTGGGTATTCCGGCATTGCGTAGTATGATCGGCTAAAACAAATGATTTCAGCGGATTCATACACAAGATGAATTTCACCAGTTTACCTCGACATTGATCATTTCACGAAAATCATTGCATTTTATTGTATTTCGCGCATTATTGGAAACATGATTTCAGAGTTAAGAATAGCTAAAGACGTAAATTTAATAGTCAGGTACATCTACAGTGAATAGTTGCGAAAAAAATGTATGGATAAATATGGTAGTATCTTCTAGCGCTGAAATGATCGAATAAAGTAGGAACTGGCAGCTAAACTACGAACGTTATTCCTCGAAAAATAAAGCTAATTCTTCAGGAAAGTCGTAAATTGGCAATATAAAGTTACATCTTCATTCTGGGTGTACATTTAACATTACTTCCTTTCAACCATAAATTAGCTTTTAGAGTGGGAACGAATCAAAATGAACACTTCAAAGTAGAGTTTTATAGAACTGCAGCTCGCCAACCAGTTCATAGTTTGCAATCAAAGATAATTTCCAGCTTAAGTCGGTTTTTTTTCACAGAATGTATGTCAACAATTTTTTGTAACAAGAACTATTAATATCCAACTGATAAGTCGCATTTGATCTTCAAAGCATTACTCAATAGTGGAATTGGGCATTAGCTGGGAAATACATTGGAAATTGGGGCAACATTTACAACACGCAGTAAATAGTTAAACTAAATTTCTATGCGAACAGCGTAAATTATTTTGATTTACTTATGGTTTACTGAGGATTGTATGTCATTGCTCTGTAGGCAGTCGAATAATATGTGCATTTACCACATCTATTATTTCGTGAAAAATAACTTGAAATGTATTTAACGCACGATGCAGCGAATCATCGCTGGATCAGCGAGACCGATTGTAACTTTTTTTTTGATAAGCTGTGATATTCGTGTACTAGTCGAAAAACGAATTGATGGTTTAAGTTACCTTGGCTTACATTATCAGATGATTTCAAATGGAGCAGGCAGCAGGGTCATACAATTTACAGGAGTGATAAACTTATAGACAGGCAGTATCTTAAAATTGAGCTAAGTCAGCATGTGGTGATCTAGAGAGTAGACCCAAATTTACGTGATTCTGTGGCAAAAAAATCAATTAATTTTGGTCATATGATAAAAAAGATGAAAACATGAAGTCAAAAATCACTTGGACCGTAAAAGTGTTTCAATAGTCAGTGCATGTATTGTGTGTGCCGTTGGTAGGCGGATTCTCATCGAGGAAAAATCTAATAAGCTTTAAACTCAACCTGATGGACCCCAGCTGAGAAATTTTGCAACCAAAGGGCGAATGGGTGGTAGCGGGTGTCAAAAACTAGACAAAAACATACAAAAAATACACGGGAAGAAAACAAAATAAACAAAAACAGATTAACCAATAAAAAATACTCCCAATCATAAGCACTCAACCACAAAAACACCAGCTTACCAGCCAGACATTTATCGGTAAAATAGTCCAACGGCTATGGAGAGCACGTAAGGATAATATTCTGAAGAAAACAAAAGCCAATAGTTCAAATCGATGGAGCTTGTGGCTACCCGAGTGATTTGAAAATTAGCAGCAACGATCGTTGGCAGTGAGAGGCGCTGACAAAGATTTTAGATTTCAAAAGACAAAAAGACTTAAAAGCCACATATCCAAATCGACCAACACAAGTACCCAGAGATCGTGATAGAGAAATATCAATAATTTTAGGCCCTTGTTTGGGCTCTGACTTAAACATGTGCAATATCGTGGCAAGCATAGTTTCAGAAATGTAAATCAAGCTGGCTGCACTCACAGCGTTAGATTTTGTTTTGGTTAAAGCCCTCGTTTACGCTAAAGAACTGCTAACGATATTGAACTGAAAACAGTGATGTGAAATCACATGTAGCTGGGTTTATTTAAAGCTAGTGCTTTGCACCTTTACACCACTCTTCTGGGAGAGCAATCTTGCAGCCACTGCTTGCCCACCGCTCAAGCAGATTTTCTCTAATGCGGATTGTCCTCATTATTGTGTGGGTTTTCCGAGATCCAGGGAAATCGTAAACTTCAGAATGTCTTTCCTTTGGACTATGATTTCGCTGGAACTGGTGCGGCTGTTGCATCTTTACTTCGCTTCATATTATGAGGAGTCAACGCTTGGACTCGAAAACTGGCGATACTGTGTTTTTATATTATTTTATGTTAGAGAATGGTGAGACCACATTACTCTATGAGTTGACTCAGGCTTGGATAGGTGAAGTTTGGATGAGAATTTTGGGCTTTGTCAGGATGCTATTATCGCAGTGAGCGCCTTGTGCAACGGCTGGCTGAGATCCGACCAGGCCCCGACATGTTTAAAGAAATCAATCTGCTTTCTGGCAAATACAAACGCCAGGAAATGGTGGTAACGACTGATAATGTCGCTGTACGCAACTCAGACCGTCAGGCAGAGTTGTTTGCATCGACTTTCCAATCACAGCTGAATGCCGTTCCACCTGACTGTTCTGCTCTTAACAGCCAAATGTTTAAAGAGGAAGTCAATCACTTTTTCAGTTCACACAATGAGCCATTGGCCACATTTTCATCCGAAAACCCTTCGGATGACCCGCAAAATGCAAATGACCGGTTTCACTTTGCCAATAGTGAATACTTGGTGCAACTGCTGCGCAGTATAAAGAATAAGAAGTCTTCTGGGCATGCTGGAATGTCTAATTTCATTATTAAACCTCTACCAATCTCTATGCTCAGAATTATTTCAATTATTTTCAACAACGCCCTGAAAAATGGCTACTTTCCGAACACATGGAAAGTAGCAAAGATTGTTCCCATTCATAAGAAGGGCAAAACTAAAGAGGCTAGCAATTTCCGTCCAATTTCCTTGCTTCCTAATTTGGGGAAGCTTTTTGAGAGAATGTGGATGGAAATAATTAAAAACTACTGTGAGCTCCCACAGGTAATACCTAATCACCAGTTTGGCTTGAGGCGCAGGCATGGCACTCAGTACGCCATCTCATACTTGCATGATCAAATTGTGTCTCATTTTTTTTTCTATGATAATGCCAAAGCTCAGGGGATTGCCCTTTGAAGCAAATGCTTAGCGATGGCGGTAGGCAAACACATATGGGAGAAGCCGATATCAATTATTCCATTATTCTTTTAAGTGCCACATTTATTTCTTATTTTCTAAAGCGCTAGTGTTATGCCTAGTTGCTACTAAAGCCTTAATGTGACACTTAATTAATGAAGCGCTGGTATTATGCCCAGTCGCTGACTGTTAAGACAACACAAGACGAACAAATACAGCCATGGGCACGGCGGGATTCAAACCCGCGGCCAGTAGATCGCTGCTTCGAACTGACGCGGCACGAAGGCCTTTTATTTAACTTGATCAAGTTTGGATTCCCAAAAGAGGTAATAAGACTCGCCGCAAGCTTTCTTACCAACAGACAATACTAAGTCAGCGTTAATGGAGCAGATTCTCTCATAGAGCCTGTGACAGCAGGTGTGCTACAAGGTTTTGTCACTGGACCAATTCTTTATACCATATTCACCGCTGACCTTCCAATTCCAGTCGGCCAACCCCAAGTCCAAATCCTCCAATCTGCCGATGACACGCTCTTATTCGCGTCGAGCCAAGACCCGCTTAAAGCAGCGAAGACCCTGGAATACTACTTGGTAGAACTAAGTCTTTACTTTGACGAATAGGGCATCAAACCAAACAGCAGTAAGGCTCAGCTATGTGTATTCCGCAATCCTTCCAAGTATCGGGGATCTCAAAGTATCCGCACCTAGGCCAAAAACTCGCTTTCTCGTTCGGAACATTTAAGATTACTCCTAATTCATCTCTGAAGTACCTCGGAATCGATTTCCAAGAATTTTCAAAGTTTAATCCCTTTGTGCGGCAAAAAATCAAAGCTGCCAAATCCGCTTTTCAACGCATCCGACCTCATTTTGCTAAAAGCTAAATCCATTTGCTATCAGACCCTCATTCGATCCACCCTGACTTATGCATCTCCATTCTGGATTACCTGCTCAAAGACTTTCATGACCAAAGCGGAGATGTTTATAAGAAGAATTTTCCGCTTCTGCACTATATGAAGTATTTTTTTGGCATTCATGTTTGGATTTTTTTGGCATACAAATCGAAGTGTGTATTCGATTGCATTCAGGCCCTGAACAGACTGGGTAACAGCAGAATAGTCAGAATCTTCTGGGTTCCCGGTCATAAGGGTACTGATGGAAATGAGAAGGCGGATGCGTTAGACAAGTATAAGGCTAGTCTTCTCTTTTTAGAAGCGGTTAATATACTTACTCCTATCCAGACGATTAAGTACTCAATCGACTCCAAAATGATGCAGGGTGAGACGCGCAGATGGGGTGCAACTCAGACCTGCAGGCTAACCAAAATCATGTGGGGGTCATACAATCTCGCATCGACCAAGTACCTCCTCGAGTTAGCCCGGATCGACTGCAAACGACTCGTGGGTATCATTACTAGTCATTGTCTTGTAGCAGCACATGCTTTGAAAACGAGCGACATCTGTAGAAGGTGTCAAGAGCCGGGGGTCTCAGAAACTATCCAGCATCTCCTGTGTCACTGCCCGGCACTGGGGAAAACCAGACTGAGATACTTCGGTGAGCACTGGCTGGTGGATCTCTCGCACGTGGCAGAGCAAAAGCTGAAGAACATCCTTCAGTTCGTGAAAAAGTCCGGGCCTTTGATGGCCGCTTGGACTGAATTTTTTCTTGAGGCCCATTTATCTGGTATCACTACGGACCAGTAGATCTATGTGTGGCCATGTACCAGCCAGTAGAACCAAACCTAACCTACCATTCTAAAGTTTAGTCGTCGACAATTAGTTGTCGTGTTGTCTCTCGTGTTTTGCGGGTAATAAAGATTACTTAGGTTTTTTTCAGCTAAAGCTTTATCTTCCATCTTCGGAAGTATTCTAAAAGGATTTTGATGAAACGCTATATATAAGAGTTTTTTGTTTTACTTGTCCCGACGTGAGAAATATGCACGAATAGAGATATGTTTACTCTGTTAGAGTTGAGAATATCAACAGTGTACAAGTTGTTCAAAATGGGTGACGAGGGAGATCCTTGGGGCACTCCAGCCGCTATGGGATAATTGGAGGAGGGGTTATTGTCTATGCTGACTTGAACATATTGTTTGAGTGAGGATGGTATATTAAGGTTGTTTAGCTTGACAATGAGCCCAGCATGCCCAATCTTGTCGAATTCCTTTGCGACATCAAACTTGACAGGCCCAGTAGATTTTCTTTTGTTTAGAATATATCTTATGTGCTACACTATTCGAAATAGTTGGAGCTCAGTAGAGTGCTGTGCCTTAAAACCAAATGTTTCTAGGAGCAAACAGTTGTTCTGGTTCACAATTTTGGCTATGGATGAGAGTAAACTGATGGGTCACCAATTTCGCAAAAAGGTGAAATCTTTACTGGGCTTAGAGCTTACTATAATGGTTGGAGGTTTCCAGCAATTCGGATATTTTTGGAGACGGAAATTACTTTAATTGTGTCTATAATGTCTAATATATGTCCGATAGATGGAAAAGACAGATAGTAGGTAAAAAATGTCTGATGGATGGAAAAGGCAAAGATTAGTGATTTTATCTGGTCCTGGGGATATTTTTTTTTTTTTCTGAGGTTTTTTCACAAGGAGTTGTACTTCCTCAAGGGATATTGGTGGTATTATACCTCCACTCTATGTTCTCTCGAAAAATGTATTTGATGCTGTCTGCTCAATATGATATTCGTCTTCAAGATCGTCGTCTGAGTCGGTGTTCTCCCGAAAGTGGAGCTCTAGAGTGTCGGAGAAGGCCTTTGCTTTGTTTGGTTTACTATATGTGAGGGCGGTATCTGCACGAATTGATGGGAATAAGTGGCATGAGTGGCTTGTTTTTCATTCATAAATATTTGGATAGCTTCCACAATGAACAACTTTCAGAATCAAGACTGCACGTTAAATGATCATATTGCTCATTTTTGAATTGAGGATTTCATAAGTTAATCGATTAACTTCCTGTTTTTAACTAGAATCATCAGTTGACCTAGTTCATTTTCAGATTTTATTTCTTCTCCTTATCAAGATTTTGATACAATGCGGATGGTCATAGGGGTCTTAATTAGTCTTCAAGGGAGCTTTAACGTGCAGTTCTCTTTTATCTCAAGGAGGAGCTCTATAGATTCCTCCATACTACTGCATGTAACCTGTGATTGTAGAATATTTTTGTTTGCCAAAGATTTAGGGAAGGCTAACCGTTCAGTTCTGGATTTTTTCTTAATAGAAGCATCTAGAAAGATATTCTCTATCGGAAACATGACTGGCTTGTTGTCTAAGCGACGTTCGTCTAGACCGTTTATGGATTTGCTCTGGCTTATATTTTGCGATACTCCCATGTCTGTTACATGACTGTAAATAGGACCAAAGTGCGTAGGTTCTTTTGGAATGAGAAGACTGGATGAAGTTTCTGTGGAGAATCTGTATAAATCTCTACCTGCTTGACTATTTTCTACAGATTCTCAGCAGCGATTATGAGCGTCAAACTGGCCAAAGCATTGCTCGGATGTCTGTCGATTTTGTCGAATGGCTTTAGTGCTTTGTCACGTATATATTTATTTATTGTCCCTACCCGCAGGTCTTTGTCTATGTATGTGTTTCGAATTTTCCACGGTATCTTGAAAATTATTAGCAGTGTGAGATATTGACAGGTTTCCAGTTTGTTTGTTTCTCTTTTATGTGCTAAATTTGATGCATCCACAAAATAGTCTTGGCCTAATTGTTTATTTGTACAAAAATATTTGGTTTTTCGTGTTTGGTCTTTTGTTTTGAGTAAAGGAGGACATGGAAAGTATAGTTTGGACGTATATGGCATGCTTTTATACTATGTGCGTAGTCTATGTTAGTTCGTCATCGAAAGTCAGTCCTAAGTATTTTGCAGTTCGTTGCCGTTCTATTTCTTATCCATTTACTATGAGTTTCTGTAAAGTTTGTCTTCTTTTGTGTGTGATGAAAATTACCTGGGTTTTTTCTGGGTGAGCTGGGTTTATATTGATATCCCATTTGTGAAATAATCCAGAAATGTGTTGATGGAACGTTCATGTACGGTGTCTGTTAATCGTGATTGTGCCTGCTAATCGAGATGTGTGGAAGATGCAAGTATCGTATGAGAACAAAGTTATTCTTGAGATGGGCAATCAAGCCATGTCTATATTGAGTAGATTTTACAAAAACAAAAAAGTTGGGGTGATCTTGGTGGGACTTCAGCTTCAATTTCAACCCATTGAGAATAAAAATGTTAGTCTATTCTCACAAAAAAAGTTCTGCTCACGTCAAACATAATTAAGCTGGTCGACTTTCTATAGCTTAGCCTTGTGCGGATGTGTTGGACCACTCTTGCTAGCTGGAGCTCGATGGAGAGAAGTGGCTTGAAGCCAAAGGAAAAATGTTCCGAAAGGATATCATTCTCGAACTATATTTCGTTTAAACGAAATTGAAGAACGCGTTCGGTCACTTTAAAAATTGAGAAAAATAGGTTAATTGTTCTCAACTTCTGGTAAAAAATGAGGTTTTTGCCAAGTCTCAGCATCATCATAATATTTTCATACTTTTGGTCAGTTTCACGTAATTCACGTCGATTCATACTCGTAACTAGACTCGTCACTTCATCCAGCTTAGTCTATCTTACAGAAATTGCCTCCCGAAACTCCAAGTTTGCAATTCTCCTCGCAACATGTTTGATCACCTCTTTTTTGTCTAGTTCATCATCTGATGTTAAGTTAATCTAAAACTGCAGCTCTTCATAATCAACTAAGGGTTCTACTTTGCCTGCCAAATCATACTTGAGACCTTAGGCCCGATAGATTGAAGAAATTCTTGAAAAGCCTTGAAATATTTGGACAGTCGCCACAATGTGCTTTCGCCCGACTGAATGCTCTGCATCAAGCTCTCCTACCGTTTGCTCCGAAATTTGCTTATTTGAATGCGGATAGCATTAGTTAGCCGGTTTGCTTTTCATTTCAGTCTAGGGTCACCGATTTAATTTATCTTCCCTATAAGTACCTTCATTGACTTAGGGAGTTCGTAAAGATTTTGTTCGACCTTTGCCGGAATATTTATTGTTCCAATGCTTTTGCTGAAATGTAACGCGTATGTAGAGGAGTGCGTTTTTTACTTTATCGTTAATAGTGAATTTTGTTCAGATATCCGGGGGAAAATGGTAAGATAAGGGGGATATTTTCAGTACAATAGGTCTTTCTGGCTTGAACACTTAAAAGTAACAGACGTCTGTTTCTGAGCCCACTTGCGCAGTACCCAGTAGAATGGTTCGCCACATTGCTTTTTAAATAAAATTAGCACTCAAAGATAATTTATCATTTCTTTTATAGATCTCAAGCTTTAAATAAGACCTGGCTATACAGACTTTTGGGCTAGGTAAAAACTGCAGTTTCAATGTTATTGAAAAAATAGCCTGTAATTTTGCCTGACGATTTTCAAATTTTCAATATATTAGAGTTGAGCATTGGCGATGGATGGAAGCTTATTGTGTATTTTAAAATTTCAAATAAAATTTATTATATACAAAACTAATCAGCTCAAGAGTCCATTCTGGACCATTTTGCGCAAAGAGTCAGCTTAAATGTGTCTGCAAGTTTATTTTCACTATCAGGCTAAAAAGTTAGCTATAACGTTTAAATTCGGAGCCTTATAATTTAAAAATGTTGTCCCAAAGGCCAATTTTTCCTTCTATATGTGTCAATTTTTGGACAGATATCGATATTTCAAGGCTCTCTAAATTTATTCCAGCGTCAATTATCTTCGCAACATCAGCATCTTTTTAACTTCCAAATGAAAAATGTTAAGACACGTTAAACATACGCTAGAAACACTATGGTTCGATGAGCAGTAGAGGAATTGTGCAGATTTTGGGTGCATATTCTACCTTCTTATAACAGCCGAACTGTTTCGAGGGCCATACACCGGTTTGATCTCAAGAATGCATAGGGTGAAAAAGTTTTCAAGACTACCACTTACATGAATTTCAGAATTTAGGAAATTCAAACACTTATTACTTATATTTATTATTCATTCATTCATTCATTTATTAAATTCGTCTAATCCAGACTATACACATACAATAAAAATTAATTATTCTTATGTAGAAATCGTTTAAGTGATGCTGTAGATAAATGAAAATCAAACTTATAATAAGCTTCGTTAAAACATCTACTTATTGCAGTGACTGGTTCATTGCAACCATAATTGGTCCGATGTTGAGGGTCCTGATAAGGAGGTATATGTAAAGGGTCATACCTCGGAAGACCACGGAGGCAGAAACGTAAGAGCCTCTTTTGAATGGACTCAATTTGGTCTATGTAGACTTTTTGATATGGTGCCCATACAATACTTGCATATTCGACAATAGGTCTGACTAAGCTGCAAAAGAGGGTCTTAGTTAGAGAAATGTCGTTGAATTCCCTCAAACGTCTTCTGACAAAACCGAAGGCATTGCTAGCTTTCTCAACGATTGAATCGATGTGATCGTCATGTGTGAAGGATTGATTCAGCAATATTCCTAAATCGAGTAATTTCGCTGATCTATTTAAAGATGTACTCAAAAGTGAGTATTCATAGATTACAGGATTATTTATGCTTGTGTAAGATATAATCGTACACTTGTCAGGATTTATTAGGAGATTGTTATCGGAACACCAGCTGGCAAATCTGTTTAGATCCTGCTGCAAATCATTACAATCATTAAGGTTTCTCACAACTTTGAAAATTTTAGCGTCATCGACATAAAGAAGAACAGAAGATGACTGCAGAATGGAACCTACGTCATTAATAAATAAGGCAAACAGTAAAGAGCCTAGATGACTACCTTGTGGAACACCAGACGTGGTTCTAATTTCAGATGACAAGGCACCGCGAAAGGATACACGTTGGGTTCGATTCCTCAAGTAAGAGTTAACCCAATTTAAAAACAAGTCAGGGAATTGAAAGGAATGAAACTTAGCTAAAAGTAAAGAGTGATCAAGCTTATCAAAAGCTTTCGTCAAGTCAGTGTAGGCGCAGTCAGTTTGGAGGCCAGCTTCAATTGAGTTAGTTAATTGGTGAGAAAATTCAAGCAAGTTGGTTGCGGTTGAACGACCTTTCATGAAACCGTGCTGATACGCAGTCATAATAGATTTGCAATGCAAGGCTACAACATTCGTGACTATGGCTTCAAAAAGTTTTGCAACGCAGGGAAGTTTTGAAATAGGTCTATAGTTGCAAGTGTCATTACCAGTCCCTTTTTGAATATAGGAGTGATGGTGGAGTATTTCCATATATCAGGAAAGATGCCTGTTTTTAAAGATGCATTGAAAATATAAGACAGCACAGGTAGTAGTGATGACACACAATATTTCAAGACCAAATTAGGTGTACCATCTGGGCTAGGTGTTATATTATTGTCAAGTTTATTAACAAATGTGATAATAGTGTCCTCGTCAATTTTTAAATCCTGCATCTCCAAAGAAGAGTTCGTCAAGTAGGGTGAAAAGTGTCTGGAGTCTGGAAAGTCGGTACGAAAAGCTTTACGGAAAACTGAAGCAAATAAATTATTAATATCAAGAGGATCATCAAAATAGGAGTCGTCAGATTTAAATGTGAGTGGATACTCATCGTTATAAGTCTTAGAATTAACAAAATTCCAAAATCTCTTAGGTTGAGCTTGAAAATTAAATTTTAGCTGTTGCGTATTTCTATGATATGCAAATGCAACTTCTTTATGATACAGATCTCGTAATGTAGAAAAACGTTGATAGTCAAGTTCTGGATAATATTACTTATATTCATTATTGCTAATATGAATTTTTGGCCAAAATTTTTTTAATGCTAATGTTCTTCGAGTATTAGTAAAAATTGAATCAGAAAATTTTAATGAATGGTTTTAATGCGTTAACTAAAATGTTTCATTTGATAGATAGATCAAGTGGCTGTAAATCGGCGAATTCTACCGAATGACACACATAAGTACATTCAACACCCGAAATATTATCATAGACATTACACTCCGTAATCAGAAAACCATTTGGTCTCTTTAATAAACTGCACTATACACCATAAATCGATGAATAATAAACGAAATAACATGCAATTTACACGCGTGATATTTTTTCAATGATCTCATGGTGATCAGCTGACTGTCTGCAATCAAGAAAGCTGATATTAGCTTTCCTTAATTATTGGAAAACAATTCAAAGAACTCGTTCTTTCAAACACCTCAGCATAATTATTGATGCTAATGTATCTGCAAATCTCCATATCATTAATTTGAAATCAAAGCTAGGTTATTCGGTCAGGCTATTGAAAAAGAAAGACATGCTTAAAATATGCTGAATTGCTATTAAGTTTGTGAAATGTTGTGAAAATAAATTTACGAAATGCTAAAAGCATGCATCTCTACTAATGAATTCAAGATGAAACTTATGGTCTTTACGGAAAAAGCCAAAATTATCTGCATAAATCTTGCAACTATCTAAAACTGCGTATCCGAGCCGAGGAGGTGAAAAGATTTTTCGCACTTTAGTTGAACTACGGATTTTTTTAAGTATCCAGATATTGCCAAGTGCAACTCTAAATGATTTCATCAAACTATTGAAAGGAGCTAATGGGATGGTAAAATACAAAAACCAGCTGCTCAGCCATTTACATTTTTAAATTCTATATTGATCGCTTAGCAACTTTATAATGCAATATGTCTTCTATCAATTCTTTGGAATAATTCAAATCTGATAGCAATTGCAATAACCTTTAAAAAAAAATTTGCAGCCAATAGAATTTTCTCAAATTAAGATGAAATTGTTAAACAATTTGTTCTAATTGAAGCATCTACATATTTGAAGGCTATATGATGAAACTATTCAACTTTTCATTTTTGTTTAAATCCTATGTTCTACTTCAGTAGAATTATATGGCCTGCTTTCTACTTTTTGATGCAAACAAAGCCAATGAATTATATTATTTTTAAATAATGTATTATATTATTTTAATATATTTGAATTAATTATTTCAGCAGCTGAATCTCGAGAATACAGATAGCTACTTGCACATGCAACTGTTTTCTTCAAGCCATTTTCTGGGTCAATATCTAATTATCTAAAAAAAATACTTCAACCAGCGACATAAACTTATTAATATCGCACACCCAACAAACATTTTTTTCAACCACAACTATTTACGTGCTTAATATTATTGTAATGGTCATTTCAAATACTTACTCGCAATACAGGCAATGATGCCGAAAACAGCGGCGCCATAGACAATTTTCATCTCGACAGCTTTATACTAGCTCTGTTCGGTTTCACTAACACTGCAAATATTTGAAACGGCCTTGCGCTCTACAATCCAAAATGCACCACACTAATTGTGCAGTATTCCGTTTTTGTTTCGTATATTCCACACACTGACAAAAAGCGATTTTGGCGTGAAACTGCCTCTAGTCAGTTTTGGTTTCAATTGAAAAATTCACGGATTTTCAACATCCAAACAAATCGTGTATACAGGTTTTTTACTTGCTGATTAGATGGTGATGTCTTCTTTTGTTCAGCAAATTGAAAGGAGTTGTATGAAAAACATTTCAACAGATTAAGCTAAAACAAAATGTAGCAACATGTCACGCATATCATTTACGTTGTAGCCTATCCTTTTCACAAACAAATTAAAATATCAATTTTTTCAATGTCACCTCACATATGCATTCGATCCGCTATCGTTCAAATCACCGTTGATACGTCTGTATTGCCGCCGGTGGTGCTAATTTCTTTGATTTCTTCTTTCTTTCGAACTGAATTTATTGCAACAATCACTGAAAAAATTACCGGACCGCAAAATTGCGAGTTTCGTTCATTCGTTCGATCACCGCGACGTTACGGAATGCTCTTTAATGCAAAACAAGCCATACAGCACCACTCAGCACATTGCAGATGGCAAGCCGTAGAAAAACACGATCCATCGATTGACACTGATTTCCGTATGAATGACAATATAAAAATTTCTCTTTTCCACTTAACGGACGTTCAAGAAACTTTTCGGGAAAGAATTTCTGAAATACGATTATCTGCCTACCGCTACGCCCAAAATTATATCGCTCAGCAGATTATCAGCGATATCACGTCCAGCAGCTTATTAATTGGAACACTCAGTTATTTTAAAGTGATTTTATCTTGCAGCCAATCTCCGGCAACCAGTTTTAACTGGTCATATGCATTGCAGTTGCATGCAAATTTCACATCGATTTCGAATAAAATCACTTTCCCGTGCAAATAGTTTGCTTTTAATTAATAATCGCGTACACACTTGTTCGTAGTTCGATATTAGCTCGGCGACACGGAATACGGCTCACACGTTCGAACTGGACAGCGCGAAACTGCTAACTGAAGACAAAGTCACAACTCAGTTGCTCGTTGCTCTGATACCGCCGCATGCTCCATCAGGGAACTTACAAGAAAACCAACCGATTAACAATTGCTCACCGTCACTACCGGCACAGATCTTTACCTTGAGACAGGTCTTTTCTCAATCTTCGTCTTGAAAGTCAGAAGCGATAAGAAACTATGACGTCGACCGATTGGTATAATCCAAAGCAAAATGATGGCTGAACTTGGAAATATTCCATATTTAGCAACAAATAAAAAAAATTGTTTTATGTTAAAATGTATTTATTCTCAAGAAAAAACTTAATACTAGAAGCGATATTGATTGCAAAACTAATAAATCCGAAAATTGCACTAAGTGGCTAATTATCTCTCTGTTTTAATTATCTCTCTATTTTTAACACTGTTTCAACTCGTAACAGCTGATTAACAAAACGACCTACTGATGCTTCCGTTTCTTCCCATCAAAATGCAAACAACAATGTAACTGAGGGCGGTAGGTTTTTGTGGTAGTGAAGTGGTGAGGAATTTGAAATAGATGACCTAAAACTATTTCTTTAACATTATAGATGGACGTTTGAACTTTGTCTTAAGTGGCTTGTGGCTCGAAATTCTAACCTTTTTGGAATTTTTTCAAATACAGTATATGTTTGTAGCTAAGCTCATCTACTTAGTTACCTTGGGTGTTTTAAGGAAAAAAGAAAGATTAAGTCGGCTCGTGTCCGGAATTAAGGTGTCTTAGAAGAGAAATATGGAATTTAAGAGATGATTGGATTTTATCAAGTAAAACAAAACTAACAAGTTCACTTGGGAACTTCAATAGTTGTGAGTAAAAAGCTCATTGCCTATGAGCTATTCCTAAGATGATGTTCTGATCGTTAAGATCCAGGTCTAGAATGGAGCGATTGGATGATAGGGTTGGGGTGCTCTATGGCGCGTCGAATAGAGTTGTTTTTAGATCAACCAAGTAAGAAGAAAGAGATGCTATTTTTGATTGATGGTATAGGTCACTATTCCTATGGTAGTGGCCATTCGCCTTAAAGTAGAGTTACGTAATGTTTCGGAGGATGCGGCGTTCAAATTTCGCCAGTTTCTCAAGTACGTAAGGAGGAGCGGAGGACCAGATAGGGGCACCGTAGGTAAGTATAGGTCTAATCAGTTGTTTATAGGCGATTGTTTTTGCTCGAGTTGAGATATTGGAGTTCGGCTTGAAAATACAGCCTATGTGGTGGTATGCGCCGGCTGCCCTGTTGAGGCTTGTTGAGGCCAGCGAGCGTCGAGCTTTATGCCAAGGTATTTAACGGTTTTCGAAGGGGTGATTGACTGCCCATTTATAACAATTTTGGATTTTGATTGCTTTTATTCTTCTCTTGAAATCGGTCTGGGTGCCTCTGAAATATATCAGTTCGCTTTTGTTAGCATTTATGTTCAAGCCCCATTTTGCCATGAGCTGATGAGCGTACCTTTGTAACACCGCTGTTACGAAGTTCGGGTTATGCTGCGAATTCCAGAAGAGGAGGTCATCTGCGTATAGATTGACAGAAACACCCATGGGAGAATTATTAAAAATTCCTGCGATATCTGCTGTGAAAACGTTGAATAAAATAGGCCCGAGAATGGAGCCATGAGGTACACCTGAGTCGATTGGAAATTCGTCCAAAAGAGCCCCATTAAAAGTGACAAAAGCCTTTCTGCCACAAAGAAAGCTATGAACAATTTTAATTAACCATGTTGGGAAACCAAAATTGATCATTTTGCACATGAGTCTTTCAATCCAGACGGAGTCGAAGGCCTTCTGCAGATCAATGAGACAGACACCCAAAACTTTTTTGTTTTGGATACTTTCCTCAACTACGCTTTTCAGAACCATTAGTGCGTCCACTGTAGAGTGTTTGGCCTTAAAGCCAAATTGTCTACCGGGTATGATGTGTTTCTCTTCTATGGAGTGGTTTAGATGAATTTTAATGATTCTTTCGAGTAGTTTTCCTAAGTTTGAGAGGAGGGAGATTGGACGTGTGTTGAGGACATCGCAGGATCCTGACGCTTTTGGGATTGGAAATATTTTCGCACGCTTCCAGGCAATTGGAAAATACCCAATATTTATGCAAGAGTTGAATAGAATGGACAGGTGCTCAAAGAAGCAAGTAGGGAACCTTTTTAAGATGAAATTGGAAATTTTGTCTTCTCCGGAAGAGAAAAGGGTTGAAACCAGGTTAAGAAGGGTTTCTGTATTCACGAAGGTACCATGATCTAGGGAATTTGTGGAAGGATTTGTTGGACTGAATCTAGAAAGGTTCAGCAATTGATTTACTTGCCGAAAGTTAGAGACAGAAGTCTTGACGACTGAAGCAAAGTTGGGATCTGAGCTATGTTTCTCACCATGGTAGATGAGAAAAACGGCAGCAGCAATAGCGTCAGCGGTAGCTCTATCATCAAGAAGTGGGTTGCCATTAGAAGTAAAGTTATATTTTAGTCTTTTTTGACCTGTAGTTTTATTAATTTCCTGGAACATATCTTTACCAGGTACTACTTTTTGGAGACGTTCTTCAAACTTTCCGTTGAGATGGGCTTTGGTTTCGACCATCATTAAAATGTTTACGCTTTGAGTAAGGGCAGAAATGTATTTATACTAGTTATTTTCCGTGTTAAGATGTCTGTGGTAGATTCTGGTAAGACGTTGTCTTAAAGATTTCCGCCGATTATGGAGCTGAATGATATCTTGCGGCAAATCACGGAATGCAGAGTTTGTGGATTTTTTGGGGATAACTTAACAATCAATGACCAAAGAGGTGATTTGGTTGAGTTTTTCGAGGGCCTCATCAATTTCTTGTGCACAAAGATTTCGGGAGCAGTCAAGACCAAGGTTTTGAATTTGAGTTGCAACGTATGCTGCGAATTGGTTCCAGTTGATATTATTGTAGGAGATGAAATGCTCGGGATCAGTAGTTAGAAAGTCTAGGCCACTTTTCCTTTTGATGCATAACTGATTTTGATGCATAACTGATGATCAGATTCAGCATCGTGGACTTGGCACTCGTAAGTGCCGAATTGTGGGAGAGATCTGACCAGGCTCGGGGACACAAGGAAGAAGTCAATTATTGATGAAGACCGACGAAAGGTGGGTTCCTGAGGAAAGATGGGCTTGATAAGGCTTGGAGTCTCTGTAAGCCATTTCCTTGTTGCCTCGCCGTATGATTTGTTGATGTTATTGCCCCATGATTGTGACTTAGCATTAAAATCACCCCTGAGGATGACCAGCCCTAGTGATGATGCAGTTGCCTGAATGCAGTCGAGATCCTGAATCAGCATCGATCCACTGTTATGATGATGGACATAGATGCCTACGAACACTATTCGGTCATTTCCTTGTTGAAGGCTAATGCAGATCACTTCCATGGTTGTGAGTCCCGGGATCAGATGCCGTTGGGTTTTGAACCGTTCTTTTATTAATAGTGCGGTACCCAGTTAAGAGGAATTAGGGTTCTCAGACAAATCCTCTCGAATGATTTTGAAGCCATCCATGGCTACTCGGTGGCGAGATTTAAGCTTGGTTTCAGAAAAGAAAAGAATATCGGGATTCTCATGGTTCAGGAATTCCTGAACGAAGTTTCTTTTATAGATGTGAGCTAAGGTAAGTATATTTAAAGCTGCAAATTTTGGAGGATGCATTACCGGCTAATCGAAGGGCGAGTGTATTAAAAGCATCCCGTTTCTCTGTTTGAGTGGAAAGTTTCCAAAGGTCAGGGTGAAATCCTTGATCTGGTTAACCAAGGCAAATAGTTTGCAGTCAAAGAGATTTTGGTATTCACCAAAGACAACAGAGTCGACAGTTGGCTTTGTTTTGTTTTTGGCCAAATTGGCAGGTTGAGCGTGAGATGTGGGAGCAGGGGGTTTTCTTAATATTTCTTTTTTATTTCCTGCCGTAAAGTGGCTGGCGTGAAACACCAGGCCGTACTGTGTTTTGGATGGCTGCTGCCACGAAGTCATTTTTGCGTGCTTGCTTGCTTGCTTTCTCTACTTTAGCAGCTTTGCGACGCTCTTCGATTTTCTTGGCCTCAGGGCAGCCCCTGCAGCTTGCTGGGTGGCCAGTTGTTTTGCAATTTACGCAGTAAACCACATTTGATCCCTTTGGTACATCGCACTCTTTAGTTGCGTGTACTTTATCACATTTGACACAGCTCAGCGGAGACATCTTCTTCGTCGTAGGAAGTGTGAACTCCCTTAAGGAGTATAGTTGTCCTCTTAACGCTTTGTGGCGTGTATGTAAAACAAGGTACCGACCTTGTCTTTAAAATTTCCAACAGCCGCTGGTGCGACTCAAGGCTCCCAGGGAAGAGAGTCGTTTAATTGAGATTAGTTACCCTTGCTTCAAATTGAGGAATTTTTTCTCCGTTGCTTACGCAAATTGCGTGAAGAGTTTTCCTGAAGTCTTTAAGCTCTAATCTGTGGCACACTATGGGAGGAATAGTCCCGCTTTTCTCCTTCGTGGCTTGGCCTTGAGGAGTCAAAACCTTTCTTCCTGCAGGTTTCGGGGCCATTCGACGTGGAGTTGGAGGAGTAGGTTGAGGGGCAGCAGAGCTAGCCCATTTGACTACCTCAGACAGTTGTGGAAAGCTGACTGATGTGTCATCGGTGCCTCTTTTTGGCTTTGGGCCAAATGGCGATAGGGGTGGGGAAGTGGGATTCACCCTTTTCCTTCCACTAAGAATAGAAGTTGGTGCCTTTAAAGGGCAGTCAACTAAGTCACCGGTAACCGGTGCTCCTACGTCACTATTATTGTGGACATCGTTTGTGTCCATTTTTTCCTCATTCTCACTTTCCTCGATTGTGATTTCTCCCAGGTCTATTTCGAGGTCTGCCGCAAGATTCTCTGTCTCTCCGTCACCAGTTAGTTAACCGGCGCACAGAGATAGCTTGCATTGCTCGAGAAGCTCCAGAATCTTCTCGGACGTCAGCATTTGAATTTTTTAAGAAATAAAATGAATGGAAAAAATCAAAATCCTCCCGTGTTCAGCCAAGCGTGTTTTGATGCCACCAATAGCGAGATATTTCAAAAATAATAAACTGCAAAAATAATAAACTGCACCACTCCACAATTAATCGATTTGCTCGTCCTCGACTCGGAATCTCAAAAACTCGGAATTTTGAATGCTGTTTTTCTCTATCGAAACACGTCTGTTCTGTTCAAGCGCTTGTCTTGAACCTACACAACAATGTAGCTATTATTAGCGCTTCTTGATGCTCCAGTGAGCTAGCCTCTTATGTCGCCTCTACTAAGACAACTACGAATATCGTCTCCCCTGACAATTTGATGACAACCGCTTCTCGTCAAAAAGCAGTCAACTCGGTTAGGCATTTATCATAGCATAAGACCTTGTTTAAATGGCCTCAGACTCTTTTATCATAATTGTGGTGGTATGGGAGGCAAATTGAATAAATTATAGCTTGACGGTAGATCCTGCGACTGTGATTTTTTGGCTTAGTGATTACCATAAAAATGAAGAGATCCTAGATCGTAATTGCACGCTTTACAGAGACAATCGCGGCTATTGTTCCAGAGGTCAATCGCGAGGAGGTGTAGTTTTAATGGCGGTTAGCAACAAACTTTCAAATGAGATAATCGACAATGTATTGTTCCAACACATAGTTATTCGTGTTTCTTTGAATAACAATTTCGTTTACAAAAGTTTGGTTTATATCCCCCCCAGATCGGACGAATCAGTTTACAACCATTTTCATAAATTGAAATCTTCCATTGCAACATCTTTAAATAAAAGAGACAAAATAATAGTCCTAGGGGATTTCAATCGTCCTAACTTGTGTTTTATTCCCGAAGAAAATGACACATTTATTCTCCCTGTAAACTTTTCAGCTTCCAGCGACTTCAATCTTCCGAGAACTGTTTATGGCATCGATTTACAGTAAGTCTCTCCAACTCTCAACCAAAACGGTCATTGGTTGGATCTTGTTTTTACAAACGCTTATGACGAAGTAGTGGTAAGTCCAACTAATGACGCAGAACATCTTTTTTCAAATGGTCGACACCACACTGCACTATTAGTTGAACTTCCCACTCCTGATTCTATTTACTTAACCACTTAATGCACTAACCCGTGTCTGACTCGAGCGTTCCTTTCCGGCAAATTTTGAATATGCCCGTGTCACACTCGAGCGAACGTATTTTTATTATATGCTCGTTCTCGACGCGGGTACTTATTCACAATATGTTTATCTACTGAATATGTCACAGCGTGTTTCGATTTGCGTATCGTAGCTTTGTTTACAGTAGAAATTCTTTTTCAAGTGTTTATCTTTACGACTTGCGCGTTCAGTGTGATAAATGTTTATGTGTGACACAGTTTTTGTCTAAGAAGATATTTGCAACTTATATTTCATTCATTATAAAAACTTGGTAATATAGAATTTATAATTATATTATATATTTTTTTTTTAATTGTTTGTGTATTTACTTTAGTAATACAGCCCTAAAATGAATGAAAGCGATAGCGACGATACTGAATTTGAATGCGGTAATTTATCAGAAAGCGGTTCCGATGAAAGCGATGAGAGTGATATAGAATCTGATAAAAGCAGTGACGATGGTGATGCTGATTTGGCATTGGCAAGAAAATGGTATGCTCTAAGCACAGATCATCCACCTCCAGCACCACCCAGATTTCCGTTTATAGGAACTCCAGGTTGTACATTTTCATTACCTGATGAAGAAAATATTTTGGCTTATTACCAATTATTTATTGATGAAGATTTTATAAATTTGATAGTAACTGAAAGTAACAGATATGCCCAACAACAACCAGGTTCATCAACAGGGTCAGGGATACCAATAACAATTCCAGAAATGCAAATTTATTTGAGCATCAAAATTCTTCAAGGTATTATATCAAAACCGGAAGAGAGATCATACTGGACAAAATCCGAAGTATTTCAAACACCTATTTTTCCGAAACTTCTAAGTTATCGAAGATATAATCAAATTCAAAAAAACCTACATTTTGCAAATAATGAAAGTTATAATCCTGAGACACATCCACACCCAAAACTAAACAAGATTTGGCCTGTTTTTGATAATCTAAATAACAAATTTAGTTCTTTCTACATTCCCGAAAGGGATATAACTATTGATGAAAGCTTGATGCTGTATAAGGGCCGTCTAGGCTGGATTCAATACATTCCATCGAAAAGAGCTGGATTTGGTATAAAATTATACCTACTGTGTGAGTCAAAATCTGGCTATTTATATTCATGCATAATATATACAGGAAAAGGCACTCTCATTAGCGACACATATAAAGACTGGCCTATATCTTCCCAGATTGTTTTATCTTTGATGGAACCATTATTGGATATGGGATATTGCCTCACGACTGATAATTTTTATACCTCTCCTCGACTAGCAGATTTTCTCATAAAACGGAAAACAGATTTATATGGGACTTTGCGAATGAATCGTCAGGATGTTCCTGCAGAAGTTCAAAACAAAAAATTAAGAAAAGGAGAAATTACTGCGTGTCAAAAAGGCAAAGTAATGCTTTTGAAATGGAAAGATAAAAAAGTTGTTTGTCTCCTGTCTACTGTACATAATCCGATAATGGAAGCTACTAAAAAAAAAGACAGGGATGGCAATGCAATAAAAAAACCAAAGGTAGTGATTGACTACAACGACACAATGGGGGGCGTTGATCGATTGGATCAACACCTTCATGATTACCCTCTTGCAAGGAAGAGAGGGAAAAAATATTATAAAAAAGTATTTTTCCACTTCTTAGACATAACATTATGGAATTCATTTGTTTTGTATAAAAAAAATGGAGGCAGGAGGGACAATTTAGAATTTCGACAGACACTGATTGAAAAGCTAATTGAAAAGTTCCATTCAACGTCAAAGAAAGGTAGACCAAGTTCTCAACCTGGGCCCTTACGACTGACCGAACGCCATTTTCCTGAATATGTGCCTCCAACAGAAAAAAAAGCTGCTCCGTGTAGATACTGTGCTGTGTGCTGCAGTAAAAGGGACGAAAAAGGGAAGAAAAAAAGAAAAGAAACCAGATATTATTGTAGAAAGTGTGACGTAGGATTATGTGCTGTGCCTTGTTTTATGATATACCATACAATATCAAATTTTTAATTTTTTGTAAAGATTTTTATTATTTTTTTATATATTATTATGTACTTATATTATATCTTTATTCTATATACCTAAAAAAAACAGTTATTTTAAAAAAATGTCACTTTCTTATTTTTGCTTCTACTAGAAAAAATATCCTTGTTACGCCACTG